>JAXIVH010000029.1:3550320-3705320 GCA_036785325.1 Urophycis tenuis | reverse complement strand
TCAATAAAGAATTGCATATATATAGCACTTTTCAAGCAATAAATCCAGTGTTTCCCACAGACTAGGTAGCAATGTGTGGTGCTGGGCCATACGGAGACCAGGGGCTCTGACCAGGGGGAGGGGGCGTCGCCATCTGAACAGGAGGAGGTCAGAGGGCGACGCCCCCTCCTCCTGTCCAAATGGCGACGCCCCCTCCCCCTGGTCAGAGCAACAGACGATCAGCCACAACTTTCTGAAATTGGAATGAAAGTGAGAAAACAGGACAAGAGTAACATGGCTATCGCTCACATTTTTCTTTAAAGCTACAGGAAGCATTTGAAATTATTCAGCTCAATCTTAATTCTTTAGAGTAAGTTCTTGAGGAGAAGACAGCTAAAAACATTTTACCAGAACCCTGCCTGGTTTCATTCCACACCCCAACTCCATACATTACAGGGCAGGCCAGTAGAGTAGTTTGCTCATACAAATATGTTAGAGGAAGACCCGTCTTTTAAGTTTCATGTTGAGAATTACTCACCAAAATTGACACACTTAATTTTTAAAGTTCAGTTTTTACCTGAACTGTAGATTCTGTGACATTCAAGGAATGAATTGCAAAAAACAACTAAAGCTGGAGGTTTTTATTTCAAACTGAACTCAAGACCTACCTCAACCAATATCAACCTGTTCTTGTATTTAACGTTTTTGGTAAAACAAAATAAATAGTATAATGTAGCATTATAAATATAATAATACAAATAAAATAAATAAAATATTATAATTAGATATAAATAACTACTAAAGGTACAACGAGGCATGAGGTACAACTAACTAAAATAAATGGAACAGCATTAAAATAAATGGAACAGCATTAGCCTATTTTGTGCAAAGCTTGCATGTCCTATCAATGAGTGTGTGCACTGTGCATGTATCAGTGATGCGCTGGATGATCATTAAACGGTTGTGAGTCACCAAAAAATACTTTAATGATATTCGGGTCAGGTCGGTTAAAATATAGATGCCGAATACACTTTTGTAATGTATAGAGTAGGCTAGCCTATATCATATAAAAGACAAAGCCATCATTGACTGAATGACTTTCGCAAAGATGCAGCACGAGCTTTAGAGACAACTTTTAAGTTTCTTTTGTTTTTTTTGACTAAGTGTGCTTACTGTCTGTCTGATTTAGGTCACTGTTAATTTTGAATATGTAGCCTGTTAAGCCTAGGCTATTCATTGACCTGGAGAACAAAGGTTTAAATGTGCAATGCATGTTTTAAATGCATTTGACTCAGGGACGTCAGTTTTACGTAAGCCAATGAGGCTATGATTAAGCTAATCAAGATACCTATTAGAATAAGTGGGTCGGGAAGCAGGTCGGGTACATTATTTTAAAATTAGGACTTGTGGTCCGAGTTGCAGTTGGGTTGGTTGAAACCGTCGGGCGAGTGCAGGTCTTTTATAAGCGTAAGCCCACTGGCAAGTGTGCGTCTCTCTCTCTCTCGCTCTCTCTCGCTCTCTCTTGCTCTCTCTCTGCTTGTGTGTGAACGAGAATGACAGGGAGAAAGAGTGCTATGCGGAGATGAATGAACGGAACAATATTTATATTTCCAAATCGCGTTGAAAAAAAAAAAAAAAAAACGGAATCAATTCGTGGCGCTCGATTGTTAATCTGTGGCGCCGTGCCACACATTGGTCTATGTATGGGAAACACTGACATCCATTTCCTATTACCCCTTTCCTCTTTCTTTCTTTCTTTCTTTCTTTCTTTCTTTCCCTCTCACCCTCTCTCTCTCTTTCCCTCTCCCGCTTACCCTCTCACCCTCTCCTCCCCCCCCCAACATACCTTGAGTGAGACGGTCTTCTGCAGCATGTCGAACAGGAACTGTAGCTCCAGCAGGGAGTGAGTGTCGGCCGGGTGAGAGGCCAGTGCCAGAAAGCCGTGGGGGGGGAACGGCCGGGACAGCAGGTACTGTTCGAACAGCATCGTCAGGTGGGCCAGCATGCACGCCTGCAGGGTCAGGATGCTGCCACCGCTTAGCACCTCCTCACCTGGGGGTGAGGAGGAGAAAATGGGAGGAGAGGTGATGGTAGGGGGAGGTGGCCGTATGGGAGAGGAGGGGAGGAGGGGTGGGGTGGAGGAGGAGAGGTGGGGAGGAGAGGAAAGGGAGAGGAGACAAGAGGAGAGGGACAAAATATTAATGTATTTCGGAACGCAAACTGAATAAACAGGTAAGACACAGCCCACTTTGGCAATCTCATGGCTAAGAACATTATATAGATGTTTAAAATGTGTGAAAAAGGTCTGCGTGTTACCATTGTTTCGGAGCAGTGTGGCCAAGCTGTGGACGAGGGAGGTCTTGCGAGTGTGTGCGACAGCCATGCTGAAAGCCAACGACACAAGTCAGATCACGAAACTATAATACGATGTGTGTGGTGTGTAATACAGCCATGGCTGTATTATAAGAACTGTGATACCCAGCATCCTGACCCTAGGCAACACAAGGCAAGGAAACTTTATTTATATAGCACACACAAGGCAGACTCAAAGTGCTTCACATAAAACATTGGTATACAATAAAATAAAAATAATAGATGAAAGAAAACAGGTAAAGTTAAAAACGCATTTTAGAAATTGCAATATATTTAAGATTTAGAAAGTTAATGCAAATATAAAAGTCTTCAGTCTTGTTTTAAAAGTGGTCAGAGTTGGGGCAAAACTTAAATCCTCAGGGAGTTTATTCCAGCTATTTGTTGCATCGTAACTAAATCCTGCTTTCCCTTGTTTCGTCTTTACTCTGGGGATAATTAATAGTTTGGTCTCAGAAGATCTTAGTGGTCTAGAAGGCTTATGTAGTGGAAGCATATCAGTTAAATATTTTGTCCCTAAACCATGAAGGGATTTATAGGTTAGCAACATGAATTTAAAATCAATTCTCTGACATACAGGGAGCCAATGTAACGATTTAAGAATTGGTGTAATATGTTCACATTCTTTGGTCTTTGTTAGAACTCTAGCAGCAGCATTCTGAACAAGTTGTAGTTGCCTTAGACTTTTTTTTAGGAGACCTGTAAGGACCATTGCAGTAATCAAGCTTACTAGTGATAAAGGCATGTACACGACACATTTTTGTACGTGTTCGGTGGACATGAGCCCTCTAAGTCTTGCTACATTTTAAGGTGATAATATGCCGATTTGGTAACTGCTTTGATGTGAATGTCGAAGTGTAAATCTGGGTCCATGATAACACCTAGTTTTCTGGCTTTGATTGAGGTTTTCAGGGACAGAGTGAAGGTGTTGGGTTACTTTAAGTCTTTCCGTTTTAGCACCAAATACAATTATCTTCGCTTTTTCCTCATTAAGTTGAAGGAAATTTCGGCACATCCAGTCTTTGACTTGGTAAATGCACTGGCACAACAGATCTATGGCCGATAGTCATTTGATGATAGCAATACATAGATTTGTGTGTCACCAACATAGCAATGATGGTCAATGGTCAATTTTGCATGATTTGAGCTGGTGGGAGCATGTAGATGTTGAAGAGGGTCCTAAGAACTAGCCTTGTGGGACTCCAGATGTCACGTTGGTTGATTCTGATACAAAGTCACTGATGGAAACAAAGTAGTTCCTATTTTGTAGGTAGGACCTAAAGCAATTTAAGACTGTGCCTGAAAGCCCCACCCAGTTTTCTAGTCTGTCCAAAAGTATTGTATGGTCTACATGTAGACCATACAATACTTTTGGACAGACTAGGTCTTGTAGCATTAGTATTGAGAGATTTTGCCAGTATGTGTTAAGACGGATGTCGTTTACAACTTTAATAAGATGCTCGGTGCTGTGAAGGGGTCGAAATCCTGATTGGAAGGTGTTATAGCAACCAGTGGATGTTAGGAAGTGACATCCACCTAATAGTAAGTGGGAAGTAATACGGGGTATATTTTCATTTTGGGTTTTTTGGCCCATAAAACCTCGGAGTACGCCTCTGGTACTTTCATTTTAAACGCCCCCTCAGTCCCCCACTACAATAACAACGATGTTAAATACATGATACGCAAGTGCAAAGGTTGGGAAACACGGCCCTGGACAACGTGCAACGCACACGACCTGGAGGTGTCAGAGATATAAGGTCACGTCAAACAACCATGAGGATCAGTACCACATTTCCCTCACATAACCACCATTGCGTTGCCGTACACAGAGAATACTACACTAACTTCATAACAGTTGGTAAATAGACTATACAGAACATAGCAATTGCATTTATCCGCTCACTTCTTACACCCACAACTTTGACGTCATGTTAAAATTAAAGGAATGGAAATAAACAAGGCATCGGAATACATACCTTTGAAATGATAACTTTGCAATGATATTCCTGCGGGGGTTTATCAGCGGAACATTTCAAAACATATGCAGGAACATAAAGCTAAGTGGCTGAGGTTCGGGGCGAGTGCAGGAAGATGTTGACATTCTTTATCACGTGACGCCTGTCAACGTTGGGAATACGGTATCTCATACTCGCCAAAAAGCGCTTCGTTAATCCTTGTGTGGTGTTCATAATTGTGTTACTCAGCCGGTGTTAGTGGGTCTGGTGCATCCGCTTCGGCATTTTAATTCAACACAATGTTAAATGTAATGTGACAATAATCAAATAAAAGTTTATATAATTTTTAAAAAACTGAAAACGGGTCCCACATACCTGGACACAAGGGGTTAATAAACGCTCCGCTGCCTGCAACGTTAACAAGCTCTCACGTGAGTGGGTAACGGCTGCGACCTATGGCTGCGACCTGTCTGCAAGGCGGGGCTTGATGTCCAGCCGGTCAAGCCCCGCCCATGTCACGACGTCACACGCCAAGCCCTGCTACGTTATCGTGGTTTGTTCAGGGACAGTCGGGATTTCAGAAACTCGGTCGAAGCAGCGCCTGGATTTGCCTGGATGTCGGATTTCATGTTGTTCTTCCCTAGTAGCTACTACATAAACGTTTACTGAACGAACGTTTCAAGATAAATGGAAATATTTAATTACTTGAAATGATTATTGATGTGAGGACACATTATTCCACTATATAGCAACAATGTAGCCTATTGTCTACTATATGACTATTTGACTGAAGATTGCTATTTGTATTTGTATTTTTTATTTATATTTATATTTTGATTCATTTAAATTTTTAATAAAAATTAAGTGATCATAAAAAAAGTTTTTCGCGTAGACGTGTTTTTGCTATTAATAAACAGGTTTGTCATCGTTTATGTCACTAACAGAAACCCGTTAGAAGAATAATACAATCTTAAGGAGTGGAGAAGTGAGGCTTCATCATTCACCATTGTACAACAGTCAGTCAAAGAAAGCATTATATAATTTACATATCTTCCAATGATGTATTTCTACATTAGTCTAAAAGAAAGTTTTACACTGAGAAACTTTTTTTTTTTTTAAACCACTTTTTAGCCGACCTCAATCTGTTAACCTTTCTGTTTAGTTGTATTCATACTGACTATTTTATTTACTCAAATAGTTACCTTTGCCAGACAGTTTTAGGTCTACCTCCTGATCAGCCCTCTCTAAAATATTACATTTCTATAGAGGGCATCCAGTACACCACCATCTTTTGTACTTTCAGCTTTTTGTCATCGTATTTTTATTATTATACCTGACCTATTTTCTCACCCATACTGTGTTATGTCCTATGTATTGATGTGTCATAGCCTTTGGTACTGTATGTGCATGTTTGTGTGGAGTGAATTTTGGGACTCGTCCAGGTAATCAAGGGCAGTGGTACAAAACAAGTGTAACCCCTTCCATGGAATATCATAATGATTGAATAAAGCCAGTGAAAGCAAATAATGAAAATCATTACCAAAAGAAAAGTTTCTATTATTTAGCAACAATGAACAGACTCTTTTGATCAAACTATGTAATGCAGACCAAGCCATTCCCCTGCAAAAAAAGTACAATTATTATCTTTACATCCTGCAGTGCAGGATGATCCTGGTGGTTGTTCTGAATGGCCTCTCACATCTTCAGTGTACATCTCTCCACCACCAAGTAATTTACAGCTGCCTTGCATCTTTGTGTGTGACGATACCTCACCAGCAGACTGGAAAAAATGACAACTTGTTACCTCAGACTGATAAATTATCTGCGGCATCTTACTACAGATGGCTACAGAGAAATAACTCAGGGACTTTTTTTTTTTCAACAATTCTTTCATTTATTAATCTCAAGAGAACATTAATCTGGAACGTTGACCTCTTATTCAGTTGAAGATAACATTAATCATCAGAGGACTTCTCTGTCACTCCTGAAAGGAAAGCATAACATGTTATTCAATTTGACATAGTTAACATATTATTGAGCATGGTTGCAGCGGGATTGGGTATGAGCATTGCAAGCAGAAGCACAGCACAGGTATCCTTGAGCATAGCTGCAGCAGGTTTGGCATCAGGCTCAGTCTGGGTTATTTGTTCCCTGAATGGGTTATTTGTTCCCTTTGCAGTTATTTTACATAATTCATGTTAATTCATTCAACATTTCAACGTTATACAACTTTCTATTATTGTGCTATCTCATAAGACTATGTCACGTTTGTCATTCTCGATATAACGTTACGCGCGCGCACACACACACACACACACACACACACACACACAGTAGCCAAAACGTTACAACAATATAACTTTTTCTATTAACTTTGCTATCTCATCAGACTGTCACATTCGTCACTTTCGATATAACGTTACGCACACACACACGCGCGGACGCGGACACACACAGACACACACACACACACACACACACACACACACACACACACACACACACACACACACACAGAGAGAGCTACAACGCTAATGCTAACGCTACCGTGGTGTAGAATGTTATCACACATGCTGAATGCTGGCCATTAAACTGCGAAAATACACAAACGTTATACAATAATATATATACACCAACAAAAGCGCCGTGAGATGTGAATAAAGTTTTTCATTTATTGTAGCAACGTAATTTCACTCACCGACATCACTTTCCAACTCCTATTCCGATATTTTGCCGAAAGGGAAGGTGGCAAGGGGTGGATTTAACTTTCACGGTGATTCCGTGTGGGCGGGGCTTGACCGGCTGGACGTCAAGCCCCGCCCCCAGAAGGTACTGCAAGGCCGCAGCCGTTAGTACTTGCTCACGTGAGAGATGATACGGGTGAATGGCTTCATCCCGGACGCGTATTTACGAATCCTACGCCTGATTGGCTGAGCTCAATGAGTGCCGCGTAGCTAATCTGAGGTAAACTAGAGTACTATAGAGAGAGAGTGGCGTCAACGGAAGTTCAAAAACCTGGCCGATCACGTGGTTCCCGTAGCCCTCCATTAGTTCCCGGACGTGCATGGCGGGCAATTGAAAAATACAAGGAAAACCACAACAATCGGTAAAGAATGTCAACAACTGCTTTGCTCTGTAATATTTCTGTGCTTATGTTGATTTATTTGAACTCAGCTAAGTTTACTAAACCTCTACATTCGTTGATAGCATTAAAATCGTAATATTTCTCTTAAATTTTTACTTGAAGACATGACTGAGGCGGACGACAGTGATTTTTCAATCGAGTACTGTACTACATAATAGGTCTGACTCACAGCAACATTATGTGTGTTCCAATAAGAATTCTGATAATATAATATATATAAGATAATATATATAAGATAATATATATATATATATATAATATATGTATAATATATATGTATGTGTGTATATATATATATAAATATAGATACATATATATCTGTATATATTTTACATATAATTTTTATATATATTGTGTATATAATATATAAATTAATTTTCAGTGAATTCCTTAAAAACTATTTGTTTGAAAATAAAACACATCAGCGGCACAGCAAGCTGTTTGTCTCATTTCCACTATGTTGTCCTTGATACAGTCTTCGACATGGTATACTGTGCTGCATGGGGATGCTCCAATCGCTCCGAGAAAGGCGTCCACGTGTATGGCTTCCCCAAAGACAGGGACAGACGAAGAGCATGGGTGGCTAAAGTCGGAAGGAGCAATTTAGTCGTGACAGACAAAAACCATAACCACAAAAAATTATGTGAGGTAATCACATTCAAACAATGAATTTGCACTTATGCGCACTTTTGAATACCGGGCCGTACAGGAATTTGAGCTTTTTTTATTTTAAAACATAGAACAGGAAAACGGAAAAAAGATAAATATACTAGACATGTTCGTACTCCTTGGTAAAAATGAGTTAAGTGTGAAAATTCAGTTGAAGTCTTCTTGCAGGCACATTTTGAGGCTGACCAGTTTGTTAAGACCGGCAAGGGCAAGACTAGGCTGAGAGAAGATGCGATACCATCCATATTTGCGCACCGGCCAGTAGTCAGAAGGAGGAGGGCCCCTACTTCACGATGCCCCCTTTCACCTACAAAGACAGGGTCCATTTCCGCCGATCACAGCTACTGCATTAAAGATGCCACAGGTATAATGTATATGAACTCTTGATAACTACACCATATTTCTTGTTTTAGTGACAATATCATTTTATTGTTCATAAATGACCAGTGTCATGTCTTCTACTTGCACCAGTTTCTTGGATTGAGGAAAGAAAAGCTGAGGAGAGTGAGAGAAGGGAAAGTGACACAGGAGGAAGAGAGGACATGGCAGATGAGGAGAGACAGAGAGAGCTCACATCAGCCATTCTGCAGAGCAGGGAGCCAACAACCAGGGAATCACAGCTCCTAAAACAACTGAAAAAAAAAGAAAAAAAAAAAGAGCAGCACTGAGAAAAGTAAAACGGGAAAACACAATTCTTAAGAGGACAATGAAGATCAAGGACAAAAAAATTAAGAACATTTTAACCAAAGATCAAATTGGAGCATTAGGGAGACTAACCACAGGAGGGAAGAAATGGAGCAACGACACAGTGAAGAAGGCATTAAAACTTCGGTTTAACTGGCTACAAGGTCTTGCGGGACTTGCAGATTCCCCTGCCAGGAATTAGAACCCTGCAGAGAAGACTGCAGACAGTTGAATTTGAGCCTGGTGTTCTGACAGAAGTATTTGACTTCCTTAAACTGAAGGCAAGTGGGTTTACAGACCTGGAAAGGGAGTGTGTGTTGACCATTGATGAGATGGCTATAACACCCAGTGTCGTTCCACTCAGGAAGGACCCCTGGCCTGCTACATGCTCCACCATAAAGTGCTCCTTCTGTCGGTTCCCAAATACACAATATGATATCTCATGTTAGGAACATTTGTTATGAAAGCGTCAATAAAATTGCATTCATTATGTGTTTTGAGTCACACCATTTTATACTAAGCACTCATGGCCTGCAGCATGCAAATGAAGTTGTGAAGTGGCATCGCTACTTCTCGACCATAAAGTACCATTTGCAGGTAACTGATACACACCAAAAACGTATTACATATGTATTGTATGAGATGGGTTGATATGTCGTATGATATGACGCCAAAAACAAAGGCAAATAAATAGTGGGATTTATTTTTCATTCCAAAATACATGCACACAAAATCATCCAGACCTTAAGTAATGAAAATGGTAAACAGTTGCAATTTGTATTTAATTCCTACCTATAACTGCAATCACACTCCCTACACATTAACCTTGCTGTTAGTATAAATCGGCAGGGTTGGATTTAGTTACAGCGTATTTGGAGAGCAGAATTGACAGTTATCTGCCTGTTGCACGGGTTTTAATGGTTACCTAGTGTGCTAGCCTACATTTTTACCTGTTAATATTCTCTAAATCCTCTAATCTAGACGGAGAAAATACGCCAACATAATTAATTACTCGTCAATTTAATTCCGATGCCCTACAGATATGAGAATGTCATTCTTTAAACGTTTTACCTCGGACAAGTGCTGCTCCTACCATCTCCTCCGTTGAAATACATTGAGTGACAGTGACAGTTGGCTCGCGCTAACTTCCGGGAACTTCTGAGGGACCCCATGCGCCGCCATTGCTGTGAAAAAAACGAACCATTGCAGTGAACGGAGTTGACGCCACTCTCTCTCTATAGTACTCTAAGGTAAACTAACTACTGTTCTTTTCAGTCATGTTGATTTGTTGATTTGCTTTTTATCATCCTGTTTACGTTGTAGTGTACAGTATGTTGTGTGTGGCGTCTTAAGCTGCGCTGAAACTTTGAATTTCCCCTTGGGGATCAATAAAGTATCTATCTATCTATCTATCTAAAACCTGAATTATTATTTTATTTTATATTATTGTGTTAAATGTTCCAAATGTAAAGCACTTTGAGCTGCATTCTGTGTATGATATGATATATCATACAAATAAAGCTTATTAATACTAATAATTCAACTGTAGTCAATCAACATTAATGGCACGTATGTGTCAAAGACGTTTTGTTTAATGTATGCATGTATTCAACATAACCTGTACAATAGAGGCTATGTATAGGACAGGAATTTTGTCATCAACATTATGGTGTTTCTGTGAGTGGTTATTAGCCTACTGATCGTCTGTTCACGCAATGTGGCATAGATTATGATATCACATTGATATGATATATGATAGTAGTGCTAAAAGGGCATTGTAAACAGAATACGAAAGGTATATTCCTTGCGTGTCAATAAGGCAATAACAACAACGATGCGGACACGCGGAATAGCAGAGTGCAGCGGCGTGTACAGCGGCGTGTACACAAATGCATATCATCTGTTTCGCGAACACAAATTTGTTAAGGCGTAACGATGCGGACACGCGGAATATGCTTCCTCATTGAGCTCAGCCAATCAGGCGTAGGCATAGGGCGGGACTTGGCGTGGACATAGTAGGATTCGTAAATACGCATCCCGGACTTGAAACCACACCCTTTAATTTGGAGCATTTAAAGTATTAGCATTTTAAGTTTTCAAAGGAGCGTGCGATGTGTGTGTATTTGCACGGTAGGGGGAGCGCGCAAAGCACCAATTTCGCACAACCACACACAGTTTCAATAGGTTAGTTTATTAACTTTTCACGGACACCACAAACACAATTTAAAGGAAATGGAAATAAAAGGAACATCTTTATTGTGAAACAGATTTATTTCACAGAAGTAACAGGCACATTGTACATCATGTAGTGTGTAAAGGAAAGTGACTTTACAATATAAATGGAAAATAAACATCAATAATATGTGAGTTGTTTATAAACACGTTTATATCGACTTTAATTCGAAATAGGTTTCCCGGCTAGTAGCCTATTGTTAAATAAATAAATTACATTAAATCATTAAAGTGGTTACTGTCATTGTCGATGTCTTGCTTCGAAATCGATTAAATGACCCTATGAAACAAATTAAAGTTTATATAAACTTCAACATCATTCAAGCACTTGCATAACGTATGGAATTTGCAAATTCCCAGAGGTTAACGCATTAAATTCCCCATTGGATTAACGCAAATGATGGTATGAAAGGTGGTTTCTGCAACAACAACAAAAATAGCAGTTGCAATTGTGGCCTCATTCTGGGTTACACGATTGAGCCAAATTAAAGCCATCAATTAAAGTGGGCGTTGCTCTTAATAGCTTTAAGAGCCATCATTTGAGGGTGATTTCTGAGAAATGGCCTCGGCATCCGTCAGCTTGAAATGTGATAATGAGAATATCCTTTTGTGATTCCCGAATCTTACCTACTATATATTTAATAACGATAAAACAATCTTTACAATAGGCCTGCCGTTCTTTCTTTGTGGACCAGTAGAACAATAGTGACGACAATTAAAACGCCCAAACATCCAACTACTATAGCGGCAATAGCACCAGCAGAGATTCCACTTTCTGAAAAACAAAAATTCCCAAGTCATTTTCTCACTGTTATTAAAAAAATGCAATTATTTTTATTAATTTTATACACACAAGCCTATTGTAATTGTCGTAATTGACAAGTGTTGTCCTACTATAGGTTATACGTACCCTTTTCCACCTCCATATCTCCTCCTCCGTATTTAACAGGGAGTGAGATCCGCTCCCGCATCGGCACCGTGGAGCCACCATAGACGAGACACTCCACATAGTTCGCCGGGACGGGCAGCACCAGAGTCAGGTTAGAGCTGACGTTCAACGTGGTGTCGACGTTCTCGTCAGCTCGGTGACTGCTGGTCAGAGAGGCGTTATCGATTCCGGGGACGTCCCAGCGGACGTAAGGCGCCGGTTTTCCCGTAGCAGAACAACTGACCACCAGCTGTCCGGGATTTGTCTGCCCCACATTCGTCCATACGTTTGATATCCCTGTAAAATAAAACAGCCAGCAGCTACTCTTTATCTGCCCTACAATGCGCGACTTGCTCTAATGTTCATCATAGTGGCTGCCAAATGCAGCCTGAGAGATTTACCTTGAATACTGAGACAGATTTCATGTCTCTTTGAGCCGCTGGGGTATACATTAAAGATACATGCATAGCAAGCTTCGTCGGTCCAAGTCACGCTCTTTATTGTGACAGCCAGGTCCGAGAGTGACGTGGATGCGGTCCAATTGAGTCTCGGGCCGTGTTTGATCTCGCCGTATCGCCTGCTGTATGTTGCCAATATCTCCGGAGGGTCGCTATTCTTCTGCAAGGTCACCTGCGCGACAGTGCCGGCTGTTGTCAGCGAGAAGTTTAACACCGCGTCCCGCCCATAGTCCACGGTTAGGATTCGTTGATCTTGATCAGCGCTCTGCGCTGTGGAGTCACCACTATCGGTTATGAGCAGACCTAGCGTTCTGGTCGGTAGGTTAGGACAAGTGAACAAATATGGACATTTCGAGGGCCAGGTTTTGTGACCTACCTGTCATCGCTGAGAAGGCGAATAGGTATATGCACGCCGTTGCAATCATAGTGTTGATCGGATGCCTGGTTCCAATTCCTCAAACTTCTTTCGTTTTGCCTTTACATAAAGGCAAAACGAAAGACGTGGCCAGTGAGGTCAGCCCACATTTAACGTGAGCGGCCGCGAGATGTGCGTTAGCCGGTCCTACGCATTATCTATTAGTATTTTACTTCCGATTGAAAAACAGATTGCATGTCAAGTCTATTTTCGGAAATGTAGGGGGATATAACGGCCCCACGTCTAATGGCATGACCCTAAAGATACGTCAGACAGAGAAAGCGAGCAAGTTCGAGCGAAATATTTTTGACAGTGAAAAGATTACGTGGTTATTGCTTGCTTGTTGTGGCATCATGGAAGGCAAGAAGATAAAGTATAAAAGAGGTGCTGAAAAGGACAGAATAAAGAAGAAGCGGATGCTGGAGAGGGATGCAGCTAAGTGCTCAAAAATAACAGATTTAATAACAGAACATGACATAATCTGGGTCTTCTTCGTCTAGATTAAAAAAAAATAGATTTAGTATTTTAAAGTGACATAAATGTAGTTCGTGTTGTTGATATGTGGGAGAAACGGGGGGGGGGGGGGGGGGGCGTTGGGCCGGTCAGAATTCTCCCGGTGGCTTTGAGTGCGCCACTCCGCCCGAAAGTGAAGTGTGCTTCACGAAAGTGACGCACATCCCCACTGACTAACGTATTCACATTTATCAGTCAATTAGTACCACGTTTTGTTTTCATTTTGAATAAGATTTTAATGTTTAATGTGCTGTTAATATCTTGCAAATGGTCAATGGTCAACTCCCTCAATTTGGATTAGATTGGCTTGAAAACACTTTCTAATACTCAATATCCCCGCCTTACTTACAGACATTTTTAAGTCAATATCACCGTTCCATTATTATTTTGAGCTAGATTGTAATGTGATGTTAATACATTCACAAACTGTTTGGCATAATCATGGAAAGCTAGCCACCTCAGACGGAATGTCATTAGTCAGAGTACTTCCCGACATCCGTAGAAAAATAGGTTTTATTCCAAGTCCAAATCACAGGAGATACATGTGATTAGTAAAGAGACACGCTAATGGAAAACATTGATTTCTATTGTATTTGGGAAAACCAAAACAAATTGAGAGCATTTGGCGTCCCTCAGAAGTGGGTGTAATAAATGTACATGTTAATTACCCATAAACCATGAACATGTCGCCCACATATACAGCTCTGGAAAAAATTAAGAGACCACTCAAAACATTTTTCCTACATCGGTATCTCTATATGGTGATCACCTGAACCTTATTTTCCAAGGAAACTCTAAAAAGCCACTGCTGTGGTAATCGCCATCCTCTTGCAATAGGACCAGCTGGAAGATTAAAAAAAACAGTGCTAGGAGTACCTCAAAAGTAATTGGAATAAAAAAAAATAAATAAAAATAAAAATACCTATTGACCGTGCTAAATGAGTTGAAGTGGAAGGTTTTGTGACGGAAAGATGGGATGCATTCTGGCTTTACTGGCAGAGGGAGACAGTATGTCAAGTTGATTCCATCCGTCTTTCCGTCAGTAGTTTATAGAATAAAAGAAAGAAAAGTTAATTAAATTAAGTTAATTTTCCTCAAACATAATCCTATGAATATTAAAACCAGAGAAACTGATCATTTTGCAGTGTGGTCTCTTAATTTTTTTCCCCCCAGCGCTGTTGATAGGACAACGGAAGTACTGACAGTTTCACAATATTTCCGGCAATATTTCTGGATTCTTGAAGCGGAAGCAACCAAACGAAGACTTGGAGATGCTGCTGCAAATGGAATGGAGTGCAGCGCAGGCTACGACTGACGGCACTACTTTAGACATAAGTCTTCCGTCTCGTCTAGACGTGTGTAATTAATGTGCATAATAATTATGTGTATAATTGCGGCATGTGTATAAAAACAACAAAACATAAAAACACATTCCAGCTGCCTCCCTTAGGCTGACTGATAAACCAAGAAAAAAAGGCATCCTAAATAACAGGGACAAAGTCTAATTAAAAAGTTTCAAGGAGTTGTTCGTTCCTGTCCACACACGTCATACTGTAAAGAGAGTTGTCTTCCTAGGGTTGGGAAGAACGTGAACCAAAAGATGGAAGGTTTAGTTTTAAGCATAGTATTGCATCATTGTTGGATAAAAAAAAATAAAATAAAAAAAATGATTGTTGTCGTCTGTAACCGCACAGCAGCGTGCTTCTGCAGGGATTTCGGTCCATCAAACGAAAAACACGCTTGCGAAAAACTGAAAAAACTTATTCTGGCCCCGATTATCGGAAGCACGGCGAAATCAGGCGGAGGGCTCAGGGCTTAGCGCTGCCGGTCCCAGCGCCAGATGGAGGCGTCGTCACACACGGCGATCAGGATGCTGCTGTCCCGGCTGAAGCTGGTCTGACGGATGGCGGAGGTACAGCGTGGAAGAGTCAGCGTGATGCACCTGGAGCGAGACGGCCAGTTAGCAGCATCCATGGCCGGGTGAGCCCAGTGAACCCCGCGTGAACCCTGATTCCTGACGAATAAGTCATTCCATCACCTCAAGTGTGGGAACTTCGGTGGAACTTTTATTTTCCCTTTTTGCTGCATCTCGAGGGAGTGAGATGAGTCATGCATGAGTCAGTCTGATGCACGATCTCCCTCTGATGAAAGGAAAGGAAAGGTGACGCTTACTTGGCCTTGTGGGGGTCTTCTACCTCCAAGTCCCACACATAGAGCTTGCCCACTTGGTTTCCTAGGGCAAGCATCTGCCAATCAGAAGACGAGGAGGGATTGTTTAAAGAGCAGAAAACACCCACAAAATAGAATCCCAAATGTTTGACAGGAAACACAAATCAGATGTCAATGATTTGTGAAATATACAAATCATTGAATTCTGAAATCCCCTTTGAAGGTCAACCGTGAAATTATATTTTACAAACATTTCTGAACTTTGTTTTAACCTTTATTATATACTATTACCAACCTTTATTATTTCACCTAAGAATGTACCTTTATTATCTATTATTGAAAAGCATTATAATTGACCTACAGATATACATTTAGATTTATAATTACAAATCTTTATGAATTAACAAACACTATGTGCTAATCTAAGGCTTTTGTACCCCAAACAGGGAGCCCCACAGTATGAAACATATCAAGCAATAACAACATTAAAAAAGACGAATGCCAACCTTCTGCCAGAAGTCCATGGAGAAGCGCATGTACCAGATGTCGCACTGGCTGTAATCGAAGCGGCCCAACACCGTCACGTTGGACTCATTGGGTTTGATCCGGTCAATGTCATCCTCCATCTTGCCCGGCTTCCAGCACACAATGGCATTCTCACATGACTAAACGCACAAACACACACTATTGTCAAAAAAAAACATTCTGTATTGTAGACTGTGGGATGTTGCCAACTGACTAAAGTGACGTAAGTTGATGACTAAATGCGAAGATCACATTTGTCGCGGTGTCACAGGAATCAAACCCTTACCTTCCATTTCCATCCGCCCTGAAAACACTGTCCACTTTATTCACACCAATGTAACCGTGTTTCATAAAAAGGCAAAATAAATGTCTTTTGTCAGCATAGTAACGGTGTGCGCGTGTGTGTGTGCGCACCCTCACCTTAGACAGCAGCAGGTCACCCAGCCAGCGGACACAGTCCACGTAGTTCCTGTGGATGTCTCGTGTCGAAAAGTCGGGGAAGTGGATCTTCTGCGACACAAATGGCCTGGAGGAGACGACGACGGACACCGCGTGGGCAATGAACAACAACAAAAACACGCCGGTTTGTCGTTTCACGGTTACATTCCACGCCGTAGTCATGGCAACATCCTAGTACAGTCACATCGCGGAGGACCTCATCCAACCATCATCGGACTACGGCCGGCGCGAGAAATGAAATGAGCCCGGAGGGGCGGTGGGGTTGCTGCATTGCCGCACCTCCGTGTGGGCGCCCTCTGAAGGCTTGGGTGTTGCGGCTCAAAGCCCCTGGTCGTCCTACCTGTTTGTCTTGGAAGGGTTGTACTCGTAGGACCCGCGGATGGCCTTCTTCATTCTCTCAGAGTCGATCCGCCACAGCTTCAGAGAGTGGTCCATGCCGCATGACATGATCTTTGCCCCGAGCAGGTCAAAGTCCTATACACACACAGGAAGATTTCAATGCCTTTCAGAACGTTGAAGTCGAATGTGACACCAAACACTGGCTGCCAAGGGTCCAGCTTTTGGGTCTTTTAATCACAAAGCGCAACTAACCCTGAACCGTTGCCATTAAACTCTACCAGATGAGCCCTGGAGGACACCGACAGATTCAGAATGAAAATATGTAGTGGCGTTCCTCTGAGCTGTGACTACAGTCCACAAACAGATAACATTCACTTGTTTCCGATCTTCACAAAATGCCGCGGAGAACTGGCAGGCGTGCCCCAAGAGCTCGGGCGTCCTTATTGACAATGTGCACTGAATGATGGATCGATTGATTAAGGGTTTGAGCGCTACTCACAGCACTCAGCACCTCATCTCGGTGGCCCTCCACGCCACCGAAGATGGCCACCAGCGTGTCCGTGTAGATGTTCCACAGCCTCAGAGCGTGGTCTGGAGAACACACAACACACACACAGGGTTATCATAGGGATAATTATCATGGAAACAGCCAGCGCAGGCATCGCTTATACATGGAGACGGTTACCGTGACGTCACCGTGATGGTTACCGCAGGTGAAGTCGAAGTGACCGGGGCGTTCCGGCATTACCTTTGCTGACGGAGAGCAGCAGGTTGGGGTCGCGGGGGTGGAACTTGAGCTCGTTGATGGCGTTTCCATGACCTACGTAATGCTGCATTGCAACGGGGCGTTACTGTAGCGTCTGGCCGAGTTACTGACCTTGCTACTGAAATATCATTCACAATATCAGTGACAACAGACATATTTTTTGCGAGAAGTTTCTATGTGAAAACTGACTCATTATACAGTGTTACAGGTACACCTGTAATGGAACAAACCATGCAATGCATGGATGCGTGCAACACCGGGGATGGTGTTGCTCCCCCCACCAGGCTCACCTTGATGCACTGCATGGAAATGTGGTTGATGATGCGGATGATGCCACGGGAGCCCGCCACGGCCAGCAGAGGGTGGCTGGTGTTGGTGTCGAAGGTCCAGGCACAAGTGTAGAAGTTCTCGTCTGCCTTCGAGCGGGCAGGGGGGTCAAGGGTCAAGGAGAAAAACCTAAAGCCAGGCAAAGCCCCATTCTGCTAATACGGTAACGATTGGGGCCCAATCACTCGTGCACTTGAGATGTGACCAGGCGGTGTGGCTGTCACATGAATGAAGGGGAAGTGAAGCACACGAGCTGACCTCACATGCAAAGAGGTTGAAAGGACCGGGGCGCGTGTTTCTCCATCAAAACAAACATGCTCACTCATCACAACACACACTTTTAAAAAGTACTTGATATCATGATAGTGACATGATAGTAGTGACCTGTAGTGGCTCTGGGTCAAATTAACCCATAAGAGCCCAGACCCATTTCTGCTTAAAAGAAAATGATGGGGGATGAACCACAGACCAGGTGAAACACAGAACACATTTCTGATGTTTTTTGTAAAATACTACCACTTAACCTGTGATGTGACATATGCATTACATTGGGTGTTTATGGTAAATGTATTCCTTATTTGACAATAACTCAACTGTGACTTGAGTATTGCTGTTTAAACAACTTTTTTTGTTTTCAGGTTTGCTTTCTGTTGCAAAATATGCAAACTGAATAAAAATAAGTCAAACTGCTTCCCTTGGGTCATACCCTGGGACAGTCCCATGACTGTGATATCACAACCACACCAAAATGTTTAGTGTATGTCACTTAGTCACTTAATGAGTTACAGTTACAACACAAAGCTGTATGAGAAAGATTTTAGGACATTTAAAGTGTTTGTCACACTCGTGTCACCGTGGGTTAATGTATTCCGGTGAAACCTTTAAGCGAGGCTTGAAGGTTGGGAAGAGCAACTGGTTCTGCCGTGTCTGACTTTGATGACATGAAGATGAATCATTGCTTTGCATACAATTAGCCATTATCAAGGGCACCTGACGTTTATCTGAACTCATTGCCAGTTACTTTGGATAAACAACTAAAAATGTCAGATCTGGAACGGGAAGGGGGCTAAAGGCCGTGCTCGGGGCCTGAAAGGATACGTCGGCGTCGACATAGGACTGCAGCAGTCGGACCTCTCCCTGAGAATGACACTCGTACAGGGTCACCTACAGAGGGGCGACAGGGGAATCATCATCGTCAGCCTGGGAGATGTTCAAATAAGACCCGCCAGTGTGCAGAATGCTTTGACTGTATACATTCATGTTTTTGTCAGCCACTCCATTGCATGTGCATATTCATAGTCATACCACGTCACACTATGGCGCTACAATAGAAGGTATGCTGTGACCAGAGGCCACAGCATTACAAATATTTCTGTTTGGAGTAACAACAAAAATAAATAAATAAAAGGGTCGGTAGGTAGGTCTATATTTTTTTTCTTCAAAATTCTAAGTAAAAAAAAAGTACAATTTTAGTCACATTGAATACGTCGGTATTAATTTAAACAAATTTGCATATGTGGTCTCCTTGACATCAGTCGACACGGTCACTGTAAGACTCGAGGGGAGAAGGGATGGATAAAGATCTGGGCACAGGTCTTCCAGAACTTCGTGTCACGTTATAGTGGTGTCAAGATATTTCAATGCATTTTTTTAATGTATTGCTATGGTGCCTGAACCCGTATAACTTTGAACGGTGACAAAACAGTCGGTCTTAACGCAAGTTTACAAGCGGCAAGTTGTTCGGACTAAAAGGGAAAAAATATATATATTTGGGTCGGTCCTAAATTAATAACAGGGTCGGCCGGGTTACGGCGAACCAAAATATTTTTAAGGGTGGCCTCACAGGCAGTTGTTTTTGTTATTGCAGGGGAAAAGTTACATGTTCTTCTGCTTGATGTGTATTCACGGTGTGGATTATTTGTTCAGGTTGTTTGGACTGAATATTAATTAAAAATGTATTCAAATTAAATGCCATTGAATGTCATTGTTATCATTAAAAAAATTTAAGTGACAGGTAAAAATAGATTATGACAGGATTTTTATGACCCTGTGAGTCAAAATGACAGACAACGAAAAAGTCTAGCGCAACCTCTGGCTGCGACTGCACGCCAACCAAGACAGCCCAATGGCGTGGCCGCCTTGGTCTTCATCACCACCAATGGCGTGGCTGCCTCGGTCTTCATCACCACTTACCCTGTTGCTGCCCACAGTAGCGAACACCAAGGGGTCCCCCTCCTTGCTGTGCCAGTTGAACTGAACCCCGAACAGCGGTTGTCCATGGTCCTCCTGAAACCAAGACACACACACACGGCCCATGTCAGGCATTTCACACTGTCATCTTGCACAAAAAGTGCTATGCGAATGAAGTTTGAGTTGACTAGGAAAAGAGTATGCAGTGATGAGTAGCACGGAGCAATCGCAATATGGAGATGCTCAACATCTCTAAATTATGGGATTCCATGTAGATGGTTTCATGTGAAATAATCTACATAACGGCATTCTCGCCCAACTTGATTATTGACGTGATTACAGTCGGTGCTAAACAGGCTTCCCGGCAGCTGTGTCCCCCAGCGCTCCAATTAAAGCACTGCGTCCCAACACCTCAACATTACATGTGCTCCACGGAGCCCTGCATGAAACGCACCTTTGTACATTGAAAAAACGATCGAAACACACATCTCGCTGTTTATGAGCGAAAGTGGCGAGTTGGCACTGGCGTTCATCAACACGGATAACTGAACACCTGGGATTTTTTGTTTTTTTATTTGCTCTTGCGTCGACAAGAGCCGGTGGCTGTGGGGCCCCTCCCATCGATTAGTATGGCAGCATTTCCCCATCGTTTCCAATTTCCCCGAATGAGAGGTTGGGTACCATGGTGGAGAAGCTTGTCTTACCCTCAGGCTGTTCACACACTTGAAGGAGTATCTGCACTTCTTGGACTTCCACTTGCCCTTTCCCCAGCTTCGCCGGCCGGGAATATTTGCCGTGTTGGTGGGTGTGTCAGGACGCTCCACATTGTTCCCACTCTCCACGCTGATGGCGTCATCCTGCCAATGGGGTCGCAGCGTTATCAACCCACATCCCGGTCAATGAGTTTCGTTACAATGGGATTGTCCAGCCATCGAGATCGAGGCATTAGCAGCGTTGGAAAGGTCTAGGCCCAGGGGTGTCAAACTCAATCCAAGGAGGGCCGGGCCGCTGCATGTTTTTGATGACACACCTGATTCTAATGATTGGCTAATCATCAAGCTCTGTAGAAGCCTGATGACAATCCATTCATTAGAATCTGGTGCATTGGAGTAGAGACACATCTAAAACATGCAGGGACACCGGCCGTCCGGGTTTGAGTTTGACACCTGTGCCAGCCAATGGGGGTCAGAGTGTTAATGACTGGGATTGTGCACAGCCAATGGGTTTGAAGTGGCACTAACCCCAAACTAGAAAAATGTAATTCCACATGAGGAATTGCTTGTGCATACGAATGCCCATCATCATTGAGATAACATTTTGTTGAGGTGGGGATCGAAAGATAGGCTCAATGTTATCTTTGTTTTTTTTTTGCATATTTAAAAAACAAAAAAAATAATTATATATATTTTTATATATAATTATATATATTTATTATAATTATATATATATATATATATATATATATATATTGTAATACAGTTTGAATGGAACCTCGAGGTTCAGTCGTTTAGCCATCCATTAATTGCACACATTTGGTGTGGAGAATAAATATGAAAACGAAACGAAACGAAAACGCGAAATCTAGATTATGCATTCCTATGCACAATATCTAGATCAAAGCACTGAGTTTGAAGCGTAATAAAGGATGGCATCATCGCGGTCAATGAGATGGGAGCGTGAATAACTATGTATTCGATAGTGCAGCCAATGGGACCATGGCCTTGCCAGTCATGGCGTGAATTATGTTTTTGGCCAGCCAATGTATTCGGCGTGTTAGAAAAAGTGGCATCAAGTGACTCAATCGAAACAAAACGTTGATAAGAATGGCACAATTATTATGCTTATACCGTTGTGATTGTTTCCAAATAGGAACCTCCAAGAATAAGAGTCGACTTACGAATAACCAATACCTTTAACAATAGTTTGGGATCAGCCCCAACTTGAATGTAGCAGGGTGTAGTGTAGTCTGGGTTATGATGATGGTTAATTTGGGCCAAGCTCAGAAGACAGTAGTGTACTTCAGGGAAACCGCAAGTAAAAACCCCATGATATAGCGCTGGAAACCTATGGACATAGATATTTTTAAGCCAATAGTAATGAGACGGTGTGCTATGTAGACACTAGCTATGTAGCATAGCCGACTGATGGCATTTCCTTTCAGTCAATGCACTTCGGCTAGCAAGGCAGCTAACTAGCTAGCTAACTACTTTAGCATGATGATAACTAACTGGGTGCTTTATACAACTTTTCCCCGAAACAAACAACAACACGGGAATGCTTACGTTCTCGTCTCCAGACAGATCAGGGTTACTGTTTTCGTCGCTGCTTAACTTTAGTTTCTTCACAAGCATCTCTTTTCCCGCCGGCGAGGCGACTTCAACCATGCTCTTGGTTTCCCTCATTTTGCTCCAGTCTCCGCCTCTTCCGCCTACGTCCCAGCGTCTTCCGTCAAAGACCCGCATCAACGGTAACGCACTATCAGCAGAGGAAAGGTAACGCTTTAAACATTTTTAACTGTTACTTAAAAAAATGTATTCTTGTTTGTATATATATTTTTGATTTAAAATATTATGGCTTTACATTACCCTTAAAGATCCAAATATATTTTCTTTTCAAATAAAAGCAAAAATAAAAAAAGAACAACATATTACAAACACTTTCATACAATCACTTTAATAAAAAGTACAAAAAAAAGATTTACAATTTCGTTCAAAAGTCCAACATAACATTTGTTTTCATATCCGGCATCGCAAAGGAATGACGATGACTGAATAAGGATGACTGGAGTTTAGACCCAGGCTTTTATATAACCATGGCGGTTTCTTCTACAGAGGCCTGGCTCATTCCTTCAGACAAATCCTTATCGAATGCCACTTCTTCCTCTTCCTCCTCCTCCTCCTCGTACTCATCCTCCTCTTCATCTTTGTCTTCCTGCTGTTCTGCGCTTCGTTTCTGTCCTCTCTGTTTCGACAGGGCTACTGCATATCTGATGGTGTATATGTTCCACTCACATCTAGAACCGAGACGACATTGTGTCAACATGGCCTTTGAAGCAGAACATTTGTAAACACAGTTGTTAACTTACTGCTGACTACTAACTGCAGCTCCTTCCTCCTCTGCTCAACGTTACAAGTTTCCATCTTTTTCTACTATCCATGTTTCGTTCAACATATAACTCTTTTACAAGAGATCACTTCCAGCTGAGGATCACTCTTACTTCCTGTGAGCCTTGGCAGCTCTTGTCAAGTGAAAGAGCAGTAATTTCAGTCAATAATGTTTAGCAAACAAAGTGGACACATAGTAGCTTTTGCAGCCCATGGGCACAGCCATTTGCGATGAAGGAAATGTTATAATATGTTATATGTTGATGTTATAATTTGTAATTTCCCAGCTTGGGATCAATAAAGTATTTCTATTCTTTTATATTCTGTTATGTTATAATGTTAATTCACAAAATGTGAATCAACACTTTTTGATACACAGCATTAATGGCATGCATTAAGTGTCATTTTACACTAATCTCCAATAATTCAACTTTAAGGTCCAATTAACCTGTATACAGTGCTCCCCCCCCCCCCATTAATGTTGGACTGCATAGGTCCTCTTGATGAAGAACCCTGACTTTAAGTGAGTGTGGAGCTCCCCCTAGGGGCACTAATGGGGAACCCCAGACAATTGTGCTCAACTCGTTCAAATGTTTAATTTAACAAACTTTACAAAGATAAGCCTGATTATACAAACCATTATATTACATTATATTACATATTACATTATATATTACATTAAGGCTCTTGACTTGGATACGCAACAAAAGTATACGTTTAGTTGACAATGGGTGGGTTTTAAGAGATTCTAAGGGTTGGGCATAAGGAAGCATAGCTGGATGTGAATTGGATACTTACAGTTTGGAGAGATTGTCAAAATGCCTCTGTAGACTCTTCTGTAATGACTGAATGATGGGCAGGATGGCTCCCGATCTGGAACAAGAATAGACACAAGCCAAATATTAAAGACTTAATTACTTGACAGTTCCCTTAATGTGTACACACACATATTTTCAGTGTATTTTTGGTATTTCTTTCTGATTTTTGTTCTGCCATCAACGTCCTTTCGACTTAAATTTTCAATACAATTAAAATCTTTCAAGTTGGAATATGATGGCAATACGATGTTAAATTGCTACATGTTGGCTATATGATGCAACTTTTCTATGTAATGCAAAATTGTTATCTGATGGCTATACGACGGCTATATGACGCCAAATGGCTGGCAGAAGGCTCTGTTGCTATGTGATGGCCTTGTGGCTACATGCTGGGTATGTGATGGCTGTATGACGCCGAAGGGAGACAGCTAGCTAAATTGCTACATGCTGGCTATATGACCCTATGGGGCTCTATGCCAGTTCTTCTGTTGGGGGTAGGGGTGAAAGGTCACCTGTTCTTGAGTTTTTGTCCATGCAGCAGCAGCAGTTGCTGGGCCCAGCTCAGGTAGAACTGCAGGTGAGCCGACTTCTCCAAACAACCAGACAGGAAGAACAGCAGCTTCTCCACGTACACGTCAGGGAGCGAACCACACACCACTTGGACTAACACACACACACAAGTGGACACAGTTGTATGATGATCTCTTGACAACTAATCATTAGTGATGATTAATATAATAACAACAATAAACTATATTAAATAACTAGGGTTAGAGTTTGAGTTCTTAAGGTAAGGTTGCGCGGGGCCGGGGTTTGGAGTTGTGGGGGTTTTGGGTTAGCGGGTTCTGGGGGGGGGGGGGCTGGGACTCACTATCATTGTGCGGGATCGTCTCCAGGACTTCTTGTGTGAGGGCGTGTTCGTTGAGACGGAAGGCCAGCACAATGGCCGACGTCCACTCCTTCAGCCGCAGCTGGCAGCGCACGCTGGCGGGGGTCACATCCATGTCCAGGTCGTAGGGGTCGAAGATCATCGAGCCGTCCAGAGAGTAGACTAGCAGGCCTTCGGTCGTCGTGGCGGCCCAGCTACGACCTGGCAGCAGAAGGCAAAGGTCTTTGCTTAAAGAAACACCTAACGCGCCTAACGTTGTGGAACAGGTTTGGCGTCTTTAAAGTGCATATGTTTCACAATAGGGTGCGATTTGTTGAAATGTCATTACCAGCCTTTAATAATCTACCCATGTGATCATATATATCAAAAGCGGGGGTAATACAATTTCCCTCTGATATCATTAAATAATTTCTTTCTGTGTCTTTATCCAACAGAAGTATGTTGGATACAAGCTGTATCAATTGTGGGTGGATTGTACAGTTGTACAACAGTTGTCATAGTTCACTGGGTAGGATGATAGATTAGATTAGATTCAACTTCAGCATCAACATCAACACCTTCTTCTTCAACATTAATTTCAGCATCAACATCTGGATAGACACCTCCAGTTGTGGTGTCATCATCATCACTCACCAGTAGGGGAGAACCGCAGAGAGCTGACTCTGATCTCCGGCTTGAAGTGTCTGGAGCTCATATCTCCTAAAGAGAGTGAGAGAGAGGGAGGAAGACACAGAGAGATATAGAGAGAGACAATATCTATGAATGTAATTCCCAATAGTTTACAAACGTATGGATGTTTTGAAATCATTCCCCATGCATATTACAAAGACTCAATGAATGCAATGAATGTTGGACATCATTTGTCGAATATTACAGACAGAGAACTTGAACCAAAAAGACACCTCAAACTTGGTATATTGTAACCATATTTATATTGCACTGTTCCATGCAAATAAAAACAAGGGCTTCAAATCAGGAAACTGCTAATTTCCATTCTCTATTTTCCATCTGTGCGCAGAGCACTAGGCAGCAAACACTTGCAAACACTTGAAGCTCATTAATCTAATCTGAATGTCTCTCTATCTGAATGTCTCTCATGCAGTTTTTTTTTTTGTGTATTTTTAGCCGAGCGACTGGGGAGTCAGAGATGTGGGAGTCAGGGATGTGGGAGTCAGGGATGTGGGAGTCGGGGATGTGGGAGTGCGTCTCACCCCTTCTGACGCCAGGCAGGCTCAGCTGGACTCCGTCTCCGTCGCCGGCGCCTTCGTCCACCAGCGCCAGACTGCCGAACTCGGTCATCTTCCGCCTGTCCAGGAACTCCTGGACACGACAGATCCGTTCACATCAGTGGTGCTTCATTCAGGTGTGACACCGCTTCAGACCCTCAGACTAAACCCACTGCAGGATTTACTACTAAATCCAACTTTTTTTTTGTTGGGAAAAAGCACAGAAAACCTTCGACAGACAGTGGTTACAATTTAAAGAATCAAATCAACGAGATGAGATGAGAAAAATCGCTGGTCAACTGCATAAGCAGAGAACTGTTCAGACAGAAAATGTCACAAGCCGTGAGTACAGGCTTCACGCCGCGTGTTCACCCCTCTACAGATGGTGCCGTACCTCCATGGCGTCAAACGACAGGTTACAAGAGACCTCAAACTTCTTCATGAGGATCTGCTCCTTGACGTTGTAGATGCACACAAACTTGGACGGGCCGCCTGCCAAGATGGACTCGCCGTCCGCAGAGTAGCACAGTGCAGTGAACGACCTTCAAACGAGACAGGGAGCGGCATAAACAACCGTGTGACTAGAGACAAAGCATGTGAACGACCTTCAAAACAAGACACGCCCCGCGGCAAAGCTACACCTGTTTTGGCGGGGCTCAAGCCCACCCAAAACTTGCCTTAGCCCACCCTATCGTTTCCTCCTCAAATTGAATATTATACTGTCTAAACTGTTAAAAAAAGTGCTGGATTGGTAGATTGATAGATAGATCACCCTTAAATTTTACCCTTAGATTTTATTTTATTTTATTTTTCTTTATTTTTATTTTATATATTTTTATTTTTATTTTATATATTTTTATTTATTTTATTTTATTTTTATTTGTAAAGTTTATTCTATTTAGATTTTATACATTATTTATATATGGTATCCAGTGTGGGCAGCAAAGTATGCATTTCATTGTTCAGGGAAACAAACGTGTTTCTTTACTGCACACATGACAATAAAACCTTTGAATCCTTGAATCCTTGAATCCTTAAATGCAGCAGAATGCAAGAAATCACATCTACGATATTCAACCCCTGGCTTTCTGGGGGCTGAGTCCCCCGGCCCCAAAAGTCAGAACCTAGAATCACCCCTGGACACGCCGTAAGACACTGTGCGTTTAGACCCAGAACGCAGTGAGAGAGAGGGAGAGAAGAAAGAACTAGAGGTCTGCACTCCTGCAGGATCTGCGGGATGCGACGCAAAATAATGCGGCGCGGGACAAATGTCGAAAAGCTCATTGTGGGTGCGGGCGGGTGGGATGATACACTGCACTCCACTGCAAATTAAATATAGTGTGTGTAAAGTAAAGTAAAATATACAAATGATTAATGTAGGGCCTAGCGTACTTCATTTGTGCTGGAGATTCTGTTTGGCAGTAATACAAATGTTTTAAGCGGCCTAAACTTGTGGATGTTGTCATTTGGGGGTAGCCTAATCTCACGCAAATGTGTTTAGCTGCCCGCTTTCCGCTACAGAAGGTGAAACATCCATCCTGCCTGCCGTTGTGCGGGCATTTGCGGGTGGGAGCGGGACATAATATCACAGATGAGGCGGGAGCGGGACATAATATCACAGATGAGGCGGGAGCGGGACATAATATCACAGATGTGGGTGGCAGCTGAACATAATATCACAGATGAGGCGGGAGCGGGACATAATATCACAGATGAGGCGGGAGCGGGACATAATATCACAGATGAGGCGGGAGCGGGACATAATATCACAGATGTGGGTGGCAGCTGAACATAATATCACAGATGAGGCGGGAGCGGGACATAATATCACAGATGTGGGTGGCAGCTGAACATAATATCACAGATGAGGCGGGAGCGGGACATAATATCACAGATGTGGGTGGCAGCTGAACATAATATCACAGATGAGGCGGGAGCGGGACATAATATCACAGATGTGGGTGGCAGCTGAACATAATATCACAGATGAGGCGGGAGCGGGACATAATATCACAGATGTGGGTGGCAGCTGAACATAATATCACAGATGAGGCGGGAGCGGGACATAATATCACAGATGTGGGTGGCAGCTGAACATAATATCACAGATGAGGCGGGAGTGGGACAAAATATCACAGATGAGGCGGGAGTGTGACAAAATATCACAGATGAGGCGGGAGTGGGACAAAATATCACAGATGAGGCAGGGGTGGGACAAAATTTCACAGATGAGGCGAGAGTGGGACAAAATATCACAGATGAGGCGGGAGTGGGATAAAATATCACAGATGAGGCAGGAGTGGGACAAAATTTCAGAGATGAGGCAGGAGTGGGACAAAATTTCAGAGATGAGGCGAGAGTGGGACAAAATATCACAGATGAGGCAGGAGTGGGACAAAATATCACAGATGAGGCGAGAGTGGGACAAAATATCACAGCTGTGGGTGGGAGCTGAACATAATATCACAGATGAGGCGGGAGTGGGACAAAATATCACAGATGAGGCGGGAGTGGGACAAAATATCACAGATGAGGCGGGAGCGGGACATGGTCTGTCGCCATAAGATGGCAACAGACCATGTAATGAGCACATTTCGTATGTAGTGTTGTGTGACTTTCAGTGTTGTGTGCATTTCCAGTATTTGAGATCAGATTAGTCAACATGTGTATTGGTTATAGTAATGCATTTATATAACACATTATTTGTATGTAGATTTGGCTACTTCTTAAGAGGAATTAGATTCTTGTACTTTTGTTTATCTTTTCAGACTCAATTTATACCTCAAACAGTGTACTTTCAACCTGTTCAACCTGAATCAATACTGGAATACAAGTTCCAGTTCCAAACCGTCTCTCCTCCTTCATTGAGTATTCTTAACGATACCCCATCTTGTGTAGTGTGAATATCCTCCCTGAACCAGTGCAAACTATCACCTCCCTAATAGGGACATTTCACAGATGCGGGCGGGAGCGGGACTAAAAATTACAATTCTTTGTGGGAGCGGGACTGAACAGTGTGTCCCACACAGACCTCTAGAATGAACCCACCAACAACCACCACAAACGTCTTTCTTACACAGAATTGTATTATTATTATTTTTTTAAATACTATTCTGCCACTAGCCTTATCAAAAAGGCCCGGAGCCCCCCCTGACACTGACTGACTCTCTCCCTCCCCCTATACAGACCTACATGCTACATTAACGTGGCATCTTCAGACCGTCTGCGTTACAATAACGCACGGTCTGTACTTATTCCGGACCACCATTTTTCTTTGCTTGCACTACTGCTCCGTGTTCATTGTATATATATTTAGAGTTATATTACTTACATTTTAATACTGTTTTTCTTTGCACCAATTACACCAAGTCGAATTCATTGTAGGTGCAAACCTATTTGCCAATAAACTCGATTCTGATTCAATTCACTATTAACTCAAATGAACACAACAACGAAGAGTGGTGGTGACGATGATGTCACTCGGCACCGGTTTCAGCCAATCACAGCGAGCCGCGAGCCGGTACTCACTTGGCCTTGGCCGTGTGCTTGGCGGAGACCTTCTCGGTGTCCTTGCGGCCCATCACCAGGTCGTGGCGGCCGGAGATGGACCCCGTCTGCGTGGCCCCCTGGGGCTCCCAGAAGGAGATCTCTCCGTCCAGGGTGGCCACGGCCAGCTCCTTGCCATCGGGTCGGTAGGTGACGGCCAGGCCTGGGAACCCAAACCAGTTTACCGTTACAGTAGTGGAATGACTAAAAAGCTTTGTTTTGGGATTCTTTGAAGGTGCAAACGCAGTACATTGTAAGAGGAAGACCTCAAATAATAAACCACACACACACACGCACACACACACACACACACACACACTTATCTTAAAATGTGCATAATATATTTAGAAAGCTTCACCAAAATCATAAACAGGGCGTGGGTAGCACAACAAAGTGTGTTTTGATGTTGTCTAACATTTAGTTTTTATTCTAAATGATATTATATGTGACCACTGCCTACAAAATCCCATGTCCGAAAGCAGGTCTCATTACACTCCAATGCTTTAAAAAGTCCAAAAAGTAATATAAAATTGAACTTTATCAATACCATGTATAAATTAAGTAGTATTTATTTCACAAACATAAAAATAATAATTTTGAAATGTTTTTAATGTACTTTCTGGTCAGTTGAACATGTGTCCAGATTTTTCGTCAACACCATCAGACTTTTTTAAATTGGGAAAAAAAATCAGGAATAATTTAGGGCAGCTATAACTCAAATGACTCCCTTCCTTCCTCCTTGGTCTTCCCGGTGACTTGACAAAATTTGAGCTCCAGTAGATTTTTAATAATACTTACTATTTCATATCTATTTACGAATATGCACATGTCACAACCTTAGCGTATCAACTTCAAAAATGACTAAAGAGTCAAAATTTGAGTAAAATTTTCTGCAATCTAGCATTTATTCATATAGATTGGCTGGACCATGATCAACACATGATAAACAAGATGGCTTCCATGAGAATCTTGTTTGATATAAGGAGAAATGTATTTTTTTGTCAACGCCCTCAGACGTCAACACCTTCAGAATGTGTCTGATGTTGTTGACGCTTTCTCTGATGGTGTTGACTAATGCCATTTTAGTGTCCATTTTAAGCATTTTAATGTTGTTTATGCCAATATCACTTCCTGCATTTTTATTGCTAATCATTTTATTTTTATTTGAAAATAAAAACCCTATATATACACACACACTATATATATACATTTAACAAATCTAATATATATACCAGATCTAACACTATGATAAAATCTAACATAATCCAAGATAGTTGGTGGTCAGAACTGGAATGTCAAATAATCTCAACTAGACACGATCTCAGCCAGATCCAAAATGAGCTAAACTAGCTGTAAACTGAAGCGATCTAAGCATGCTCGGCAGTAATCGGGGCCACGGAGCGATTCTATTCTCTGGTACACAACACAACACTGGTGCACGTTACCATCGGCAACGAGGGGCAGCGTCTCCTTGGTCTGCCAGCTGTCAATCATGTCCCAGATACGGACCGTTTTGTCCCAGGAGGCGCTGGCCAGGATGGACTGGACCGGGTTGAAGCACAGGCTGCTCACCGGCCCCGCATGGCCCGCAAGCACCTGATCACAGGCACACAAACAGTAGGAGGCGCTTATGGGAGGTCCCACAATGCATTGTTCTCCCCCAATCCTTAACCTGACCGTAGCCACCGCGACTTCACCACCTCTACCCTTACACCCAAACAGTACCTTCATTATTTGTTGTACGTCCTGGCACTTTAATCGCTCTTTGTAACTTGGCAATTAGTCAGAGATGTTATATACTAGCAATGGTTAACCTAGCAATTGAAATGCTTGAAACTTGCTCTGGTGAATTTCTTACTGTATTAGCAGCAATGAAATGTTTCACGTTCTTATGACAAATGTACTCTTTGTAAGTCGCTTTGGATAAAAGCGTCTGCTAAATGCCCTCAATGTAAATGTAATGCTGATGAAAAATAGAAGCCTCAATGAAACGTGCATGCGGTTAATACACACATTTCGTTATGAAACATTTGCTGTTTGTGTTTTGCTGTATAAAATATTTCACTGCTGTGCAATGCTGACGATCATATTGTGAAACATCCTGCAATGTGGGGACCATACATTGTATTGTCCATGCATAATGCAGGGTTCTCACATTGCATGATTTTTTAAACACATCACCTGATCTTCTCTGAGATAAGGCGCTCACCTCCAGGAGCCTGCCGGTCTGCATGGACCAGATGAAGATCTCGAATGAGTCCTGGGCTCCTGCGCACACAATCTCACCACTGACATCTACGGCCAGGGAGGAGAACTGCACAGGCCGTGGTGAGGTGAAGGTACGGAAGTTGCGGTACCTGTGCACGCAGACAGACGCAATCTTAGCAAAGAACACTTGTACATCATCAGTGTTGTGATATCCACCCCCCGCCCCCAGCCCATTTATTACATTCTCAAACAAACGTAGAACACATTTATACACCCACAGATCTATATCACAGATGTACCAACAATGCATTAAAATCAACATTAATTTTGTCTGCTGATTTTAATGCATTTCGTGATAATTAACAATTAACCGTTTAATCAACCGTTGTGATAATTAACATTGGTGACACACACACACACACACACACACTAAAGTCCTCTCTCTCCTCACCTGTGGAGGTCGTACGCCCGCACCGTGCCATCCAGTGATGCGCTGATGATGACGAGGCCAGTGGAGGTGAAGGTGACGTGGGTGATGCTGCTGGTGTGCTCCGTGAACGTGACGAAGCACAGGCCGCTGTTGGTGTTCCACACCTTCACCTGAGGACGCAGCAAGAACGCGCTGAGCGATCCAACGGTGCGCTACGCGCTAAGAGAGTCAACATGCTAACAGAATCGACAAGCTTGCATACTCAACAAGCTAACCAAGATTAGTTAGCTTAGTTGAACCCACCAAAGTTCAACACCAAGACACAAAACATGCTAACTGGTACAACTGTTGAAATTCCGCGGTTATTACGGAGACGGGGCTGACCTTGCCGTCGTCACCCCCGGTTACGATGTACTGTCCGTCGGGGGAGTAGGCCAGGGAGGCCATGTTGTTGAAGTGACCCTGCTGCTTGAAGACGTACGACTCACTCTGCCACTCCCACACCAGCAGCTGGCCCATGCCTGCACACGTGGCACACACAACCTATCAACACACGCACTAGTGAAATGCTATAGTGATTCTATAAACACGAGTGCTGGTAAAGCGATGTCCAACCTGAGCAGCCAAACCCTATCCAGTCCCCAGTGCAGTTAATCACAACTGAGGATATCCTCTGGTCTGAAATACTGAAAACACAGACATAGACACACACACACACACTTGGTCAATTGCTTTTTCAACGCCTCCTGTAACGCAAAAATAAATCCCTCTGTGACCCATTTCTAATGGATATCAAAACTTTCTGTAGAAAGGGTTACACATTGACCGGTTTCATCAGGTCGTTTGAAGACCGTGCTGTTTGGCCGCATCCCTCCCTGGCGCGCGTACCTGAGGGAGTGGATCAGGTTGCATTCTGGGAGCTCGTGGAGGTGGAAGATGCCAGAGGCGAAGCCCGTGACCAGGATGTGCGTGTCCTTGTGGAAGGCGGCGCAGGTTAGGTTGTTGAACTCGCCCTCCTTGTTGAAGAAGTGTCTAGAAGAGGTTGACGCAAACGCTCAGACAGGAAACAGTCACGTCTTACGACTGACCGTCAAGACCACGCGCTTTGCTTAATGGTTACGGCACTTTCCAGTTCACGTTAGTTTGTGATGACACCGAAAGAACACCAAAGATGGGGCTAGTTTTGCATCTTTAACACACACACACCATCTTACATCATTTACAAAAAGTGTTGTATCAAAGTTTTATATGTAATTTTGGGGTTCATGCTTTTGTATTCGGTAGAGATTAGACAACAAGTATGGTAGAGAGAATGGAAGACATGCATGACACGGGCTGGAATCGAACCCGGGTCACTGAGAGAGACTAAATGGCCCGCACTCTACCCGGTGAGCTACCATGGCGCTGCCAAGGTTTCCTATATTTAAAGACGCAACTAGTTTTGCAATTTGTCACTTCCCAGTTCACGTTAAAGTCACGTAAAACGACAACAACCCAACATTCCAATACATTCCTCTGGAGCCAAAAGTTTAACGCCAGATTTCTCTCCTTACTTGCTTCTCTGCATGTAGCGGACGTTCTTGACCTCGCTGTCTTTGGGGACTTCAACTCTACCCCTGATGACCTGGGCCTTGCTCCCGCCTTCCATGGCTTCCTCCTCAACCCCCTGCAATGAAGACTCAGTCGTCTCCTCCCCCTTCTTCTTCTTCTTCTTAGTGAGGACCAGGCCGCTGGGCTCTGTGTCACTCTCCCACACACACAGCACTCCGTCCTGGCTCACTGTGTACAGCTGAAAGAACAGACAGACAGACAGACAGACATACTTTATTGATCCCTGAGGGAAATTGATCCACAAACCGGACTACATACATTAGCACAGCTGTCAAAATCGCCCAGACTGTTGTGGGATGTGTAGGGATTGCTGTGGAATTATGGAAATCACTTGGATATAGGCCATCTACTGATCCCTTTCTCAGTAGATGTCCTATGAATAAAACATTCTCAATTACATACTGCGCATTCCTCATTCCTATAGCTACCCTGCACTCTGTTTTGTCAAGCTAGGTTGCATAGCACTTTTTACTTACTCTGTAGCTACTCCAATTTGGATTGTTCTCAGCCTCCTTTTCAAGTCACTTTGACAAAATTACTAAATGTAACGTCATGTTGTGACATAAGTGACTGTTTGTCAAATGAATTTTTTTTAAAAAGCACACTGTCGCATGCGCGACAGCACACGCTACACATTTCCCATCGGACGGTGCGTGTCTGGTTGTGTGGAGGTCTTACATCCAGGCTGTCCTTCTCGAAGAAGCATCCCACCAGCATGTCCTTGTGGCCCCCCAGTGAGTAGTAGATGAGGTTGGCCCAGCGCTCAGCTCCAAATACCCAGGTGGACATGTCCTTACTGCCCACAGCAAAACACCTGCCAAGGACGTTCACGCCACACGGTTAACACATCTATCGAAGTAATGGACAACAGCTTAAAACACACAATACAACACACCTGTTGAACAGCTTGACAGGTAGCTAATAAGTAAATATACCCAGTCTTAAAAACACTGTATGCATTGTAGGGGTGTGATCTACATCTCCAGCACAATCTGCCTGTTCAGACCAGGGAAAACAGTGCGATCTTAAAAGAGAGATTCAAACCAAGGTGTAAACAGGGCATGTGTTGGAATGAAGAAGAAGAAGAGGAAGAGGAAGAAGAAGAAGAAGAAGAATTACTCTTTTGATCCCGTGAGGGAAATTTGGTCTCTGCATTTAACCCAATCGTGAATTAGTGAAACACACTCAGCACACAGTGATGGTGAGGCACACAGTGAGGTGAAGCACACTAATCCCGAGGCAGTGAGCTGCCAACAGCGGCCCTCAGGGAGGGCCGCTCACAGACACTTGCTCACAGACACTTCAGCCGTTCGGGGCTTGTCGGGGTTCGAACCGGCAACCCTCCGGTTACAAGTCCGAAGCCCTAACCAGTAGGCCGCGGCTGCCCCCATATGCTCACTTGGAGTCGGTGGTCCAGTCGATGCAGGTGGTCTCGTCATAGGGGCCATAGTAGCTCTTGTCCAGCACCAGGGCGTTGTACTCCTGGTGTTTTCCGGGCGCATGGTACAGCAGGGCCACATTCTCCTTGGTCACAACCAGTTTCCTGTCAAAGAAGGAGGCCGACAGCCACACATCAACAATGGTATCTTCTTCTCCATTTGGAGTGTAGATGTAATGAAGTAGGACTACGTGCTTTTTCTTTCTTCTTCCACATTGGTCAGGTGTATTTGGCAGGCTGAGGCTGCTCAGGTTAAGCTGAGAGCTGATTGGCTAGGAAATGACAGTCAAGTCATTATTAACTATTGTTGCTGTTCTTTTGGTTTGATCTTTGATGTGGTGATGCATGTGGGGGTTTGCCCCCTGTGAGACAGACAACAAATGACTGATGCTTTACTATGTAATTCTCTGACCCACTCCCAACCTTCTGGGGGCCAGAGAATCACACCTTTCACACTGAAGACACAGATGTGGGGGGTAAAGTAAGTGGAAATGATTGTGTTACTTTACAATGTAATTTTCATATCATGTTTGGTATTATTTTGATTAACTCTGTAAGTGTAGTAAAACGGTCTCAGTCTCATAGGGAAATCATGTGGTTATCATCCAAAACCCAGAGGTTAGGATTCTCAATGCATATGAAATCAGGTAACGCCCAGTCATCTCCACTGAAGAGGACACAACTTTTTGTGCCCTAGGAACCAACAACAAATGGTTTTAGATAAAAGAATACCCAACATATGGTCTCCTAAACAATGCCTTATTATAGCTCACACACCACGCCTTGTATTTCTCACACAGAGAAATTACCAGGACAACGGCCACCGAGTTGCGCCGCTATTTTTTATAACAGTGGAACAGGTAGGAATCAAGTGGGAGTTCCCGTAGAGTTCAGAGGGCGGCTGCCACGCATCAGCCAAATCAAATAAAAAGAACATAGCTACTGAACAGCCAATCAAAAAATAGCATTGCTGTATCCGGGTAAGATTTTTATTCCTGCTCGCGGAAGAAGCTAGAAGGTAGAGGAACAGCCATCACATCGATTTGCATCTCGCGGAATTAGCCAACAGACAGGTTGACATCTGAGAAGAGGACCATATCCTATGAGTACAGTAAGTCATATCATCATTTGATTTCTGTAAGTGTAGTAAAACGGTCTCAGTCTCATAGGGAAATCATGTGGTTATCATCCAAAACCCAGAGGTTAGGATTCTCAATGCATATGAAATCAGGTAATGCCCAGTCAGCTCCACTGAAGAGGAAACAACTTTTTGGGGAACCAACAAGGAAATGGTCTTCAATAAAAGAATACCAAGCATGTGGTCTCCTAAACAATGCTGTTATATAAAGCGTCGGTTATGGTTCCGCGTGGTGATCAAGCAATGGCTTTTAGCTAGCATGCTATTGTTAGTGGGCTAAGGTTTAGCTAGATTTTAGCTAGCCCACTAGAAGAGCTCTCAAGTCTCACGCATTGGGTGTGAGACACACACATTTCAATCCGTTAACACGCTCACACACCACACCTTTATTAGTACCAGTATTAGGGAACCAACAGCAACTGATTTTAGCTAAAAGAATACCCAGCATGTGGTCTCCTAAACAATGCTTTATTATAAATGGGAAAACAGGAAATAGGGACAGGATGAACACTGCTCTTGGAAGATATCTGTAGTCAGAACTTCCCATGTGTCATGCGTGTAGCCACATTTCTACAACCCAGGTAACTTCATTCTCTGATTATTGTCTTGTATTCTCTGTATGTTTTTCTTTCTTATAGTTTTTTAAGATTCCTTCCTTATTGCTTGTATGTTGTTATTTGGTAAGTAACTTCTAATAAAACGTCTAATAAAGTGTTATTAGTGGGCTAGCTTTTAGCTAGCATACTATTGTTAGTTGACTAGCTTTTAGCTAGCCCACTAGCAGAGCTCTCAAGTCTCACGCATTGGGTGTGAGACACACGCATTTCAACCCGTTAACACGCTCACACGCCACACCTTGTATTTCTCACACAGAGAAATTACCAGGATAACGGCCACCGAGTTGCGAGTTCATTAGGCGGCTGCCACACATCAGCCAATTTGGTAAGTAACTTCTAATAAAACGTCTAATAAAGTGTTATTAGTGGGTTATAGTCAGTGTGAAATACCCATCAATATTCGGGGGGGTCCCCATCTCCCGATTGTTAAGAAGAATTAAGAATTACTGATTCTGTTCTGTGATTCTGTGATACTGTTGCGCAATATCGATCTAAATTTTCTCATGCAGTAGGTATATAGCATACTTAACGACTATTATCGCACGGCCCCTATTATTGCACAATTTCTGGTTTATCATATGATTGCGAGCAACCAACAACAGATAAAAGAAAGGATAAAGGTTCTCATACAAGACAGGTATTTAAGCTATAAGTATGCCAAAAATGGGTTATGTAGGCTATACCTTACTAATCAATATAAAACACTGTAGAACATTTATGTGTCCATTTCAGCATGGAACACTCACCGGCACGAAAAAAATAAAACCTTCAAAGTGGCCGTGTGCGATAATGGGGCTACATGAGTCGACCCCAGTATTATCATAGATAATTTTAACAACGTTCATTTCCGCGGAAAAACGACTCGTTCATGGGAAAGTAAACATAAATGTGATCAAGAAACTGGTATTTTGAGTAGCCGAATATGTTGCGTTCTTCTAAAATTACACTTTGAACATAGAATTTCCCTACAACTCGCGCGATAATAGGCGCAAGGACGCAAACATTACTATATTTCATGGATGCAAGCCGAGATAATCAGTCTAATAGCCTACATGACAAACACACACACACACACACACACACACACACACACACTTAACGATTTGCATACGTGCACAGGACTGGCTGGCTCTGCTTAGCAAAAAATAGTGAATAAATGTTTTTAATTCTGAATAGTGGACATGGTGAGCTTAAACACATTGAACTGGTCATTAGTGACAATAAAATATATTTTTTATTTTATTTTTGGCAAAATTTGAAACCCCCCTTAAATTTAGCTTTTGAGTCTTTCAGGGGGTCTCATGGGTTAATCGGGGGGTCGAGCACCCCCAAGTAGGGTGACCACCCGTCCCGCGTAGCGCGTGCACGCACAGCGCTGGAAGCCCAATCCATGCGTCCCGCAAATTGAGACTGTGTCACGCATAATCAATGCTTGCTCAAAAAAAAGTTGGTCGCTCTATATCCTGGAGCCACGCGCAGCCAAACGAACATTACTTGACAGTTCAGCGCGCTACTGTTGCCACGCCCACCTCTCAGTTGAACTGCTGACTAGGTTGTTGTCAACTTTTTCCTTGTTGTCATGACAGCGCGCGCACCTGCATAACAGACACACTGTGAATGAACTGTTAGATGCGCGCTTTCCAAATCGAAAAATGAATAAAGAGACTGAGTCTGAGGAAACGCCACCATCAATTAAAAAAAGAAGGTGTGGGTACAGGAAAGATTGGGAAAATGAATATTTGTGGCTGAAATGTGTCGAGGGGGATACCGAGAGGGCTTTTTGTGACCTTTGCAAAACGTCCTTCTCAATCGGACATGGAGGGGAATATGATGTCAAACGACACAGACTCACAGAGACTCACAAAAAACGTATCCAACAGAAAGAGACATCCAAATCTATGGATGCTTTCCTCCGACCTAAAAATGACTTTCTAGCTGACAAAGTGACTGCTGCAGAGGTGACAAGTGTGTATCACACTGTCCAACATGCTACATCATATCGAGCAGGAGATTGTGGCACAAAGCTAGCCTCAACGATTTATCCGGACTCGGACATTGCCAAGAGGATGGCCTGTGGTCGGACGAAGGCAGAAGCCATTGTCACAGATGTACTTGCCCCTGCCTCCGTCGAAGATTGCTTGAAAGTCCTCAGAAGACCACTGAATGAGCAACGAGAGGCAACAACCAAAGGTAAAATTAAAGTTATGTTCATGGATGTAACATTGTTGTGTGTTATTTGTGTAACTTCGTGAAACCAGGCTCTGTGTATCCTTACATGGTTGTGAGCAACATTTCACTATTCGTTATCTCCCAAACTAAACAAACAAAAGCAACTATACTTTTTGAAAAGGTATAAATATTTATATAGATAGTATTTATATAAAATCAATAATGATCAAAACAGTAAATCAGTATCTTGTTTTAAAAAAATAATAAAAATCTGTTTTTAGAGAATCTCTTATAAGTTCATCCCATCTGTGTGTGTCTCTCCACAGCCCATACGCCATTCTTCTCAGTGGCTTCAGATGCCTCCAATCATGGGACCACCAAGCTCTTCCCACTGTCAGTGCGTTACTGGACGCCAGACTTGGGAGTACAGACGAAGGTCCTTGATTTCTATGATGACAGTGATGAAACATCTGCCGCAATCCACAACCAGATAGTTACCAAGCTGGAGGAAAACGGACTGGGACTAGACAGGATATCTGCGTATTCCGCTGACAATGCTAGTGTGAATTATGGGAGATACAACTCTGTCTTCCAGAAACTGAAAGAGAACAACAATTGCATTTTGAAGGCAAACTGTATGGCTCACATCGTTCACAACAGTGCAAAACACGCAGGAGATCGGCTAAATATCGACATCGAAAATGTTGTCAACAAGACCTTTAGCCACTTCTCCTCATCTGCTAAACGCATTGAGGAACTAAAGTCAATTCACACCTTTGTGGAGATAGAGTACCAGTCCCTGCTTAGACATGTGCCCACAAGATGGCTGAGCTTGTGGCCTGCAGTGAAGAGGCTTCACGACAGCTGGGCTCCTATCAAGACCTACTTTCTCTCATTGGGAGAGGACGAGTGCCCAAAGTCACTATGGCGGCTGTTCAAGGATGACCAGGATGGTGAGGGCAACCCCCTTGATCTACAGGTAATTAATTTGAATTGCACTCAACTTTTTTTTTTCATCTAAGTATTATTACATGAAACAGGGATTAGAGAAATTATGATAATGCAAACAGTGCCAGCACACAGGATCATTGACTCTCTTTACGTCTTTTAGGTTTACCTGTCCTTCCTCAGCAATGCGCTGAAGATTTTCTACGACACTGTGCTGGTGCTGGAGCGAGAAGATGGGACTGTCTGTGAGCTCTATGATATGATGTTCACCCTAAAAACCAAGCTGCAGCAACGACAGAGTGATGGTTTCTTTGGGGCCCAGACGGGTGTACTCCTCCAGCAGTTTCCAGACAGACAGGCAGCTGTGCTCAGAGAGGACATGTGCAACTTCTACCAGTCCTCGCTTACCTACCTGGAGCAGCGCTATGACTTCTCAGACTCCAACTACCAGAAGAAATTGGCTAGCCTGGCACTAAAGAAGAGCCCATTCAACTTCTCCCATCTCTGTGAAGCTGTAGAGGTCCTGCAGCTAAGCAAGAAGTTGGACATGGATGCCCTATATGATGAGTACTGTGTCGTTCTGCCACACCAACAGGCCATCGTGCAGTCTGGAGCTCCAGTCGTGGAGAAGTTGGCCACCTTACTCAAGCACACACACACACCAAACATGACAGCATTAGCTTCTTTCCTCTTGAGTGTACCAATCACCAATGCTTCAGTGGAGAGGTCCTTTTCACTGATGACAGGATGCTGGACGGACACAAGGAACAGATGTTCGGTAAACCTCATCAAGTCAGAAATCCAGGTGAAGAGCAACTTCACATTCAGTTGCAAGGACTTCTACACTTATGTAGTGAAAGAGAAGGTTCTCCTCAATGCTGCACGCTCCAACAAGAAATACAAGTTCAAGAAGACACCTGAAGGTAAGAAACCCAGTTATGTAAGACCCCATTTGTCTAAGATGAAGTTGGATTTATTTTGAACATTGGTGGATTGTATCTTGGCACCTTTTTGTATTGTTGTCACCTTGTGATGGGTTTGCACTCCTCTGTCTATACTGGAAAACCATTTGGAAGCTTATCATAAAAATAAATGTTGCTTTAATTCTGTCTCTTATCTTTCTTCCTTATTTGATTCAGATGCTGGTGAAAAGGTTTGAGTCCTAAAGGTGTCCCCAGAACACTGAACTGTTTTTTTTCCTGCCCATGCCTTTACTAACATGCAAGTTCACCATCCTTCCTCCCCCTTCTCGTTCCGTGAACCTCTGGAGTCGTGAGTTAAGACTTTTTTTTTTTTTAACTGTTCCTGTGGTGTTGAGAAACTACAATTCCTGGTAATCCTAGAATTTTACATTATAATTTATGTAAAGTGAATAAATTGTAATGAACAATAAATAAAATTAAATAGCTAAAGTAAATCGTAAGTGGAAGTGCATCTGTCAATTCATTGTGTATTGAGTGTTCAGAGTATTATGAATCTTTATTTAGAAAAAAAATACACATTGCTTGGCCTATTCATGAGCATACATCAGCATTTACACATGTTTAGGGGAATAGGGCATTATTAATATACCATGTAAGGTGGTATGTGCTAGAAATGGGTAAACCACTATCAGTGAGTCTGCCCGTGAGGTGGGGGCACCGCCGCGCCAGGCAGTGTCCCACATTGTCCCTCAGAAACATACCCCTTGTCCCCCCTTGGGCTTATTAGCAGGTGGTCACCCTACCCCCAAGCCCCCCTGTATTTCGCACACTGGTTATAGTTATATATAACTATAAGTATGGGGGACCCTTACAATGAAGTTGATTAAGCTTAATGAATATATTAGTAATATATAACTATCAGTATGGGGGACCCTTACAATGAAGTTGATTAAGCTTAATTAATATATTAGTAATATATAACTATCAGTATGGGGGCCCCTTATAATAAAGTTGGTTAAGCTTAAAGATCCCATGCCACACCTATTTCATTCCTTTTTTTTATAATCCTTGATGTCCTTTGATCGAGTTTGTAACATTATTTGTGTTGGAAATGTCTTGGATAGCTTATTTCAAGCTATTGTAGCATCACTGAAAAGCCTGGTAGAAAAGACGACTGGTTTTCTCATGAATATTCATGTATTAATGAGCGTTGCTCTGATTTGATCACTGTTCTCATGAATATTCAATGTTTAAATTTTGCGTTGCTCTGATTGAATCAGCCTCTGGACGACTAAACAGCTGTCAACGTGCTTACCGAGGCACAGCAAACCTAAAAACAATGGCAGGGATTTTTCCTTACGTGTTTGATCCAGAGTCGGAAGATGAGCCTGAAGGAGAAGACCAACAACAACCACAAACACGTACGATGATGGACGTTTCAGATTGGTAATTTGTGCTAACTTAACCTATCAGACAAGTTTGATTAAATACTGGCATAGGGTTTAGTGGTGGCTATAGGGGGATTATTTGTTTATCAACACGGCGGATGCGCGCGCAGCATGACTGCAGAAAGAAAAACGTTTTACCGGTTGCCATGGTTACCTCTGTGTGGTTAGCTTGCAGTTGCGGTGTTACCGGTGTAGCCCTGTATAAAAATCATATAAGCTTACAGAGCATAAAAATAACCTAACCGTATAATAACATGCTATATATACAAAGTTAATAAATAAATAGAGTTCATAATATTTAAAATGGTTAAAATGTGTGCTGGTTAAAAGCATAAATATAATAGGTAACGTTAAATAAATAGGACATCCTGAGGACATCATCCGGGCAGTCGGTAATGTTATGAGCAGAACAAACAAACACCCTGACAGCCACCCATACAGACGTCTGCGGACATTGTCCGGGATCAGTCCGACTCCCGCAGGAGAAGAGTCCTTAGACAACTGGCTGGAGCAAGCTACACTCTTAGTAGAGGAAGGCGACTGCTCAGACAAAGAGAAAAGACGTCGGATCCTCGAAAGCCTCAAAGGGCCCGTGTTTGAAATCATTCAAGCTGTGCGTTTGACTCAACCTGATGCTAGCCCACGTGAGTACATAGGGGCTATAGAGAGCATTTTTGGTACAGTAGAGTCCCCAGAAGAACTATATCTGTCTTTCAGAGCCCTCCACCAACAGTCTGGTGAGCGTCTGTCTGAGTTCCTACGAAGAGTAGAGAGATCCCTTGTCAAAGTAGTGCAAGGAGGTGGTTTATCTGTCAGCGCTGCCAACAGCGCTCGTTTAGAGCAGCTCCTTAGAGGGTCCACCTCTGAACTCATGTTGTTTCAGTTGAAAATTAGGGAGCGGAGCAGTAACCCCCCTACAATCTTGAACCTGTTAAGAGAAATGATGGAAGAGGAAGGTCGCCAGTCAGCCAGACAAAGCCAAGTGTCACACCTGCGTCCTCAGCGTGTACGCACTGTCCAAGCTGAAAAGGAGAAAGAACCTGAATCAATCTCCAGGAGTGAACTGCAAGCTCAGATCCAAGAATTGAGGGCGCAGTTAGAGCAGAGGAGCAACCTACAACCTCAGCCACCATCTGATGAGTCCTTTAAAGGCCATAAAGAGAAACCAAAACAGCCAAATGAGTCACCGAGTGAACTGCACTCATTGAGAAAACAAGTGAAAGCCCTAGAAAACAAAATGAGTGTAATGGCAGTAAAATACACATCAGAGCCCCAAAGAGAACCCACACAACAGCCCCACCGATACAAAGCAGTTCCAGGTCACAAGCCCGCTCATTCCAGAATCCCCCCTCCCAAAGACAGTGATGAGTTTTTCTGTTATCGGTGTGGGGAAAATGGCCACATAGCCACCAGATGTACTGCCCCTGAGAATCTTCAGAAAGTTATCAGAAAGCTCATACGCTTGGTGCGAGTTTCCCCTTACCCCAGCAAAGAAAACCCAAAGCCCACAGCTGAAGAACAGTGTGTAGCCAGGACCAACATAGTTGAAGTCCCAGAGAACAACACTGACTTACCTGATGGTCTTGTAGGTCCATCATTCATTCACACAATCAAAGTTAATGATGTGGTCTGCAAAGCTCTCATCGATAGTGGGTCCAATGTAACTATTATTTTTGAAAGCTGGTACAACAAACACTTACCTGATGTCTTGATAAAACACCTCTCTGGCCTTGGACTCTGGGGCCTTGCGGACGCAGAGTATCCTTACAAAGGATACGTTGTTGTTGAGATGGAGTTTGCAGAGGAGATCACTGGTGTGTCAGGACGAGTAGAAGTGCTCGCCTTAATTTGTCCTGAGCCAAGAAACCAACAACAAACCCCTGTGCTGGTTGGAACCAACACGTCTCTGTTCCGCCGCCTATGGGAACTGGTGAAGACAAAAGGTGACAATAACACTGTTCACTCCATGAGGATTCAGTCTGTGTATGCCCCTGTTAGAGCACAGGAACAGACAGCAAAAAATGAAGTCTTAGGACAGATAAAGTGGAAAGGACCCGGTTTACTCTCCATTGCTCCAGGTGCTAAGTACTATGCCATCTGCAAAGTAGAAAGACAAAGTGTCCCGTCCAAAGACCTCATACTGATTGATGCACCCACTGCACAGTTACTCCCTGCCGGTCTGCTTGTGCAGCCTGGTGTCCTCTCCGACACTGATGTAGACAACAACAGTTTCACTGTGCTCATTCAGAATGAGTCCAAAAAGACAACTTCCATTCCAGTTGGGACAGTCATTGCGGAGATGTTTACTGTGGATACCGTTACCCCCGTCCAGCCTTCTGACCTCACAACTGAAACCATAGACCCAAGTCTCTTCAATTTCGGGGATTCTCCCATCCTTGAAGAGCGGAAGAGTCGGCTTCAGCAGCAGTTGGCTGAGAGGCGGAATGTTTTCTCACTACATGAGTGGGATGTTGGTCGTGCAAATGGTGTTGAACACCACATACGCCTGCATGACTCCAGACCCTTCAGGGAAAGGTCAAGGAGACTAGCCCCTGCAGACATTGACGATGTGCGGCGGCACATACAACAATTACTGGCCGTTGGCATTATCACCGAGTCCCGTAGCCCCTACGCTTCACCGATTGTCGTAGTGCGCAAAAAGAACGGCAGTATAAGAATCTGCATCGACTATCGAACTCTCAACAATCGCACCACACCCGACCAATACACCATGCCACGCATTGACGACGCCTTGGATTCTCTATCAGGCAGCCAGTGGTTCTCAGTCTTAGATCTGCGCAGTGGCTACTACCAGATAGAAATGGCACCGGAGGACAAAGAAAAGACGGCGTTCCTTTGCCCTCTCGGGTTCTATCAATTTGAGCGCATGCCACAAGGAATCACAGGAGCGCCGGCAACGTTTCAGCGCTTAATGGAAAAGGCTGTTGGCGATATGCATCTTCTGGAAGCTCTCGTGTACTTGGATGATATAATCATTTTTGGAAAGACACTTGAAGAGCATGAGCAACGTCTCCTCAAAGTATTGGATCGACTGGAGGAGGTTGGATTGAAAGTTTCTATTGACAAATGTCAACTCTGTCAGCCTGAGGTTAAATATGTGGGTCACATTGTTTCTGCCAAGGGAATAGCCACTGATCCAGACAAAGTAAAGGTGGTAAAACACTGGAAAGAGCCCACTCACCTCAAACCGCTGAAGTCCTTCCTCGGATTCTGTAGTTATTATCGAAGATTTATTGCAAATTATTCTGTTATTGTTCGTCCTCTCTCTGAGCTAACCAAGGGTTATGCCCCCACTTGGCAAGATCCCAAGTACAGAAAGAGTGTTGACCCGAGCAAAGTGTATTTCAAGCCATCAGAATCCTTTGGAGAACGGTGGACTGGAGCCTGCCAGGAGGCTTTTGAGCAGATCCGTGACTGTTTGATCAATGCCCCAGTGTTAGCATTTGCTGACCCTAAAAAGAAGTACATCTTCCATGTGGATGCCAGTATGAATGGCCTAGGCGCTGTCCTGAACCAGGAATATCCTGAGGGTCTCAGACCTGTAGCTTTTGCCAGTAGAAAGCTAAAAGATTCAGAGCACAACTATCCAGTCCATCAACTGGAATTTTTGGCATTAAAATGGGCTGTCGTGGATAAGTTTCACGATTACTTGTATGGAGCTAAGTTTACTATAAGAACTGACAACAACCCGTTAACATATGTGCTGACCTCTGCCAAACTCAGCGCAGTCGGACATCGTTGGCTCGCCGCCCTTGCTACCTACGATTTCACCATCCAGTATCGTCCTGGGAGGCACAATATCGACGCCGACTTGCTGTCTCGACAATACACTTCAGAGGCTAAAGAGTGGACTAGTGTCCCACCGGCTGGTATCCAAGCCCTTTGCAAGCGAGCTTGCATCAGTGAAGAGGCAGATGAGCCTGACAGATTGGTAGATCAGTTGGGAGCTCCTGCCGCAGCTGTACCAGACGCCTATGTGTTCCCAGTGAACCTTAGCCTAAGCACCCTTGATCAGCTGAGTCCGAAAGAAATCCAGGCATCACAAGATATGGATCCGACAATTGGACCCTTAAAGAAAGCACTGGAGAAGAATAAAGGGTTGACTCGCTCCAAAAATGACTCACCTGAGACTGTGTTGCTCCTACGTGAAAGCCGCAAGTTGGAGTTAAAGGATGGATTACTCGACAGACTAAAAGAAAAGGTGTGTGGAAACAGATCAAACAACTTGTCTTACCAGCAAGATACCGCCCAATGGTGTTAAGATCTCTACATGATGAGTGCGGACACCTGGGAATGGAACGCACCACTGAACTGATCAAAGACCGATTTTATTGGCCGCGGATGACAGCTGAGGTCGAGCAGTACATTCAAACCTGTCTCCAGGAAAACCCTCCCTCAGCATGCCTCACCCTTGAACCAAATAACCAGTAATGGTCCATTGGATTTGGTCTGTATTGACTTTTTGCAGATAGAGCCAGACTCTAAAGGTGTTGCTAATGTGTTAGTAGTGACAGACCATTACACACGTTACGCACAAGCATTCGCTACAAAAGATCAAAAGGCAATCACTGTTGCAAGGGTATTGTGGGAGAAGTATTTTGTGCACTACGGTCTGCCTGCACGCATACACTCTGATCAAGGCCGAGATTTTGAAAGTCGTCTGATAAAAGAACTCTTGTCCATGCTTGGAGTAAGAAAGTCAAGAACATCTCCCTACCACCCTCAAGGGGATGCACAACCCGAACGGTTCAATCGAACACTTTTATCAATGCTTGGTACTCTGGACACTGTAAAGAAACAATGTTGGAGCCAGCATATCACTCACCTGGTACATGCGTACAATTGCACAAAAAATGATTCCACGGGATACTCACCGTATAAACTCATGTTTGGAAGGGACGCTAGGTTACCCATAGACATCTGTTTTGGAATCTCGCCAAATGGTGAAAGTGAAACCGCTTACCAACAGTACGTTGCCAGGATGAGGAAAGAGTTGCAAAAAGTTTACCAGTTAGCATCTGATGCTGCTACAAAGAGTCACCTGAAGAACAAAGCACGCTATGACCAACGTGTGAGAGATTTACCTTTGGAAAAAGGGGACAGAATCCTCATTCAGAATGTGGGTCCCCTTCCATGTCAGATCTGGCGTTGAGGGCCTGGCATGGCAATGGAATTAAGCTTGTTCAAGATTTATATCTTAACAAGATATTTGCTTCCTTTAGGCAACTTTCAGAGAAGTACTTATTGCCCCGTTCCCATATGTTTCGGTATCTGCAGATTAGACACTTTGTTCAAAGTGGTTACCATCCCTTCCCTGCTCAACCACCAAACACACCTATCGATATCCTTTTAGCAGCGGACACTGATCTCAAGGGCACCATCTCCTGGATTTATGGGATAATTGATGCTATCAATCCCCAAACTCTGACAAATTTAAAATTGATTTGGGAACATGATTTAGGTTTGTCATTTGAAGATGATCAGTGGGATTTAATCCTTGGGCGAGTGCACTCCTCATCTCCCTGTGCCAGGCACGGTCTAATTCAGTTTAAGATACTTCATCGTCTTCACCTCACTAAAGAGAAACTAGCAAAGATATATCCAAACACCGATCCCACGTGTGAGCGATGTAAATCTTCTACCGCAACCTGGTTACATATGTTTTGGTTATGCCAGCGGCTTCAGACGTTTTGGGAAAAGATCTTTGGCTCTCTTAGCGACATTTACAGTATTAAAATTAGTCCTCATCCCATCATTGCTCTTTTTGGGGTGATGCCCAAAGATACAATATGGCCGGCTGGGTTGCATGATGTGGTCGCATTTACAACTTTGCTAGCTCGCCGCCTTATACTTCTCAACTGGAAGAGACCAGTCCCACCATCTCATACTAGATGGCTAAAAGAGATCATGTTCTATTTAAAGCTTGAAAAGATCAAATTCACATTGAGGGGAGCTGCAAATAAATTTGAAAAAGTATGGATGCCTTTTCTCATGTATTTTGACAACATTACCCAAATTACAGACTGGGTGGATTCGTAATGTATAGAGTAGTGCCATGAGTGTGTATCCCTTGTCAGAAAGAGTGGTTTCAATTTGATTTTATTTATTATTATTATTATTATTATTATTATTTTAAATTATTATTTATTATTATTATTATTATTATTATTATTATTATTTTATTATTATTGTTTTTTTTTAAATTTATTTATTTTTATTAGAATCGTTTTTTATTTATTTATTATTATTTTTCTTGTTATTTATATGCATTTAATTGTACATCAAGAGGGGGGTGGGGTGGGGAGATATTGATATATTCCAAGGTTGATTTTGTAACTGTTTTTATAATGTAAAAACTCAATAAAAAGAAGTTTAAAAAAAAAAAAGAATGTGGGTCTAAAAGGCAAGCACAAACTCCAAGATCGATGGAAATCAACACCGTATGTTGTTGTGGAGAAGTTGCCTAACCTGCCTGTTTATAAAGTCAAACCAGAGCATGGTACAGGTGTGGTCAAAACTCTCCATCGAGATCACCTGTTGCCCATTGGATACTTGGTCAGGATGCCTATCCCTTTGGATGATAAAATCCTTTCTCAGAGACCTGTAACCAGAGCCCAATTTACCCGGAAACGTCAATCAACCAAGTTTGCTGACCCAGTAGAAGAAAGTGACATAGAGTCATCTGGCTCAGAGTTTGAAAATGTCCCCAATCTTCCAGATTTTGATGTGGATGATGTCAGGAGACAAATGGACATGATAAATCACCCTGTGGAGAATGAGGAGAGTCAGAGTTCTGAAGAGAGTGAAAGCTCTGAAGAGGAAGAAAAATCTGAAGAGGAAGACTGTGAAGCTACAGAAAATCAACAACTGACCAAAACAGAGTGTAAGGAACCGCCTGAGGGTGCTGCACCTCCTCTGTCTGACTCTGATGTTCAAGAAACAAATACTGAATCTTTGCAAGATTCAGAAGAGGGAGCAAGCTCAACTCTGTTAAACAGAGCCAGGCGTGATAAAGCTTCTAAAAGCGGAAAAAGTGACAGTGAAAGGTCATCTACAGTCCGTAAATCACTGAGAAAACCAAAGCCACCCATGAGGTTTACTTATGAGAAACCTGGTTATCCATCTTGTGAACCAGTTACCATCATGCACCATGGCATGGTCATTCAACTCAAGTTAGATTCTCCAAACCGAGACAACGAACCACGGAAAAAGTCCAAAACATCCAAAAGGTACCTGGATGAGGAGAAAAGGAATCACCCTTCCAAGTTGAAAAGAGACAAAAGGTGTAATGAGGACATCTACACATTCAGAAGAGGGAGGGTGTAGCCCTGTATAAAAATCATATAAGCTTACAGAGCATAAAAATAACCTAACCGTATAATAACATGCTATATATACAAAGTTAATAAATAAATAGAGTTCATAATATTTAAAATGGTTAAAATGTGTGCTGGTTAAAAGCATAAATATAATAGGTAACGTTAAATAAATAGGACTGTTCACAATTAAGAGATAAATTCATAAGTCTTTTTAGTTCATTAAGTTGGTTAAAATATCTAATCAGAGAGCCTAGAAGAGAGGAAGAAGCCGTGTTACATGGGCAATCTAACCTGTTACCTGTCAATCATCTTATTCCTGTTTGCTTTTGGTTGGAGTAATAGTCGCAAGCCAATCAAAGTAAAGCATCTGTAAAAGGGGCGGGATTGGTGGCGCAGGTAGTGTTGGGAGGTATTGAGCACGCAAGACAAGAAAACACATTGTCGACCGAGAGCTAAGAAAGGAGGCATCGTGGTGTGGGGAACATCTAAGTTTTATCGTAGAGGTCGACTACTCGTGGTCCTGATATTAACTTTTGTGTGAACTGCCAGAGGAGACGAACGTTGGAGAGAGGGAGACCGGGTTTTCCAACCGATGGTCCTATTGTTCGTCCGTGTTCGGACGTGTCCTGTCCTGCTGTGCGACTTCGCCGCGCCATTGCCCACGTGTGTGTTGGATTGACTGTGCCATTGTCCTCGTGAGACCCCCATTCCCATTCTACCCCTACTAATTTACCCTTGAATCGGATTCGTGAGTATTTAACATTACCCTGCACGTGCTTTTTATTTGTACTCAGCCCTGAGTGAAACGGCCACTACAGTTTTTAGGCCACAACGCACACGAGCTTCGTACACAGGCCTGCAACGGGTTTCAAATCCTGTGTTTCGTATGAGTGTGTGGGCCCACAGATAACATTTAGTTTTGAGTGGTTTGCATGTAAATTTAAACCTACTGTTTTGAAAAGTATTGAATGTCATTAATTAGAAAGTGTGAAACAAAAAGAAACTGAATTTTATTTTGAAGATATTTTATTTACAATTGAGTAATTTCAGTGCTATTTCATTATTTTATTTCATATTCAAACGAGACATTTATTTTATTATGAATAAATGCCTTTGAGGGGTTCATTGAATTTAAAGAACAGTTGTGGTGGTCATTATTAAAATAACAAACCTTATTAAAGGTACACTCTTAAAGTAACATAACAAAAGTTGTAGTTTTTCCTACAACGAGCCCAGGCCCAGTGTCATCATATTAACCACTTTAGCTTTATCTTTTAACTACATGGGACCTGGGTTACACCGGTAATTAGCGATGTTGTCAGCTTACTACAACAGTTGATCCGCGAGTGATAAAATTGGTTATGCGGATAAATTAACATTAGTGGATGGGATACGTCTTAATGACCCATATGCGTTAGGGGCAGGTGAGTGGATAAATGATGAGAAAAAGTGGCCCCGACTTCAGTGGCCGGACATCCATTCATACCTGATCGAGACACCAAGTCTCTGTTCCCGAGAGAGCCTGAAGTCCTACACGACACTGGATGCCTACAGCTATGTCACAGACAATCATGTTCAGGACATACTTTTACATGACTACAACACTGAAAAGTTGGTGACTCTGAAGACCAAGGTGCTGCCTAGTCAAAGACAAGGGACGAAGACGGAGATGTATAACGTCTGGGTCATTCTGAATAAGAAAAACAACTGCATCCTGACAGTGAACTGCACCTGCATGGCTGGGTATGTATTTGATAATAATATATCTATCAATTTATATATTATACAGGGGTGTCAATGTAGGGGTGTAATGTCCCCAATTAATGTAATGCAATTGGTCCGCCGGTTTATCGCATTCCAGCGCCAGTCATTGTCGTTATTGTAAACATTTCACAACTCATTTATTCAACTATACAGCTGTGCATTTGGGCATTTCTAGCTTTATCACCATTCAAATCAATGTCCGCTCGTCTCTTTCTGCAAACGACATGCGCGGTAGAGCTGGGAGTGACGTAGAGTGACGTAGACTGATAATCCCTCTATACGCCAATAAAGGGAGCGTAGGCCTATTCCCACCTCTTTTATTCCCCGAAATAGATTATGCACTTCCAAATCGTTTATGAACCCAATGCATTTTGTAATATTACAAAATAACACGGTATTATCCACATTTAGGCTACGTATAGTAATAGTACAGGCCTATGCACTCAACTTTCCCGGAGGCTACCTGTCCAAACACTTTTAGTATGTCTTTTGTAATCATCACGTCGTGGTCCACCTTGCTATAACCACATTTCTGCTTTTTATTAGACCACTACACACCTGCATATAGCCATTTCCATCTAATAGCGTGTTAGTGATTGCTTTATTGATAGACATTCTAACAGAGCAACCATGTTATTCAAATAGGCCTAGGCTTAGGATAGTCATAACTTTTTTTTGTATTGGCATTCATGTTGTACGCCGATTTTTTCATTTTCATATAACCAGACTGATTTTTTTATATATTAGGGAGGCCTATAGCCTAATTTGTGTTTCATTATCGATGGCTGCCAAACACATTGCCTACCTTTTGCTTCAGGTGTACCTGTGGGAATTGCTCTACAATGCAGACAGAGGTGGAGAATGTATGCTGCAGGGAGACACCAACGGTAAGACAGTGTCACCATGGGTGATATGGATTACATTTTGGTTATACACTGTCAGTAAAATCAGATTTTATTAATCAAACATATCTGATTGCACAGGTTGTAAGAATAATGGAAGAGGAGAATCCACCAATATTATGCATGGCCCTCCATCCAGGACTAGATCCAGTTTGTTTCAATAGGTATTCCCAGCGAAATGCCCTGAACATTTATCAACGCGATTATGGGAACTTACAAGTTAGAGGCAATGAGTAAGTGAGATGAAAAAATGTCTACACTACGGCACATCAGCATATTCAAACATGTCTACCAAGCTCATACACTTTTTTGTATAGTGAAAGTCAAAGTGATGGAGCTATACCTACCAATAATACCAATACAAATAAGGAACATTTTGAACAAACTTTATTCTATTTACACATAACTAAACATATAACTCACACACTATATACAGTTCAGCCTTGGCCATATATTCATGAGTACCTGCCGTTGCAGGTACTTGGCCTACAGGTCATTTGTCAGCTGGTGCTGGGGATATCTTGGCAGGAAGGTACGTGTTGTCATCCCCTCTTGTGTGGTTCAACGCATACGAAGGGAGTTCCCTGATGCTGAAGGCCAATATGTTGGCTTTAAACCTCCTCCATTCTAAAGCGTGAAACATAGGCCGCAACAGCGTCTTCTAAGGGTGGATGTTCGTATTGGGACGATAGGTCACTGGGCACAGGAATCTTCTGACGTTCCTCCAAGTAGGGCAGGGGGTTAGGCACTACCTTTTCAAAGAGGAGATGCATCAGGCTGAAGATATAGCCTAAAAGAAATACAATGTAGGTAAACTCCTCATGTAACAATGTACAAAGTGTTTTATACATCAATAAATATTTTCTTACAACTTACAGTATGTTGGTTGTGTTTTTACTGCTTTCACTGTGGACTCTACCCCTTCATCTTCCTCCTCTACAGCTAACCGAGGTCTTTTGACGTCAGCAACAGACTCGGCCGCTGCCCCTCAGGCTGGTGGCAACGCCTCCGGTGTTTGCCACGCCCTAACGAAGTTTCTAAACACCGCCATTATTCCGCTCGTTAGCTTTGCTCCGGTTGGCACAATGGCGAAGGTACGAGCTGGAAGAAGTGGTTGCTCTGTTGTTGGCTGCACAAATGAGCACACAACTCTTTATAAACCTCCCTCTTCTGAGGTTCTGAGGACTCAATGGGTGAATTTCATTTTTGATGGTGATGTCCCTACAGCAGTTCCCAAAGTGCTGTATGTGTGTGCTAACCATTTCACGTCGGAATGCTTCATCAACGAGGGACAGTATAAAACTAGATTTGCTAAATCCCTGCGGATTAAAAATGGATCGGTACCAACTGTCCGCGATCTAACTACGAACGCGGAAGCTGTAAGTTTGAACATTTTATTCTGATTTACTGTTGTTGGATGGATGGATGGGTTTTCGTACTCCCGCCCGGCCGTTAGGTGGCGACAAACTTTTCACTTCAAAACACGCGTGGAAACGGCATGGGCATCACCATATTGGCTAAGAAGCAGATCGCCCCATTTCATAATATCAGCAGCATCTAAATGCGCTTATAAAAACACAAGGACTACTTTATAACAATGAAGTTCGCTTATAAGGTAAGTGACACACCGACGTTAATGTATATGCTAACCCATGTCTGGACAGCCGGCGACACATTGAACTGAGAAGACACATCTAACGTGATACCTGAATCTGATAAGACATGATGCGACCTGAAACAAGTTGTGTTTTCCATTGCAGATTTCCAACCTATATGGAGCTGTTTACCGCCAAGGGAATCTGAGTTTTTCTAGAGACGGTAACTCAGTCATCAGCCCGATAGGAAACCGGATCTCCGTTTTCGACTTGAAGAAGTAAGTTCATTTACCTAACGTTCCTGTTGTATGCGATTAACTCTCACTATGGGCTGTTTTCCCAGTCCGAAACCAGCAGAGTATGGCCAGTGTTGGGAAGGATACTTTGAAAATCTAACTACGGTAAAGTTAGAAAGACATTCACAGATTCGGACTTCCGGGATCAATAAGTCTGAGACTCAGTTACAGAATACAGAACACATGCCCAAAAATTTAATTTCTAACGTATTCCGTAACATTACTCATTCTGAGTATTGTATTCTGAATACTTGGATTACTTCCACATTGAATTGCATTTTATAAGTGTAGGAAGGCAGCATCAGATCCTGCTTACTAAACAGGTCTATTCTGGTGTGTTCTTCTGTTCCAACTGTCTAAATGCGTTAGGCCCAAGTCTCCCTGACACTATATTATAATTTGCCGTAGAGCAGTGGTTCTCAAACTTTTTACCATGAGTACCACCTAAGAAATGATTTGGCCCTCGAAGTACCTACGGAATTAAAAGTATAGTAGCGTAGGCCTATAACTACATAGAGTTTACACAGAGGGCATTAATACTAAGAATATGATTTATTATTCACATAACTTTACTTGACTGAAGCAACTAAACAATTTCAACGTGAAAATACTAACAACCGAACTGCATCAAAAAATAGGCCTACCCTGCAAATGGGGATATCAGGCATATCAAATAGGCCTACCAGTCAATCTAGTGAGGTTGTTAACAAGTGTTAAAACATTAACAGCACTGAATCATCACTTTCGAAACTGGAGACAACCAATCGTGAGGTCAATTGTTCTGCATCGTTTTGTATGCACAGGACAGGCCAGGACAGTCTGATGACAGAGAGTTCTGAGGTTGAAGTCCTATAATAACAAAATGCACCCGAGACAGTGACATGTCTGTAGCTACTACATGTCCGCTATTCTGCTGCAGCAGAGGAAAGTCTGCTGTTCTCAGCTCCACGGCCACGACCGCTAAAATGCGGGACGATACTGTAAACCGGTGCTTGTTTATCAAAGCTTGGTCGCCGTGCAGAGGCACCAGTCGGTTCGGGCTGTGTTCAAAACGCCTCAGGCAGTGATCACTGCTCCAGTAAAATCGGTAAACCTGAAACTCACCCAGTGATAAACGTTCCGCGGTGCAAAAATAAGGGTGAATAAAATGCGTTATTTTTATGTCATTCATTCATCTTAATGAACGCGTTAAAGTCCCGGCCCTAGTTTTAACGTAACTTTAGTATAAGGAGACTATGTCGCGGCCCAACAGTACTTTATGCTAGCTGCCATGCTAACAGGGGCTAAACAGTAAATCAGAATAAAATGTTCAAATTTACAGCTTCCGCGTTCGTAGTTGGATCGCGGACAGTTGGTACCGATCCATTTTTAATCCGCAGGGATTTAGCAAATCCAGTTTTATACTGTCCCTCGTTGATGAAGCAGTCCGACGTGAAATGGTTAGCACACACATACAGCACTTTGGGAACTGCTGTAGGGACATCACCATCAAAAATGAAATTCATCCATTGAGTCCTCAGAACCTCCGAAGAGGGAGGTTTATAAAGAGTTGTGTGCTCATTTGTGCAGCCAACAACAGAGCAACCACTTCTTCCAGCTCGTACCTTCGCCATTGTGCCAACCGGAGCAATGCTAATGAGCGGAATAATGGCGGTGTTTAGAAACTTCGTTAGGGCGTGGCAAACCTTCACCGGAGGCGTTGCCGCCAGCCTGAGGGGCAGCGGCCGAGTCTGTTGCTGACGTCAGTAGCAGACCATTTTTCAACCAGCCTGTTTTAGCGCACATTTTCTAAAGTTTTTTCATATCAGGAGGGATTGTAGACAGGCCGGGGATGCATATTATTGATAGAAAACCGCTCTAAAGTGCATTTTGCATAATATGGGACTTTTAACGATTGCTTCAACTTTATTAAAAAAATCATACTCCGCGTACCACTAGAAGGCGCTCGCATACCACCAGTGGTACGCGTACCACAGATTGAGAACCATTGGCCTACACAACCAGGTCATGTCAGCACTGTGTTAGTAGCTACAAGCAAAAAGGTTGACCATTGCCCTGGTCACCTCAATTAAATCAAAAGTATAATGAGGTGGCAGGAATATGTTTTGCGCTGTGTTGTTCTTTTCCTTTACCTTCACTGCAACCATATTAGTATATCTAGGCGGCTACCATGGATTGAAGTTAGCGCTAGCTGCAAGTGCGACTTTACTGTTCATGCTAGCTGCTAGCGTTGTCCAAAATGGGCACATAGTTCATGTAGCTGCTAGTTACATATAACTTTTTAAATAGGATTTCATTGTGTAGAAAAAAGTACTTACGGCTGATGGAGAGGTGGGAAAACTCCATGATGGCACAACTCCAGGTTTCAAAACAAACTTTGAGGAAAACCCCCTGCTGTACTCCCCGAAGTTGACGAAGTTATCGTCGCTGAAATGCACCGAACACAGCACTAATCTGCTTCCATAGTTTTCTGGTATTCGATCTCCAAAAATAAATTGCAACCATTTCTCCCTTAATTCCTCTGTCTTTGGCAGGAGAATGCCTTGCAATGTGGACGAGTTGCTTTGGCATAACACACAGGTTCGATTTCGTTCTGCCATTGCATTCAAAATTCTGTAACTAGCCTGTTACTACTAGCTCAATCTCGTCTCCTTCAGAATTTCTGCGGGTGGTTACAAACCAACCAAGTGGGCGGGGTCATGAATAATAATTTGTCGCTGCTACGTAGCAGTGACAAATTTTTTCAGATCGGCTCATTTTTTCTAACTTTTTACTTTCGTTGGCTATTGCATACAGCAGACAAACTGCATAGATTTCAAACTTACCAAAGGTCACAAACTTATTCTGACCTATAGTTATTTAACAAACAATAGCAAAAATGGGATTTTAATGGCATGGGATCTTTAATTAATATATTAGTAATATATAACTATCAGTATGGGGGACCCTTACAATAAAGTTGGTTAAGCTTAATTAATATATTAGTAATATATAATGTCCTCTTTCATGTTGATGTCAACGTCAACGGCAGTTTCAAACGCTACGTAGGCCCTACTGCTACCCAGAAGCACTTGCAAAAAAATTTTCCTTAACATTATTTGTACCTCTTTTCATTTTCTTGCCATCGGTTGAGAATATATCTTCGTCCTTTCTAATATGTTTGATAGTATTGCATGTTTAAAATTATTTTATTTTATTTATATTTTATTTCAGTGATTCTTTGGCGTACCACTAGAGGGAGCCACACGTAGCATTAGTGGTACGCAGGGTACCACACTACCACATTTAGCCTTTAGACTCTGCCGTATCATAATCACTTATCTCGTTGTTAACTCACCTGGTCTCCTCACTAGCAGTTTGTGTGAATTCATAGTAACGCACCGCATTTAACATTCTCTTGCACCAATTGCACCAAGACAAATTCCTTGTAGGTGCAAACCTACTTGGCAATAAATCTGATAAATCTGAAATAAATCTGATTCTGATTCATTCAGTAACTGTAACAGCGTTGTAAGGACGGAAACAGTAATTTGTTAGATTACCCTGTTACTGAAAAAATACCTAACTCCATTCTTTTAAACGGCGGTATTACAAACACTGCCCGTCACTTGGTCGATCAGAGCTGATTGGCAGATTACCTCTCATTTGCTAGGGTAAAGAGCTCATTGGCTAGGAAGTTACCCGTCAATAGGTAGATCAGAGAGGTGATTGGCCATGTTACCTGTCATTAGCTAGGGCAGAGAGCTAATTGGGTGAATGGAAATTACCTGCCGTCAGGTGAAAAGCGAATGCTGCTAACAGGTTTGTGGAAGTGGAATTGTTGGAGGACGGCTCTGGTGATGAGACTGATGAGCTGTGCTGCACCATCTGCGCACACACACACACACACACACACACAAAGAGGACATTTGCACAGACCCATAATAACACACATATGCACACACAGATCCATTCACAAAACAATGCCCATACATACATATTAACTAAGAAAATACATCATCAGCATCACATGCATACATAGATACAAACATCATCAGCATCACAGAAACAGGAGAGACATTCACACCAGGGCCCATAGCAACACACAATCTCCAAGTCCAAGTACATTTATCAAAAGTGTATTCTGTGTAGTTCTAACCTTCGTCCACCACAATGGCCAGGTGGCCCTCTGGAGAGAGACCCACACAGGTGATGTTCTTTGCAGTGGAGAACGGCAGCGTTTCAGATGAATTACTAGAGGGGGACAGAGCACTCTTGATCCTGTTGTCATTTCACATCCATCACATATTGTAGTCATGTTTGTTTATCATCAATAGCCATACCCAGTGTTGGGGAGTAACGGAATATATGTACCAGTGTTACGTATTCAGAATACTAATATAAGTAACAGCAATAAAATAATAATAACAATAATAATAAAATAATAAGTGTATTTCGTTACAGTTACAATTGAATGAGCTGGAGAACTGGAGCCGGAAAAGGCACAACAGAGCCAGGGCAGGAATGTGTTTCTATCTTGGGATTAATAAAGGAATATCTTATTTTATCTTATCACGATTATTTGTTGATTTGACAAGTTTTATTGTCACATAGGCTTGTTATAACCGCTTTCACATCCAAATGGTGCTTCCTGCTAATGTACAATTTGGTGCATCAGAATAAAGGCCGTGGCCTCGGTGTCTGTTACATTGGAGATTGTTTTCGTTCTTTGTACAGATTGTTATCTGCCTGGCAACTGCCATCTGTTGTCAAGCTCTCCTTACGTCAGCTGATACTGTCCTTAGTGGCTGTAGAGGGTCGATGGTGGTGCAGGGAACAACTCAGATTGGTTCCTTGCTATTTTATAGTTGTATCTACCTGCTTAGTTGACATGGGAACATTTCATATCATCTATTATGTTTTTATCCTGTAAAATCAGGAAAAGGGTAAGGGAAAATGCAGGTTTCCTTCTGGTGCTTTTTATTTTAAGGTGATCTTATAGGCAACACCTAGACAGCTCAGTGGGGGGAAAAAATGCTACATTAGATGTAATGGCACATTCTGTACAGAAATTCTAAATTTTATGTTTGTCTAATTTCCCACTATTAACAGCTAAGTAAATAAAGAAACTGAAAATTGGTCAATTCGTCTGTTGGTCATATCATTGGCATAAACATTATAGTATTTGATCGTCTACGGCAAATTATAATATAGTGTCAGGGAGACTTGGGCCTAACGCATTCAGCCAGTTGGAACAGAACACACCAGAATAGACCTCTTTAGTAGGCAGGATCTGATGCTGCCTTCCTACACTTATAAAATGCAATTCAATGTTGAAGTCCATCCATTCTCGTGACCGCTTATCCTCTACAAGGGTCGCGGGGGGGCTGGAGCCAATCCCAGCTGCAACGGGCGAGAGGCGGGGTACACCCTGGACAGGTCGCCAGCCTATCACAGGGCCAGCCTATCACAGGGCTAACATATATAGACAAACAACCATTCACACTCACATACACACCTATGGTCAATTTAGAGACACCAATTAACCTAATCCCCCAACCCCCCCCCAACCTGCATGTTTTTGGTCTGTGGGAGGAAGCCGGAGTACCCGGAGAGAACCCACACAAGCACGGGGAGAACATGCAAACTCCACACAGAAAGGTCCCAGGTGGATTCGAACCCAGAACCCTCTTGCTGTGAGGCGACAGTGCTAACCACTGCACCACCGTGCAGCCCAATGTGGAAGTAATCCAAGTATTCAGAATACAATACTCAGATTGAGTAATGTTACGGAATACGTTAGAAATTAAATTTTTGGGCATGTGTTCTGTATTCTGTAACTGAATAGATTTTCAAAGTATCCTTCCCAACACTGGCCATACTCTGCTGGTTTCGGACTGGGAAAACAGACCATAGTGAGAGTTAATCGCATACAACAGGAGCGTTAGGTAAATGAACTTGCTTCTTCAAGTCGAAAACGGAGATCCGGTTTCCTATCGGGCTGATGACTGAGTTACCGTCTCTAGAAAAACTCAGATTCCCTTGGCGGTAAACAGCTCCATATAGGTTGGAGAACTGCAATGGAAAACACAATTTGTTTCAGGTCGCATCATGTCTTATCAGATTCAGGTATCACGTTAGATGTGTCTTCTCAGTTCAATGTGTCGCCGGCTGTCCAGACATGGGTTATTAGCGTCGGTGTGTCACTTACCCTATAAGCGAACTTCATTGTTATAAAGTAGTCCTTGTGTTTTTATAAGCGCATTTAGATGCTGCTGATATTATGAAATGGGGCGATCTGCTTCTTAGCCAATATGGTGATGCCCATGCCGTTTCCACGCGTGTTTTGAAGTGAAAAGTTTGTCGCCAACTAACGGCCGGGCGGGAGTACGAAAACCCATCCATCCATCCATCCATCCATGCCAGGGTGCCAGGGTTTGGAGCTATATTTGTGCCAGAATCCTGAGCGAGCAAAGATATATTCTGAGCACAGAAAAACATATTTTGCAAGCACATCAATTATATTTAAAAAAGAAATTACACTTGAGCAAACAAAAACATATTCTGTGTGCACAAACAGGCCGCTGCGCTCGCTCGCTCCCCCCATTCTGCTCTCGCTCAACATCTCTCGCTCTGCGCGCACAGGTTTGGTCTCTCCTAGAGAGAGTGGCGTCAACGGAAGTTCAAAAACCTGGCCGATCACGTGGTTCCTGTAGCCCTCCATTTGTTCCCGGACGTGCATGGCGGGCAATTGAAAAATACAAGGAAAACCACAACAATCGGTAAAGAATGTCAACAACTGCTTTGCTCTGTAATATTTCTGTGCTTATGTTGATTTATTTGAACTCAGCTAAGTTTACTAAACGTCTACATGCGTCTGTCTGGAAAGGGCTTAGGCAAATCACCAACTACAAGCCTAAAGCCCCCCACTCCATCAACGACCATCGTCTGGCCAATGACCTGAACGAGTTCTACTGCCGCTTTGAAAGACAAAGGGACAGTCCTGCAACCATCCCCCATGACACCTCCCAACAGCTCCAGCTTATCACCTCCCCCACCTCAGTGGGGGCCTGGGCACCTCCACCAATGCCAAACTTAAAGGTCCCCCCCTCGACCCCCCCACCCACCTCAGTGACGACTCTTTCCATCCATGAGAGGGACGTCAACAAACTCTTCAGGAGACAGAACCCCCGGAAAGCTGCTGGACCGGATTCTGTCTCCCCATCCACCTTGAAGCACTGTGCTGATCAGCTGTCTCCAGTGTTCACAGACATTTTCAACACCTCACTGGAGACATGTCACGTGCCAGCCTGCTTCAAGACCTCTACCATCATTCCTGTCCCCAAGAAGCCAAGGACCACAGGACTTAACGACTTCAGACCCGTCGCCCTGACCTCTGTGGTTATGAAGTCCTTTGAGCGCCTTGTGCTCTCACACCTGAAAGGCATCACCGACCCCCTCCTGGACCCCCTGCAGTTTGCCTACAGAGCCAACAGGTCTGTAGACGATGCAGTCAACTTGGCCTTCCACTACATCCTCCAGCACCTGGACTCCGCAGGAACCTACGCCAGGATCCTGTTTGTGGATTTCAGCTCTGCTTTCAACACCATCATCCCGGCTCTGCTTCAGGAGAAGCTCTCCCAGCTTAGTGTGCCTGACTCCACCTGCAGGTGGATTACAGACTTCCTGTCTGACAGGAAGCAGCATGTGAAGCTGGGAAAATGCATCTCCGACTCACAGACCATCAGCACCGGTTCCCCCCAGGGCTGTGTTCTTTCTCCTCTGCTCTTCTCCCTGTACACAAACAGCTGCACCTCCAGTCACCAGTCCGTCAAGCTTCTGAAGTTTGCGGATGACACCACCCTCATTGGACTCATTTCTGATGGTGATGAGTCTGACTACAGGTGGGAGATAGACCATCTGGTGACATGGTGCAGCCGGAACAACCTAGAGCTCAACGCTCTAAAGACAGTGGAGATGGTTGTGGACTTCAGGAAGTACTCAGCCTCACCTGCCCCCATCAACCTCTGCGACTACACAATTGACACTGTGGAGTCTTTCCGCTTCCTGGGAACTGTCATCTCCCAGGATCTCAAGTGGGAGCTGAACATCAGCTCCCTCATCAAGAAAGCCCAGCAGAGGATGTACTTCCTTAGGCAGCTGAAGAAATTCAACCTGCCCAGGACAATGATGGTGCACTTCTACTCCTCCATCATTGAGTCCATCCTCACCTCCTCCATCACCATCTGGTTCGCTGCTGCCACCGCCAAGGACAAGGGCAGACTGCAGCGCATCATTCGGTCTGCAGAGAAGGTGATTGGCTGCAATCTGCCGTCGCTCCAGGACCTGTACACCTCCAGGACCCTGAGGCGTGCAGGTAAGATTAGGGCCGACCCCTCCCACCCCGGTCACCATCTTTTTGCATCACTCCCCTCTGGCAGGAGGCTGCGGTCCATCAGGACCAAAACCTCACGGCATAAGAACAGTTTTTTCCCGTCTGCCACTAGCCTTGTCAACAAGGCCCGGAGCCCCCACTGACACTGACTCTCTCCCTCCCCCCACACAGACCTACATGCTACATTAACGTGGCATCTTCAGATCGTCTGCGTTACATTAACGCACAGTGTGCACTCATTCGGGTCCACCATTTTTCCATTTTCCTCTGCATGCACTACTGCTCTGTATTCCATATCCATATTCATATTCATACTCATATTCATTGTACATTGTATATATATATTTATTTTATTTTATTATAGTTATTTACTTTTCTACTTTTTTACTTTTTTTTACTTACTTATATTTTTAATACTGTTTTTTCCCTTGCACCAATTGCACCAAGTCGAATTCCTTGTAGGTGTAAACCTACTTGGCAATAAACTTGATTCTGATTCTGATTCTGATAGCATTAAAATCGTAATATTTCTCTTAAATTTTTACTTGAAGACATGACTGAGGCGGACGACAGTGATTTTTCAATCGAGTACTGTACTACATAATAGGTCTGACTCACAGCAACATTATGTGTGTTCCAATAAGAATTCTGATAATACAATTTATATATATATATATAATATATGTATAATATATATATATAATTTGTGTGTATATATATATATAAATATAGATACATATATATCTGTATATATTTTACATATAATTTTTATATATATTGTGTATATAATATATAAATTAATTTTCAGTGAATTCCTTAAAAACTATTTGTTTGAAAATAAAACACATCAGCGGCACAGCAAGCTGTTTGTCTCATTTCCATGTCTCATGTTTGTCTCATTTGCTGCATGGGGATGCTCCAATCGCTCCGAGAAAGGCGTCCACGTGTATGGCTTCCCCAAAGACAGGGACAGACGAAGAGCATGGGTGGCTAAAGTCGGAAGGAGCAATTTAGTCGTGACAGACAAAAACCATAACCACAAAAAATTATGTGAGGTAATCACATTCAAACAATGAATTTGCACTTTTGCGCACTTTTGAATACCGGGCCGTACAGGAATTTGAGCTTTTTTTATTTTAAAACATAGAACAGGAAAACGGAAAAAAGATAAATATACTAGACATGTTCGTACTCCTTGGTAAAAATGAGTTAAGTGTGAAAATTCAGTTGAAGTCTTCTTGCAGGCACATTTTGAGGCTGACCAGTTTGTTAAGACCGGCAAGGGCAAGACTAGGCTGAGAGAAGATGCGATACCATCCATATTTGCGCACCGGCCAGTAGTCAGAAGGAGGAGGGCCCCTACTTCACGATGCCCCCTTTCACCTACAAAGACAGGGTCCATTTCCGCCGATCACAGCTACTGCATTAAAGATGCCACAGGTATAATGTATATGAACTCTTGATAACTACACCATATTTCTTGTTTTAGTGACAATATCATTTTATTGTTCATAAATGACCAGTGTCATGTCTTCTACTTGCACCAGTTTCTTGGATTGAGGAAAGAAAAGCTGAGGAGAGTGAGAGAAGGGAAAGTGACACAGGAGGAAGAGAGGACATGGCAGATGAGGAGAGACAGAGAGAGCTCACATCAGCCATTCTGCAGAGCAGGGAGCCAACAACCAGGGAATCACAGCTCCTAAAACAACTGAAAAAACAAGAAAATAAAATATATATAGCAAAAGTTAATATGTTTAGTATGATCCCTTGAATAATATCGTATGACAATACCAATGTAGTATGACTTCTTATGCCTGACCTACCTTAATGTATTTACAGTCTCGTTCCACTCAGGAAGGACCCCTGGCCTGCTACATGCTCCACCATAAAGTGCTCCTTCTGTCGGTTCCCAAATACACAATATGATATCTCATGTTAGGAACATTTGTTATGAAAGCGTCAATAAAATTGCATTCATTATGTGTTTTGAGTCACACCATTTTATACTAAGCACTCATGGCCTGCAGCATGCAAATGAAGTTGTGAAGTGGCATCGCTACTTCTCGACCATAAAGTACCATTTGCAGGTAACTGATACACACCAAAAACGTATTACATATGTATTGTATGAGATGGGTTGATATGTCGTATGATATGACGCCAAAAACAAAGGCAAATAAATAGTGGGATTTATTTTTCATTCCAAAATACATGCACACAAAATCATCCAGACCTTAAGTAATGAAAATGGTAAACAGTTGCAATTTGTATTTAATTCCTACCTATAACTGCAATCACACTCCCTACACATTAACCTTGCTGTTAGTATAAATCGGCAGGGTTGGATTTAGTTACAGCGTATTTGGAGAGCTGAATTGACAGTTATCTGCCTGTTGCACGGGTTGTAATGGTTACCTAGTGTGCTAGCCTACATTTTTACCTGTTAATATTCTCTAAATCCTCTAATCTAGACGGAGAAAATACGCCAACATAATTAATTACTCGTCAATTTAATTCCGATGCCCTACAGATATGAGAATGTCATTCTTTAAACGTTTTACCTCGGACAAGTGCTGCTCCTACCATCTCCTCCGTTGAAATACATTGAGTGACAGTTGGCTCGCGCTAACTTCCGGGAACTTCTGAGGGACCCCATGCGCCGCCATTGCTGTGAAAAAAACGAACCATTGCAGTGAACGGAGTTGACGCCACTCTCTCTATAGTACTCTACTAGAGTACTCGAGTCTCTCCGCTCGCTCAGCTTGGCACACACGTTACAAATGTGCCACAAAACCAACCAATCAGAGACCTGGCAGAAGCACGTCCTGATAGGACGTGTTTTAGACAATAATCATAATAATAATAAATACTGACCGAAAATTGTTTTAAAACACGTCCTCTTCATCCAGTCCGAGCCCATCTGATGTGATCTCCTTTGTTTTTTCCGGGTTAAAGTAACCAGCGATCCAATTGGAGAGCAAACAGCCAATCAGGACGTGCTTCTGCCAGGTCTCTGATTGGTTGGTTTTGTGGCACATTTGTAACGTGTGTGCCAAACTGAGCGAGCGGAGAGACCAAACCTGTGCGCGCAGAGCGAGAGATGTTGAGCGAGAGCAGGATGGGGGGAGCGAGCGAGCGCAGCGGCCTGTTTGTGCACACAGAATATGTTTTTGTTTGCTCAAGTGTAATTTCTTTTTGAAATATAATTGATGTGCTTGCAAAATATGTTTTTCTGTGCTCAAAATCTCTCCTTGTGTGCTCAGAATATATCTTTGCTCGCTCAGGATTCTGGCACAAATATAGCTCCATACCAGGGTGTGCCTGGGCCACCCAAACGTGACCCTGGCACTCCTAAAATATTCCGTTCGTAATTGACACAATGTTACATAAAGCCATACGTTTCTACAACCATATCGTTAACGAGCGGAAGACGTGATAACGACACGGGCTCTGACAGACTAAGTTGCATGGGAAGCCGGGGGTAAAAAAAAGCGCAGTTGTTGACCACAACACCTACACGTTCCGGGTATCAAAGTATAATCCGTTTTTCTGTCAAAACCAAAACACGAAAAAACGAAAACAGTGACAAATTCCCTTTTTCGTTTTTTGGTTCTCATTTATTAATTTGACGGCGGACATCCGAAGGCGGAAGTGACGTGTAACAACTTCAAAATAAAAGTAGCTACGCGCTAACTTATTATCATGCATAATAGAGTTAAAAAATGGTCCGGGTATCAAAGTATAATCCGTTTTTCTGTCAAAACAAAAAAAAAGAAAAAACGAAAACAGTGCCCTTTCCTTTTTTCGTTTTAAACCAAAAACTAAAAACGGTTTTGCTCTCAGTATCAAAAAACCAAAAAACTAAAAAAAACAAAATCAAATAACGGCCAAAATTTGTTTTTTTTGCAAATTCTCTTTTTCGTGTTTTGGTTCTCATTTATTAATTTGACGGCGGACAGACCGAAGGCGGAAGTCAAATATAACAACTTCAAAATAAAAGTAGCGCGCTAACCTATTATCATCCATAATAAAGTTAAAAAAATAAAATAAAAAAATACCTTATTATCATACACTATTATAGCAGTGTTTCCCATACATAGACCAATGTGTGGCGCGGCGCCACAGATTGAACATCGAGTGCCACGAATTGATTCCATAGCGATTTTTTTCCCCCAACGCGATTTGGAAATATCAATATCGTTCCGTTCATTCATCTCCACATAGCACTCTTTCTCCCTGTCATTCCCGTTCACACACACGCAGAGAGAGAGAAAGAGAGAGCGAGACAGAGCGAGAGCGAGAGAGAGATGGCGAGCGAGCGAGAGAGATCGAGATCGAGAGCGAGAGAGAGACGCGCACACTGCCAGTGGGGTTACGCTTATAAAAGACCCGCACTCGCCCGACGTTTTCAACCAACCCAACTGCAACTCGGACCACAAGTCCTAATATTAAAATAATGTACCCGACCTGCTTCCCGACCCACTTATTGTAATGGTAGCCTATCTTGATTAGCTTAATCAGCCTCATTGGCTTACGTAAAACTGACGTCAAACGCATTTAAAACATGCATTGCACATTTAAACCTTTGTTCACCAGGTCAACGAATAGCCTTGGCTTAACAGGCTACATATTCAAAATTAAACAGTGTCCTAAACCAGACAGACAGTAAACCCAATTGGCCTAAAAAAAGAAAAGAAACGTAAAAGTTGTCTCTAAGTTGGCACCTGGAAAGCTCGTGCTGCATCTTTGCGAAAGTCATTCAGCCAATGATGGCTGTCTTTTATATGATATAGGCTAGCCTACTCTATACATTACAAAAGTGTATTCGGCATCTATATTTTAACCGATCCGACCCGAATATCATTAAAGTATTTTTTGGTGACTCACAACCGTTTAATTATCATCCAGCGCATCACTGATACATGCACAGTGCACACACTCATTGATAGGACATGCAAGCTTTGCACAAAATAGGCTAATGCTGTTCCATTTATTTTAGTTAGTTGCCTCATTGTACCTTTAGTAGTTATTTATATCTACTTTTAATATTTTATCTATTTTATTTGTATTATTATATTTAAATAGTTACATTATACTACTTATTTTGTTTGACCAAATCGTTAAATACAAGAACAGGTTGATATTGGTTGAGGTAGGTCTTGAGTTCAGTTTGAAATAAAAACCTCCAGCTTTAGTTGTTTTTTGCAATTTATTCCTTGAATGTCACAGAATCTACAGTTCAGGTAAAAAACTGAACTTTAAAAACTAAAATGTGTCAATTTTGTTGAGTAATTCTCAACATGAAACTTAAAAGACAGGTCTTCCTCTAACATAAAGTCCAGGGGCCTCATGTACGAACGTTGCGTACGCACAAAAAAATGGTGTACGTTCATTCTCACGGCAAAGTGCAGATGTATCAAGACTGAAATGGGCGTATAAATTTGCGTGCCTCACGTCAACTCTTGAGCTGGCGTACGCACATTTCTACAGCAGTTGACCCTTTGGCGACACTTAGAGGTGATCAAAGCATCATGTTTAATTTGTCAGAGCAATGAAATTCTTATTACATGGCAGACAACCTCTACGCAGTAGATGGACATAAGAGATAAGAAATAAAAATATTTAAATGCTGGGAAACTGTCATAATAAAGGAATGTGTAAAATAGTAGTTGATTGAGTGATGTGCACATTCGAGACACGTGAACAATTAACACCGATGAACAATCAACACCGACAAGTCTGCAATAACATGACTGGGTATAAAAGCACACCCAAAAATTCCGTCAACAATTAGAGGACATTGCGAATGGCGCAATTAGGCGAGAGCGTGTCTTTCGAGACAGAAACGATCCTCTCGAAATTGTCGACAATTGGCTCATCAGCCGCTTTCGATTCCCTCGGGCAATCCTGCTTGAGTTATGTGCAGAGCTGCGGCCGGCCTTGGAGCGCGCCACCGCAAGGAGCCATGCCCTGCCGGTCCACGTACAGGTACTTAGTACCTTGGGGTTCCTGGCAACCGGGGCGTTTCAAAGAGAGTTGGCCGACCGATCGGGTATATGCCAGTCGACCCTGAGCCGGGCCATGCCAGCCGTGTGGGCCGGACTCATCCGCCTGTCAGCCAGGTATATAACATTCCCATACAATGCAGCTGAACAGGTCAACATTAAAGCGCAATTTGCAGCGAGAGCCGGTTTTCCTAATATAATCGGAGCTGTCGACTGCATTGCCATAAAAGCGCCATCACATGACGAATTTGTATATGTGAACAGGAAACATTTCCATTCAATAAATGTAGGCTACACATTATATGTGATGCGCAAATGTTATTAACCAACATTGTGGCGAGGTGGCCTGGTTCAACGCACGACTCATATATTCTGAGTAACAGCATAGTTGGGAACAGACTGCAGGCTGGCATTGTGCGCGATGGGTGGCTTCTTGGTGAGTAATTGTATTCTTTTAATTGTCCTAATATTAATCCCCGTAATGCGCATTGAGTGTACGTCCCCAAATACTATCCTGTCTTCACAGCATCATTACTTGTTTGTGTGATTGATTCGCTGGTTAAGCAACAGCTTCGGATCTTTCGTACAAGCCCCTGTCTCTGTGTACAAAGTACTCATGTTAATAAACCCGTGCGTAAAGTGTGAAATGTCATTATCAGCCTCACCTTTGCCCCGGCGCCCTTTGGCATTAATTTATAACAATACTGTGTGATCCATGTAAGTGGTGTATAAAACTAAGAAATGGGAACAACAAATCCAGTTTACTTATACTGCCTGCTTTCAATTAACCCCAGGCGACCGTGGCTACCCACTGAGGACGTGGCTTATGACCCCTCTGACCAACCCTCAGACTGACCGAGAGCGGAGGTACAATGACCTCCATACCCGCACTCGGTCAGTCGTTGAGAGGGCAATAGGTCTCCTGAAGGGACGGTGGGCAGCAGTCCTCCTTTTCACTTCCATTTTTATATCTGACCACTTCTTTTTAAGTTCAGCGTGTGTGCGGCTCTCTGAACCCACAGCGTTGACCGCCTCACACACGCTGTCCCACTCACTCCTCTTCCGCTTGCTGTTAATCCCGGAGGACAAACTGCCAAATAAAACCACCCTCCGAGCCTCCACCTCAGTCAGGAGAGTCTCCAGTTCGCACTCGGTAAAGTTTCGCTTTTTAGATTTGCTCATTCTCTTTCTATGATCGTACAGAGGGGAATCCCTGATGCAGGGCTCATTTAAATATGATTAACATAATTGAATAGGGGCGTGGACAGGGAGAAGTCTGATACTCGTGCACGTGCGCTCAATTCCACGTTGATTTGGTATGTACAAAGGAAATGTGCTTGGGTTCAGGCGTACGCTCAGATTGATACATCTGAATTTTTTTGTGCGTGCGGCGGTTTCTGGCTTTGTGCGTACGCCATGTTTCAGTAGAAAATCCACGCAATTGTTAGTACATGAGGCCCCAGGCCTTTAGCTTTCCAGGCAGTTGGGTGTTGTCAATGGACTGTAGGCCACTGCTGATGTCCTTGCGCAATTGTTGCACCTGGTCTTTGTCCCTCAGGCTTGCATCATACCACCTCCCAAGGCTTTTTACAGGCTGCTCAGACACTGTAGGGATTGGGTCTTCTCCGATGAAGAATTTCGTGTCAGAGAGCACTCCCTTCACGATTGAGGTGCTTCGTGACTTGGATGGTTTGATCTTCATACGGGCCCAACTGATGTTCTCTTCCAGCTTTCTGAGCAGCCCCCTGGTGCATGGAACGGTGGTGGTCAACGTTGTAATGTCATCCATGTAAGCTCTGAGCGGAGGGAGGCGCCGACCAGAGTCAACTCGCTGTCCACCTACAACCCACTTTGAGGCTCGGATGATGACCTCCATTGCCATCGTGAATGCCAGAGGTGAGATAGTGCATCCTGCCATGATGCCTACCTCTAGGCACTGCCAAGAGGTGGTAAAGTCAGTGGTGTTGAAGCAGAACTGCACGTCCTGGAAGTAAGATTTAACCAAGGCTGTGATGGTGTCTGGAATGTGGAAGAATTCGAAGGCAGACCACAGGAGTTCATGGGGCACTGAGCCAAAGGCATTGGCGAGGTCCAGAAAGACTACATGGAGGTCCCTTCTCTCCATCTTTGCCGCTTGGATCTGGTGCCAGATCATGCTAGAATGTTCTGAACACCCGGAGAATCCTGATATTCCAGCCTTCTGTACAGATGTGTCGATGTACTCGTTCCTTCGCAGATACTCGCCCATCCTCTGTGCAATGACACTAAAGAAGATTTTGCCCTCAACATTTAGTAGGGAGATTAGAAGGAATTGGCTGATGTTCACTGCATCCTTCTCCTTTGGGATGAGGACTCCACCTGCCCTACGCCACACTTTAGGCACAATCTTCTTCTGCCATGTTGTTCTCATAAGCTTCCAGAGGAACCTCAGGACATCTGGTGCGTTCTTGTACACCTTGTATGGGACTCCATTTGGCCCCGGGGCTGATGCTGCTCTTGCTCGACGCACTGTGCTCTCCACCTCTTTCCATGTTGGAGGGCCAGTCGGAATGTGATGTTCAGGGGGGTCAATTGGTGGGATATCTGAAGGAATGGACAGATGTTCATATCGCCTTGGGTCAGAGTGTGTTGCTTTCAGATGAGCCTCCAGATCAACCTTTGTTGTTTTTAGAGCTCCACTTTTCTCCATTGTGAAGACACTTTTTAGGAACTTGAAGGGATCTTTATAGAACCGTGTTCTAGTTTGTTCCTTATTCCTTCTACGTTTCCATAGGTTCTCTGCTCTGCGGAGGGATGCCAGTCGAGTTTTAATGTCGACCTGAAGCGCATTTATACCTTCCCTTTCCACTCCCAAGGCTTTTTTCAACCGTCTCCTAAGTTGTCTTATTTCTAAGACCAGGCGCTTGATCTCCTGCTGCCTCCTGGAAACGAGTGCGGTTGGGACCTTTTTCCCACCTGAACTTTCTTGCACTCCAAAGTGTTCTGACCCATATTGGTAGATGATATCCCCCATTCTCTCCAACTTCTTTTCCACTGTCCCTCGGAGTTGCTCGAGAGACAGCGTCAGATCAGTGTTGATCGTTTCCCACAGCTTTTTATCCACAGCACCAGGCCACTTTACATGCAGTTTATGCCCTGCCAGCCTACTCTCGACTGCAGGTCTAGGAGGTTGGGTCGGTTCTGCCGCACTTGTCATCACCTCTGTGTTTGCTTCCTCCACGACAGTGGTATTGATGTACTGCAAGCTATGGTTTGCGTCCAGTTGCTGTACTTCATTCGACTGATTTGATTCCTTTCGCAGAAGGGAATCTATGCGAGGCCCCTTTCTCCCTTCTGTCAAACACTTCTTCTTTCCCTGGTGAATTCTCAACCCCAAATATGATGTAACACACACACACCATAGATTCACACACCATCTTAAGTACTGGCTTTTGAGCATACAAGAATGTGAGCACCTCTCATAATACATTCATGTTTGTCTGCCCCTATACTTTAGCTGTGCTGTAACCCATGGCGTATGTATGATAGATAGATGGATGGATGGTTACGTTATTGATCCCCTAAGGGTTGTATGGCTGCATGGTTATATGTCTTATGTTTTAATGTTTTAATGGAGCCAGTCCTATGGCATTATGTTTTATTGTTGTATATCAATTGCTGTGTGATTTAAGATGTTCTTTTTTGCGACCATGTCCCTAGTATAACATCTTGCCAAAGGACTACAGTTTAAACATAGCCTGCTGGCTAACACTGGCACATTTACAGAAATGTTGATTAATGTGCACTGTCCTTTAGATAAATAAATGAAATGAAAATGAAACAAAGAGCATCCCCATCACGCACAGTCAAGACTGACATGGCTTCAAATCACAATAATAGCGTTAATAATCATTGAAGATGAGAACTTGTGAAGTTATGACTTCAGTGCTGATGTTTTGCCACAGGGTGGTGTGGCGCAGTTATTACATGAAGTGTAGACTTGAGGGCTTTAGTACGAAGGAGGCTCAACATAGCCAGGCTCTGTGTTCACGATCCGGCTTAACAAAACCTATAGCCCCGGTCAGAGTTTACTGGTGTCATTTTCCAGTTATTGACCGGCTCTGGGCTTTGTGCTCTGTGCGCGTCTTCATCAGCAGTTTGGTGTCTTAATTGTTCTTCTGAGGACCCTGGACGGACAATGTGGTGGTCCTCCTCACTGTTGGGCCCATGTCAGGATCACTGGAGATTACAGTAAAACACACCCTGCCATACAGTCAAGACCCAGTAATGTGACCTTGCACTTTGTTCATTTGAAAACAGCCTAAAGGTTGCAGGTGTAAAAAGTGGAGTATCATTTTCATAGTTTGAATGTGTTAAAACAAAAACAACTGTATTCATGTCTGTGTTGTAGGCTATGTGCTCGGATGGTCGGGATGAGACAACAGGGGACGTGGACTAGATGGGAGCAGACACTGGATTGGAAGATTTCTTGGTCAGAGCTTTGGAAGGCGGAGCCGCTCAGGATAAAGTTTTTGATCCAGTCAGTCTACGACATCCTCCCCAGCCCATCCAACCTCTTCTGTTGGGGTCTGGCAGAAACACCTGCTAGCACATCCTAAGCTGTTGCCCGAAAGCCCTGGGTGAGGGGCGCTACCGGTGGCACCACGACCAGGTTCTGAAGATGATAGCAGACTGACAACAGCTAGGGACTGGCAGCTGAAGGTGGACTTGGGGAAACATCTTAAATTCCCAGAGACCATCGCAGTGACCACACTTAGGCCGGACTTAGTTCTCATGTCAGAATCAACAGGGCAGGTGATACTGCTGGAGTTGACTGTGCCCTGGGAAGACCGGATGGAGGAGGCATTTGAGAGGAAGAGGGCCAAGTATGAGGAGCTGGCAGGCGAATGCCAGCGCAAAGGATGGAAGACTCAGTGCAGCCCCATTGAGGTTGGATGCCGAGGTTTCGCAGGCCAGTCACTCTGCAGGGCCCTCAAGTTGTTGGGAATAAGAGGATTGCACAGCAAGAAAGCCATCAAAAACACCACTAATGCTGCTGAGAAGGCATCAAGATGGCTGTGGATCATGAAGGGTGATCCGTGGGCCACACAAGCTACCTAGACACAAGCCGGGGTCTGATCATCCCCGGCTGGGTCGCCTGGTCAAGGTTGTCTGATGTTGAGAGACCCGAAACACCCTATATAACCTCAGGTTACATCACTGATGATGTGTCTAGGTTGCACCAGAGGGTGTATTAAACCAATAACCTATATGCCTATATAAAAAAGTAACAACTAAAAGAAAACAAAACAAAATAAGTGATAACTAATCACGAATAGTGTCTCTGAGGATTCCAATGGTCTCCTCCATCCCCGTGATCTGAAACATGTTGGCCACAAACTCTGCATCGCGGCACTTGGGGCAGCTGGGCTCGTAGAGCACCTACTGGTCAATGCAGAGCTTGCAACCGACGAGGCTGCGGCAGCATGAGCTGGCCACAGGCTGCATCATTGGATCTGCAAGATTCATGAAAGTTGCCAGCAAAATCACAACAATTTGTTCATCAGTATCCTTATGTCAATATTCACTTAAATCTTGCGTGCAAGATTTTGCATGCGAAAAGCTGTAAAGCTGACAGACAGCTTGTTTCGCGCATGTGCACTGTGACACCGAGTAGTACAGTTACTGCTAGAGGCTGTGTTTACTGTAGATGAGCATTTTGAATGGCAAAAAGCTGTCAATGAAGCAGCTTATCTGCCACCGCGCATGCGCAAAACTGACTTGTTTGAAACTTGTCATTTGATTGACCACGCTGGTTCCCTCACGGAATCAGAAGAGTAATTCAAGTGGGCGCATCAAGCGTCATGTCAGTGCTGAATATTTCTGCTTTCATTTAGCCTACATACACTGTAAATTCCAACACATTGTTGTTGGCAACATGGGGCAAGTGTGAGTGTGAGAGTGTCAAATCGAGTTGATATAGTAGTTAAAAACCATATTATATATTTTTTTATTAATAAATAAATACCCCCCTTACGGGCGCGCATGGTCAGGGCCGCCTTAACCTAATGCTAGGCCCCGGGGCTGAGAGGTTTTGTAGGGCCCCCATCCCCTCGATTTATAGAGTCTCATTTTAAAATTTTCATTAAAAAAAAAGTAATATCGAGGTAATCTCCATCACAAAATGCATTACTTTCTTTCGAGACATAGGACTACAACAGTGAGTTTTCCTTCTTTGAGCAAAAAACAAAAAACACCATAATGTTGTTAACATATCACTGAGCCCACTTGAACATACAAGACACTTTATTTAAAAACCACACACAGCAACTTATGGTGATAATAAAACCAAAATGTGTGAAAGTATGATTTCAAACGATATGAAAATGTAAGCGATTGATGTTAGCGATCATGGCTTTTCTGTGAATGTCACAGCTTTCATGTTTCCAGTCAGAATAGTGGCGACAACTCCGTTTACTGCAATGGTTCGTTTTTTTCACAGCAATGGCGGCGCATGGGGCCCCTCAATGTATTTCAATGGAGGAGATGGTAGGAGCAACAATTGTTCGAGGTAAAACGTTTAAAGAATGACATTTTCATATCACTAGGGCATCGGAATTAAATTGACACGAGTAATTAATTATATTGGCGTATTTTCTCCGTCTAGATTAGAGGATTTAGAGAATATTAACAGGTAAAAATGTAGGCTAGTGTAGCCGGTCTGACTTATCCTGCGTTGTGTTCGTGGTGATGTTAAATTAAGCGATGACAACTATCTGCTTTGCTGGCTGGATTTATTCCCTCCTCTCTGTGTATAACATAACTTATTTCAGTACAGCATCTTATTTCCAGTCTTCCAATATACACCTCTCCTCTCTGGGGCTAAAGCCGAGTGAGTCTAACATTTACTAGTTTTCTTTTAGACCGTAAAGTAAATTAAATAAACAAAATACATTTCAAACAATTAAATTATATTATCACAAATATTTACCCATCCACCAGCAGCAGTTTTATATATATATATATATATATATTCCATAATCAACAACACAACAAAACAAAATAACAACAAGGGAGCTCACATACCTGTGTATAACATAACTTATTTCAGTACAGCATCTTATTTCCAGTCTTCCAATATACACCTTTAAGAAAAACAGGGTATATAGCACAGACTGTATCAAAGCCGGTCTTCCCGCTCCAATAAAGCTAGCCTAACTAAAAAACAGCAACCTAACCAGCTACGTAAAAGCGCTGCACATGACAAAAATATACACAGGAACATTACGCTAACAGAATACTAACAAAGTACAACATATGCGTAACCTCTATAAAATACATTTTTCCATATTTTAACATTATAAACAGGAGCACTGGTGCGGTCTTACCTCTCCTCTCTGGGGCTAAAGCCGAGTGAGGAAAATACCGCGAAATAGCAGGAAGTGACATCGCGATGTCAGACGTCACTCAACAAAAATAAAAATGTCAAAATAAAAACTCCCCAAAAGAAAAGAAATACGGAAACCAGAGTTTTACATGAATACTAATAACAAAACATGAATAGAAATAAAAAATGGAATTTTGGTGAAATATAAACTATTTCATTTACACATTGGTTACATCCACCCCTCCTAGATTTCACCAAAATCCAGACCATACCTCGAAATAAACCTGCTCACAGTGATACATTCGGACACCTGACCGAACTATGAAACTCGCCTGGGATTCACTGTAAAACTCTTAGCCTTACCATCAGCGTTATACGCTACCTACTGTATAGGTTCAGAGAAAACATAAGGGTGATCAAGCCTCAGTCCCTCTTAGATTAATATGATGCCTTTTACACCATATTGACATCCCACTACTTCCAAACACATAGAGCATACTGCATATCAAACACTGCATTAGTCATAAGGTCCCACAGATACAAACCCACAAAATTACAGACACAAGAAACAAAGCGAACACATGTCCATCCTCTTAAAAAAACGTAAGGAGTGACTGAGACTTTCTGCTAACTGAACTTGCAAAATCTCTGAAGCCAGAAGGCTTTTGAACCATAGACTCAATAAACCGATTTACCTTTTTACTGACTCTGCCCACCCGTGTCCTGACTACCTGTTCTGTGTCTGCTGACGAAAGCAGTGGTGTGTCTGTGTCTGGACCTGTGTCTTTGAGGTGCACCTGCGTATCTGAGTCATGAATTGGGCCTGCCGGTTGTGACTGAGTGTGCGGGGGGTCTGAAGGCACATCTGACATGAATGATGAGTCTATGTCAGGCTCTGTAACTAAACTGTTCAAGTCATTGTCTTTGTGAGAGAGGGCTTGACCATTTGGGAGGCACTGGGATGAGTCATCTGGAGATGGCTCCTCATCGCTCAACTCTGGAGCACCTTGACCCTGAGTGTCCTCTGACCCACTCATTACCCATGCACTGGTCCTATCCTCCTCCTCCAAAGAGACCAGGTGGTCGGATACACTCGACCCTTCCTCTGATTCAGCATCACATGACTCAACTTCAGATGTCACCACCGGCAAAAAACTAATGTCCAGTACTAGGTTGCGGTGCACTATCTTTGTGTCACCTTCACCATCCTCCAACTTGTATGTGTGAGTCCGCAGATTCCTGTCTTTGACTGTGTACACTGTTGCTCTCCACTTATCAGCTAGCTTCTTCTTTCCTCTTTCACCTTTGTTGGCAATGAGTACTCTATCTCCTATGTTCAAGTGAGTGCCTTTCAGTTTCCTGTTGTAGCCTTTTGCTTGTTTGTCTTGTTCTTTTATAGCATGTTTTTGGGCAATTCTGGCTGCTTCCTGAAGATATGACATGAGTGTCTTGACATAGCTTCCATGATCAACAACCACTGGGTCCTGCAGCACCTGCTTAAACATCACATCCACGGGAAGCCGCGGGACTCGACCGAACATAAGCTGGAACGGTGCATATCCGGTGGTTTCATGCATTGTTGCATTATATGCAAATGTCAGTGTCTGTATTTGTTGTGGCCACTTTTGCTTCTCTTTGAGGGAAAGGGATCGCAGCATGTTTCCAAGTGTCCGATTAAATCTCTCAGTCCCCCCATTCCCCATAGGATGATATGCTGTAGTGTGTGACTTGGAGACTCCAGACAGTTTCAGCAGTTCTGCTATGAGCTCGCTCTCAAAATTAGCCCCCTGATCAGAGTGGACACGCTCAGGGAACCCAAATACACAGAAGACATGATCCCACAGCTTCTTAGCTACTTGTTTAGCTGTTTGATTTGCACAAGGGAAAGCATGGGCGAGCTTAGTAAAGTGGTCTGTCATAACAAGAACATCCACTGAATGCTGTTTACTGTCTTCCGCACTCCAGAAGTCCAAACAAACTAACTCCATAGGGGCAGACGTCCGGATACTCTCAAGAGGGGCTCGAGCAGAGGGGTCAGGTGTTTTGGCCAGAATGCACCTTTGACAACGCTTGACATGCTCCTTTACATCAGACTCCATCCTCGGCCAAAAGAACCGCTGCCTCGCTAGATGCAGGGTCCTTGCCTGCCCCTGATGCCCAGCAACATCATGTATGCCATGTAGTGCATTTTCCTTGAGGCTGTCCGGCAAGACATACTGATGTCGCTTCTGTTTACTGATGGGATCTTTTGTAACTCTGTACAGGACACTGTCTCGGACCTTGAACCTCTCCCACTGTTTGAGGAGTACCGTCGCCTTTGCATCAAACCCTGCTCTCTCGCGCCGGGAAGGACGCCTGCTGCGGGTGACAAATGGCATGATTGTGGAGATGGTGGGGTCAAGCTCTTGGCTGCGCCGAAGTTCCTCCAGCGTGAATACAGGGAGTGAGTCCTGCCCCGGTGGTAACAAGCCCTGCACAGACTGAATTAACTCCACAGCTCTAGTCTCAGTGGCAGCCTCCCAGTGGTCATGAGCACCCAAAATAGCCTTAACATCGACATTGTCACAGTGATACCTAAGGTGGGCAGACTGGGGTTTTGAACTGCTAACGGATGATTTCTCCACCTGATGACTCTGAACCTTCAGCCGAAAGGTATCTTGGATACCATCATGACAAACTCCCTCAGCTTCAGCAAGAAGATGGCTGTACTGCTCTGTGATAAGCCTGCGACTGACTGTTTTTGCGAAGGGGTCTCTGCTAAGAGCGTCAGCTACTATATTTTTAGTGCCGGGAATGTGTTTAAGGTCAAATGTATAGGGGGCGAGTTTGGACACCCAGCGCTGCTCGCATGCATCAAGCTTGGGTTTGGTCATGATGTAAGTAAGGGGATTATTATCGGTCCATACTGTAAAAGAATGACCTCTTAACCAGTGGCTAAACTTCTCACACACACTCCATTTTAAAGCTAAAAACTCGAGCCTGTGAGCTGGGTATTTTTTTTGAGAACTGCTCAGGGTTTTGCTGGCAAATGCTATGGGACGTGCCTTTCCTTGACCAGCTGGTATTTGTGACAAAACGGCTCCAAGGCCGTCTAGTGAGGCATCAATGGACAATATCAGGGGCTGAGAGAAATCTGGGTGAGAGAGAACAACACAGTTTAAAAGAGCATCTTTCAGATTACATAGGGCCGCTTCACATTCATCTGTCCAATCAGAGGGTTTGAGTTTCCTGTAAGAGCCAGCATTAGAGTTCGTCCTGACTTTTCCACGTCTCTTTTGCCCAGCAGTGAGAGCAAACAATGGCTTGGCTATGGAGGAGCAGTTAGGAATAAAATGCTGGTAATAAAATACCATTCCCAAAAATGATTTTATCCTCTTTACTGATGGCGTACAACCACCCTCCTCCATCAGATCGGTCTTTGACATCTTAGATATGACCTCAACTTTTGCCGGGTCCACACCCACTCCCGCACCATCTATAATGTGGCCCAAAAACTTGACTGAGGATCTCATCAAGTGGCATTTCTTGGGGCTAAGTTTAAGATTATGGAGTCGGAGCCGTTGGAAGACCACCTCTAATCTCCTCAAAGCCTCCTCTTCAGTTGCTGCAAACACAAGCAAGTCATCGAGGTAACATAACAGACTGCTGAAATTCAGATCTCCAAATATACTGAGCATCATACGCATGAAAGAAGTAGGGCTGTTACATAAACCTTGTGGCATCCGATTATACTCATATAATCCCATTGGGGTCGTGAATGCGGTGTATTTCTTGTCCCCCTCTGCCATCGGGATATTATAAAATCCGGACGTCAGGTCCATTGTGCTGAAATAGGTGTTCCCACCCAGGGCGGCCAGGCAGTCTGACTGGTGTGGCAGTGGGTGTGCATCTTTAAGAGTTCTGGCATTTAGCCATCTAAAGTCTGTGCAGAGCCTCAAACTGCCATCCTTTTTCCACACCAACACGAGAGGTGAGGCATAATCACTCACTGACTTCTTTATTAACTCCTGTTCCTCCATCTCAGACAGAACCTGACGCAGTTTCTCATAATGAGCAGGTGGCACTCGCCGGTAGGGGAGGCGAAATGGTCTCTCGTCAGTGAGTCGGATGCGATGCTCAAAGCTCTTTGCCTCACCACTGTCCAGTGCATGTTTAGAGAAGATATCGTTATACTTTTCAAGCAGCTCGACTAGCCTCTCTTTCCCCACGTCATTAGCATAGCACTGTTGAATGTCTACGTCAGCAAGCCCAACCTGTTGTAGTCGCTCCTTGAGGTCTGTCGGCTCTGCATTTTCATGTTTTTTCTCTTGTTTGACTTTTTCATGTAGGTTGACACCCTGAAAAACCTCAAAATCTTCCACAGCTAAGCAGGTAGACACATCTGATAGCTTACTGTTTCTCTTTAAGGTGATGGGCTTATCTGACAGGTTAGTAACCTTAAGAGGAATCCATCTATCGCCCCACAGGGGTGTGATGACTCGGCCAACCATGATGTTGCGAGGCATAGACTTGGCTGAGGTGGGCTCAACAATTACTGTGCTGCCTGGTGACATGGGGACATTCTTTGGCAATTTACCCCAAACTAGATGTTCTCGCCTCGCTAGCAGGGTGACTGACTGCTGGAGCTTAACAGTCCCGATCTTGTCTGGAGGCTCCTCGCCTCTCCACCGGGATGAATTTGCCATAAGATCAAGAAACTGCTCACACCCTGGGAGAAGATTGCCACTGGAGACAAGACGCCAATAATCACTGGTTATTTTTAGTTGATGCATGAGGAATCTGAGTACATTCGTGCCTATGATTAAATCATCACGTTGGCCGGGCACCACCAGGACAGGCACAATGCAGCTCTCTCCATACACTTTCATTTCCACTTCATACATGCATTTTGGTTTGCTCAGTGTCCCCCCACAACCTACTAACACAACTTCCTGAGTCAAAGGAATGGGCTCTGAGAGTATACTCTCACTCAACATTTTCTGTTCGGCTTGCTCGCTGAGTGTACAGGCCATGGAACCAGAGTCAAGCATCCCCTGCACCTGGAATGTGTTGTTTACGCTGACAGGTGTATAAAATAGTTCATCAAAAGGACCCACTGTCTGTGTATTCTGTGCAATCACTTTAGCGCCAACTGGTGCTGCTGCACATGCTTTTATATACTGCTGCTCAATATCACTATTGTTGAGTGTTCCCATTTTGCCCACACATCCCCTCTTTAAATGCGGGCCAGTTAGTTTAAAGGTTGTGCGTTTTGTGGTGAAGAGGCATGCTGAACTCGGCCAGGCTGGCGATTTGGGCAGTCTTTTTTGATATGATTTGGCTCAAAGCATGCTAAGCATAGGCGCTTCTGCCTGCAGTGGGCATGAGTGGAGTGTTCCAGAGACTGGCAGACTCTGCAGCCCCCACGTTGAAACCGATCAGATGGAATTGGTTTGCGTGCAGTCTGGTTGTTTTGTGACAGCGCACGGTCAAAGAGGCTGACTAATGTTTTCATGCAGTTATCATTACAAGGGACATGGATGTCGCACTGCTCTCACCCTGCACTACTGACTCTCCTGAGTGGCATGTTTCTGAATTATCTAGTGCGGGCTCCTGGGCATGAACTGTCACTGGTTTAGGGTACCTTGACTTCGAGAACATCTGTTCTTTCATTTCAGTCTGATGACGATCAATATGCTCTTGGATCTCACTGGCTGTCCATTTATCTGGTGCTTTGAACTTGAAAATAGCAGCAAGGGTGGGATCTGGGCAATACTTCACGAACATCATCGCTACTTCCTGACATGGATCTTCCATGTGTCGTCCTAGCCTTTTTAAGCCCTCCTCTGCAGCATCTACTGCTTTGTTTAGCCGCAACCAGTACTCTACGGGACTTTCTCTAGCCAGTGGGACTGTGCTGTAGAAATCAGCCATGGGCATACATGAGTATGTTACTGCACTAAAATGTTGCCTAAGGATGTCATAAATGACTTTCGGGTTTTCTTGAGGCTTGAGGGACGGACTGCTTCTTAGCGTTATTCTCACAATGTCTTTAGCTTTGCCCATTAACTTAGACATTATCTCAGCATATTGCTCGCCCAAAGGTGTAGCTCGTTTCCTGAGGTAAACTTCCATCAACTCCTCCCACTCGCAGACTGTGTTCTTGTCAGATCCTTCCCCCCTGAAGACTGGAGGCTCTCTCACATCTGACTGTAGGACTAACTTTGCACCAGTCAAGTTGAGGTAAGTGGGGTCACTGGGTAGCTGGCCACTGCTCTGAGCTTGTGTGCCACTAACACCCCTCCCTTCACATTCACTCCTCAATTGATCCCTTATAGTCTGTCCTACCTGTTGTGCAATATGGGTTATCAAGTTATTTAAAGCTGGATCGGTTGTATCTGGAAGGCCTGAAGGTGTAACTCTTTGACTAGAGCTAGAGCCTACATTACCAGGCATGCGACTGGAGCAAAAAACTGGTGAACCTATATTATACGCACCTTGGGCTGGGGTGTGAGGTGACTCACTGATAAGTCTCCCTCTTCCAAAAGTAAAACTGAGATTGTCAGTCGGGACCTGGTCCTCATCCTTCTCTCTAATAACATGTGTCATTTTTAAACTCTTTTATCAATTACCCAAGGAAATACACAAAAAGGTCAAATTTACACTCAAATCAGGAGATACAAAACAACTCAAAATAGAAAGCAGTTTCCAAAGATTTTTTTTTCTTCTCTAAATGTTCTTCATAACTTCATCTTAACCACAAAGTTCATTAAAGTAACCGTGTGATGTATAGCAACCTCCGGTGACCAACTGGTGTTGATCCACAGCTCCAAGAACGACGATGAACCAGTCTGGAGCGATGTGGATCCGGGTCACGGCACCACTGTAGCCGGTCTGACTTATCCTGCGTTGTGTTAGTGGTGAAGTTAAATGAAGCGATGACAACTATCTGCTTTGCTGGCTGGATTTATTCCCTCCTCTCTGTGTATAACATAACTTATTTCAGTACAGCATCTTATTTCCAGTCTTCCAATATACACCTCTCCTCTCTGGGGCTAAAGCCGAGTGAGTCTAACATTTACTAGTTTTCTTTTAGACCGTAAAGTAAATTAAATAAACAAAATACATTTCAAACAATTAAATTATATTATCACAAATATTTACCCATCCACCAGCAGCAGTTTTATATATATATATATATATATATTCCATAATCAACAACACAACAAAACAAAATAACAACAAGGGAGCTCACATACCTGTGTATAACATAACTTATTTCAGTACAGCATCTTATTTCCAGTCTTCCAATATACACCTTTAAGAAAAACAGGGTATATAGCACAGACTGTATCAAAGCCGGTCTTCCCCCTCCAATAAAGCTAGCCTAACTAAAAAACAGCAACCTAACCAGCTACGTAAAAGCGCTGCACATGACAAAAATATACACAGGAACATTACGCTAACAGAATACTAACAAAGTACAACATATGCGTAACCTCTATAAAATACATTTTTCCATATTTTAACATTATAAACAGGAGCACTGGTGCGGTCTTACCTCTCCTCTCTGGGGCTAAAGCCGAGTGAGGAAAATACCGCGAAATAGCAGGAAGTGACATCGCGATGTCAGACGTCACTCAACAAAAATAAAAATGTCGGAAACCAGTTTTACATGAATACTAATAACAAAACATGAATAGAAATAAAAAATGGAATTTTGGTGAAATATAAACTATTTCATTTACACATCGGTTACACTAGCACACTAGATAACCATATCAACCCGTGCAACAGGCTGATAACTGTAAATTATTTTCTCTAAATACGCTGTAACTTAATCCAACCCAGGAGAGTGTTGTCCCTACTAAGAAGGTCCGCTGCTTCTCCAACAGCAAACCCTGGATCAACAGGGACATCAAAGTCCTGTTGAACCGTAAGAGGAGAGCCTTCATGGCAGGAGACAATGAGGACACACAGAGGGAGATACAAAAAGAACTGAGGTGGGAACTGAGGAGGGCTAAGGACTGCTACAAAAGCAGGATAGAGGGGAAGCTGCAGCAGAACAACTCCCGAGAGGTGTGGGCAGGGGTGAGAACCATCACCGGCATGAAAACTGCCGGAGGATCACAGGAGGGGACAAAGGAATGGGCCGACGAGTTAAATCTGTTTTTTAACAGATTTGACTCACCAACTGGGGCCAGATCATCAACACCCCCTCCCCCCTCCTGCTCTACTCATCTCCCTGCTGTACCACTAGACCCGGTCATGGCAGCTCTTGCACCTCCCCTTCCAGCACCACCCTCCCTCTCTCTCCCGTTCCACACTCACAGGGAGGCTGGACCAATGTCCGGCCCTGAGGACAGTCACCCCCTCGCCACACCCCCTACTACCCCTGTGACCCCAGCAATAACAACCCAAACCATCAACACCAGCCATGTGAGACGGCAGCTCACAATGATCAGGCCTAACAAGGCCAGAGGACCCGATGACATCAGCCCGAGGGTGCTCAAGATCTGTGCGGAGCAGCTGGCAGGAGTGTTCACGCACCTTTTCGGCCTCTCCCTGAGGCTGAAAAAGGTGCCAACTCCATGGAAGACTTCCTGCATAGTCCCTGTGCCGAAGAAGGGTCGTCCCAACGCTCCAGGGGACTTCAGACCCGTGGCTCTAACGTCACACGTCATGAGACCTTTGAGAGGTTGGTTCTGGATCACCTCAAGCCCATGGTGCGTGACTGCCTGGACCAACTGCAGTTTGCGTACCAGACCCACATTGGCGTGGAGGATGCCATCATCTACCTGCTTCATAGAGCTTACACACACACCTGGAGAGGCCACAGAGCATGGTGAGGATCATGTTCTTCGACTTCCTCAGTGCTTTCGACACTGTCCAGCCAGGCTGGCTGACTGAGAAGCTCCTGGTGATGCAGGTCAATCCTGACATGGTGGCATGGATTACGAACTACCTCATGGACAGGCCGCAGTATGTCAGGCTGCAACACTGCTTGTCAGACACAGTGACAAGCAACATCGGCACACCCCAGGGAACTTTCACCATTCTTGTTCACCCTCTACACCTCGGATTTCTGCTACAACCCCCGAACATGCCACCTGCAGAAGTTCTCTGACGACTCCTCCATTGTTGGAGGCATCACAGACAACAGGGAGGAGGAGTACAGGGAACTGGTGAAGAACTTTGTGGGATGGTGTGACGGGAACCACCTTCAGTTCAACACAGGGAAAACCAAGGAGCTGGTGATGGACTTCAGGTGCAGAAAGAGCCCCCCATTACTGCTTTCCATAAATAGGGAGGAGGTGGAGATGTTGGATACCTGTAAGTTCCTTGGGGTGCACCTGAACAATAAACTGGACTGATCGGACAACACTGAGGCTCTCTACAGGAAGGGACAGAGTAGGCTGTTCTTACTGAGGAGGCTCAGATCTTTCAATGTGTGCACTAGGCTAGTGTCACCTTCTTCGCTGCTGTGTGCTGGGGAGGAGGCACTGGGAGCGGTGGTGCCAGCAAGCTGAATAAGCTGGTGAGGAAGGCGAGCTCTGTGATGGGGATGAAGCTGGACTGTGTGGAGGCGGTGACAGAGAGGAGGTTGAGGGGAAAGCTGCAGGCAATCCTGGACAACCCCTCTCACCCTCTCTATGCCGAGCTGAGGCAACTCAGGAGCACGTTCAGCCACAGGCTCACTCAGCCACGTGCCTACAAGCGCTTGGGGGGCTCTTTCATCCCATCAGCTATCAGGCTCTACAATACCTCAACCACCCGCTCCCAACGTCTCGGAAGCCCCAACACCACCAGATAAGTGGACTGAACACCACACCAGACACCTCAGGACTGTTTTCTAAGCCGTTGTTATTTTAGGTAAGATAAGATAAGATAAGATATTCCTCTATTAATCCCCCTTAGGAGAAATTCACAGTGACCAGCAGTACGGGGGATAGATTAGTGCAATAAGAGCCTCACTAAAGTCAATAAACAATAAATAGATCTACCTAGACAAGATTAGGTTAAAATACGTTAAATTAAATGCGAGCTCTTAAAGTCAGGTCTACTCACATGTTTTACTTACACTACCTTGAATATGCACAACTTACAACTGTACATCTATTTCTATTTTTATTTTTATGTCTATTTTTATTTTTATATCTACACCTCATTAAGACTCTGGTACTATTCATCTATTCATCTACCAATTGCACTGTTAATCTCAATGATAACTACCAAGTAAGTTTATCTACCAACTGCACTGTCCATCTCAATGATGACTTGCACTGTCCATCTCAATGATGACTACTATGTATGTATATAGTAGGTTCTCATTTTTTTCACCTGATCTGACCTTAAGAGCTCGCATATAATTTAATCTTGTTTAGGTAAATCTTTTTATTGTTTATTGTGTATAGTCAGGTTTTTATTGCACTCCTCTATCCAGGCTCGGACTGGCAATCTGTACAACCGGGCAAATGCCCGGTGGGCCGGTCCACATGTGGGCCGCTGGACTCAGAGATTTTTTATTTATTTTTTAAAATAAATGTTTAAGTTATTTATTTGAGCAGCGTGGCCCACGTTACGGCCCGTCATGTATAAATTGAGTTGCATCCATTTGGCTTGGGGGGGTGGGGGAGTGACAGGTCAATATTTTTTTGGCCTCTTGATGACAGGTTCAGTGTGTGTTACGATTGCGCCCCCCTGCCACCCCTCAAGTGGATTTGTCCAAGCAGCCGCTAGATTTATGGGGAAATATAGTGATAGCACACCATTTAGCCTTGGACTTAAAAATAAACATTATGGACGACAGAAGTTCCAAAAAGAGGAAAGGGGGAGCGGAGAAGAGCCGCGAGAAAAAGCAAAAAGCCCTGCAGGCCAACGCTGCAAAATGTTTTAAAATTGATAATTTGTTTGCTGCTGCCAGTAGAACTAGTGCCCCTAGTGCTGCTAGTGGAAGTAGAACTAGTGCCCCTAGTGCTGCTAGTGGAAGTAGAACTAGTGCCCCTAGTGCTGCTAGTGGAAGTAGAACTAGTGCCCCTAGTGCTGCTAGTGGAAGTAGAACTAGTGCCTCTAGTGCTGCTAGTGGAAGTAGAACTAGCGACAGCTACGAAAACGTTGCTGGAGATGTCACCCCAGGGCCAACTGAAGAAGTAGAAGAAGGATATTGTGTCGGGTGGGACTCGGGTACTACCGACGATGAGATTGAGAAGGAACCCGAAGAGGCCGGGGGCAAGGAGACGCGGCAGGACATTACAGAATCTGCACTTTTTGTTTTTTTGTTTTATAACTACAATACCTCATTAAGTCTTTACATTGTAGCTAAATGTGTGGGTTCAGTTTATGAAGTGTTGCTACAACATGACTCTCATTGAGCATAATACTGTGTGTTTGTTATTCATGGGGGGGGGGGGGGGGGGGGGGGGGGGTTCGTCAGTCTAGTGGTGGGCCGGTCTAGGAAAAAAATGCCAGGGCTGAATTTTGTTCCCAGTCCGACCCTGCCTGTATCCCATTGTACTGCTGATCACTGTGAATTTCTCCTAAGGGGGATTAATAAAGGAATATCTTATCTTATCTTATCTTATGTACCACAGGATTGGTCAAATGCAGGGAACAAATTTCATTCTCATATCTAAAAAATACTGAGAATGACCAACAAAGACAGAAACACGTGATACCCTCTGTCAATGTTTAATAGCCCTGCTAAATAATTCAGCAGCATCACTTCATGCCTGTGCACCCTTGGCAGAGGGACAGAGTCGAGCGTGTCCAAAAAATGCCGCAATAATATCCACCCCAATTACGGATTACGCACATAATGCATAATACTGAAGATGTGTTGTATTTATGTTTGGGGGAATGTCTGTCAAAGTATGATATGATTTTTGTATCAAGAATGGAATGTTGAATTTGATGTCGTATTGCTTAATTAATCGTTAGTGGCATTAGCATTCAGAGGTCATTTAAAGATTTAAAGAAGACGCCTTTATTATGAGGGACACTTTCACTTGACAGCAAAGTACACGCTTCATTTTTACTTTCATCAGAAAAAGTCTCTGGAAGGATGTATACTTTTACTTTGATAATGGATTTAGGAGCATCTGTTGTGTGTAGTGCTGTTTGACTGAGATCAGACAACGGTTCATGCCTTGGCTGATTTAATGCCATAAAGTTCCAAGGGTCACCTCACTCCAATCAAGGAAATTAGTTAACCAAACGTGAACAACAAACCGTATAGCTACACAGTTATGGATGTGGACTCATAACACGTCAACAATACATCTGCAACACATCAACACATTACAAGCAACATAGACAAGTGATAAACATCAAGTTTTTCATAATTTCTGGCGGGGTCTGAAATAGCAGCAATGTCTGGAGATCACAGAGACAGCCAAAACAAAGCAGGCACATACATACAGGAGAACAAATAGTAGGTCACATTCCCCACATCAAAGAGCTCTGCTCTCTGATGTAGCTTCGCTCCGATAGCTTAAAAAAATAGAAAAGAAGACACAGTTCGCATTGGCCAGCGGCTCCTGAACCCTATCCCTTGGAGACGCGGTCACGCTCACCTCAGCTCAACTCGTGCTACAAACCACCGATTTTTCTTTCTAGCGCAGCGACTTGTGCCAGAGGTCAAAGCAGGGCACCACGTGGAGCCGCACATACTTCTGCCCCCCAGTGGAACACTCCAGGCAGCCGTACACAGTCTCCCGCCGTTGGCTGCCCATGCCGCACAGGGAGCAGGGTCCCTTGGCGATGTTGTGGTTGAGGAGGTTGATGCGGGTGTGCGAGCCCTCGCGCAGGTAGGCTGAGGACAGGTCCGTCATGCTGGCGGCTTTTTCGTAGTCGTCGGTTGCCGTGTCGTCCATGTACGGCTCGGGGTAGGTCAGCCCCACAAACGCCCTGTCGTCTGCCCACACGCGCAGACCAGACGCGGGAGGTAAGGGTGAACAAGGTACAGGGTTAACAAGGTTAACGAGGTGCAGAGTAAACTATGTACAGGGTTAACGAGGTGCAAGGTGAATGAGGTACAGGGTTAATGAGGTACAGGGGGAACAAAGTACAGGGTTAACGAGGTACAGGTTTAACTAGGTTCAAGGTTAACGAGGTGCAGAATTAACGAGGTACAGGGTTAACGAGATGCAAGGTGAATGAGGTGCAGGGTTAATGAGGTGCAAGGTAGAAAAGGTACAAGGTGAACAAGGCTAATGAAGTGCAAGGTGAACGGGGTGCAGGGTTAACGAGGTAAAGGGTTAACAAGGTACAGGGTTAACGAGGTGCAAGGTGAACGAGGTACAGGGTTAATGAGGTGCAAGGTGAACGAGGTACAGGGTGAACAAGGCTAATGAGGTACAGGGTTAACGAGGTGCAAGGTGAGCTGATAATTGGATGGAGTTGATCATGGGGGGGCACTTCATCACTTCTTCACTGTCGGGCGGCAGACACACAGCAAGAGTCAGCGAACGCGTGTGTTAAGATACAAAAGATATGAGCCAATTTTCCCCCTCCGCTCACCTGCCCTGAAGGGGTTTCCGTAGACGATGCCGGACAGGAAGCGGCGCAGACGGCCCATGGAGAAGCGGCCCAGGAAGCCCCCGAGCTGCTCCCTGATCTGCTCACGCTCGAAGCCGCCGGGAGACTCGGCCGCCACACAGATATCTGTAAACACGAGACGACGCAGCGTGCCGCCGTGTGGCGTCTGTGTCAGCGCGTCCACATGCACGCGGCCTTTCGCGGCGTCCGGTGACCCACCGAACAAAGAAATACAAAGTCAAAAAGGCAAAGTGTCGGGAAAAGGCCAACACGGCCTCCGCACGCCGTGTTGGATTTTTGCGGGGGTGTGACATTGGATCGCGTGGCGTCCGATGTGAGTAACATGCAGCCTTTGACGCACGCGGTGGAAAAAAGAGACGCTCGGCTCACTGGCGTCGGATCAAAATCGCCAACATCGAAAAACTGGCGAAAGAAAATCAGGAGAACGATGCGGCCTGCCCTCGTACCAGTCAACAAAGCACGTACAAAGTACACCGAAATAATGATCTCATCCGCTGCCATGGTATACTACAGCAGGATCATGTTGTAATATAATGATCTATAATAATAATGTAATCTATTATAGATTAAATCTATAATAATGTATAATAATCTATAGGGGCGGCGGTGGCTCAGTAGGTAGAGCGGGTGGACAGAGCGGGTCGTCCACTAACCGTAGGGTCGGCGGTTCGATCCCCTCAATTCCCCTCCTCCAACTGTCCACATGTCAAAGTGTCCTTATAATAACAATAAATTTTATTTTGATACCATACAGATACACACAAGAGGGGTTCAGTGTCCTTGAGCAAGACTCTGAACCCCAACTTGCTCCCTGGGCGCTGAACATAACAGCCCCACTGCTCCTATGCACCATAGGATGGGTCAAATGCAGAGAACACAATTCGTTTCCATGTCTAAAAAATATTGAGAATGACCAAAAATGTGAATCTAAAATCTAATCTATAGGCCTTTCCTATTGATTGCCAAGATGTTTTCTTTGAGGCATGTTTCATATTTAGTTTTTATCTGACAGAAAGTATGGTAGAGAGAAGGGAAAACATGCAGCAAATAACGGGCTGGAATTGTACCTGGGTTGTTGACACAAGAACTGAGCCTAAGTGGCACGCCCTCAACACCTTTTGGACTCAGCGAGCGAGAGACCATCAATGTGAACGCGAATGTGAATGTGAATGTGAATGTGAATGTGAATGTTGAACGTGAATGTGAACGTGAATGTGAATGTGCACACTTACCGAGACGTCCGTCTAGTCGCACATAGAGCTCACAGATGCTGAAGGCGATGGTGGTGTGAGCGGGGATGACGATAGCCTTGTCTCGACCCTTTGGGTTGCGGCCATCATCAATCTGGAACTGGATGAAACAACATGGCAGCACAGAGTGAGAGACATGGATGACATGGAGGGAGAGAGGGAGGGGGGAGAGAGACATGGATGACATGGAGGGAGAGAGAGACGTGGCTAACATGGAGGGAGGGAGAGTGAAAGAGACATGGATAACATGGAGGGAGAAGGGGGGAAGAGATATGGAGGGCATGGAGGGAGGGAGAGGGAGAAACATAGTGTGTGTGTGTCCGTGCGTGTGTGTGTGTGTGTGTGTGTGTGTGTGTGTGTGTGTGTGTGTGTGTGTGTGTGTGTGTGTGTGTGTGTGTGTGTGTGTGTGTGTGTGTGTGTGTGTGTGTGTGTGTGTGTGTCTGTGTGTGTGTGTGTGTGTGTGTGTGTGTGTGTGCGCGCGTGCATGCATGCGTGTGCGTGCTTATACCCTCATGGTCGTCCCTCGCATCCCGGCATGGACAGTCAGGGAACACTGGCGTGTGGTGCGAATGCTCTCCATGACAACGCAGAGCACACTCCGCCCACTTTCTTTAGACTGGCGAACGAGGCAGTGGTCAAGGTCCACCTTCCTGCAAAAAACAGGAAGTCAATTCAATACGGTGTGCTCTGCAACTCTGTGCAGCCACAACACATGGGACACATTTAATGTCAGGCTTATACCGGCCCAGATAACTGAGATTCACAATATTATCACAGAACTCATTTAGTTAAGAAACTACTATTTCTATTGCACAGAGAGGACCTTGTGAACATCCTTTTCAGTCGAAAACAAAATAGGCAAGGCGGACTGGAGTCTTCAACCATGGTGACGGGCTTAGGATGTTTGACTGACTGAAAACATGCAACTTCTCCCTTGTGGGAAATTCAAAATGACAAACTCTATACAGCTGTGGTTCTCAACTGGCCTGGCTTCGGGACCCACCATCACCCCTTAATGACAAGCCGTGACCGAACTTAAGGAAAACTTCTTCAACTTCTCAAATTTATTTAACATAACATAACACTTCGGTAACACTTTACTATTAAACTATTCAGTCACTTAATCAGGCAATAACAAATAGATGGCACTCCGCTGCATAAAAAATTCTCTTCAAAATAGAAGCACAGGATTTTTTTCGTAACTTTTTTTTCCCAGACAAAGGCCCTCGACCCACTTTTGGGTCAAGACCCACCAGTTGAGAACCACTGATATACAGGACTGTATGTTAACAGGCTAGACGGCTTTTCAAAGTCACTCATGTGAGGGCATTCATGATTATCCCGATTCACGGTAATAACATTAGAAATTCGCCACGATCAATGATGTTGCTGATTTCATTTTTACGAGGAAGTATTGTCTAATGTTAGGGGAAAAATACACATTAAAAACACAGATCAACAGATCTCAAAAGTAAATTTAAAATGGCGTGTTAGCACCATCAAAGCCACAACCTAACTCCCTAAAATCACTACAGAGTATAAATGATACGCCGTATGACTGCTATGACTGAATGGCGTAGGCCTGGCGGGCAGGGGTGGACTGGCCATCTGGCATACCGGGCATCGTCCCGGTGGGCCGTTGACCCAATGTGGGCTGGTCCTGTTATGGTTTGCAGACAAAGACCCAAATGCAGACCGGATGCAGTCAAAAACAAGGTTTTAATGGCTGATTCAAAACAGAAATTCAATAGCACAAAATGGTGCAAAAAAGGAAAAATGTCCAAAGGAGAACTCACAGAAGATCCAGTCAGAAAGGTAAAAATATAACTCACAATGGATTCACAGAAAACAGAGTCCGAAAACAGGCAAAGAGGCACAGGCAAACTTCTCATCCGGAACTGAGCTACAAACTGACACAGAACACAAAACAGACAGTGCTTAAATAGTGGAAGGGGAACTAATTGAATCAACAGAAACCTAGGGGGGAAAATCAATTAACATAACGAGCAGGGCAGGTATGACAAAAGAGGGGCGGAGTTTAAAATCAAACAGAGGCACATGGGAACAAACACAAAAGCACATGGTGTCCAAAACAAAAACACACACAATGCCACTCCCGTCCAGTAGGGCAACCAGGGAGTCAAAACTACTAACAGGTCCGGTCCGCTATGTTTTTGTTCTCTTTCTCTCTCTCTAAATTCCCTCCAATTGGGCCGGCCAATTGGTTACAGAGGGCTAGCAGTGTGTTGCCAGCATCAATCACGGGCTGACAGGCTCAGAGAGTCCTGACAGTGCTGTCAATCACAACACACACCAGGGTGGACGGGACCTCATGGCATGTCGCGGGAGTCGCGAGACGGGCTGCTGCTGAGCTGAAAATGGATAAGCGTAAGAATCGGCTGGGTGGCGCTGAAAAAGTGTTATTTTGTGAGATGATTTAGCTTAGCTAGCTAACAGCTGCTAATGTCAGCAGTCTCTTGTTGCCATCACAACAGTAAACATTGACATGGACTAATGAGCTATAAATAGATATGAAAATCAAGCTGTATTGTAAATACAGATGAGATACTTTGAATTTTAGCACAACATACAGGTACATTTGCCATTGAATTTATTGTAATCTTTCAATTCATTTATTGTTTACTAGGTATACTTTCCATAGGTATACTTTGTGTGTAACTTTAATTTAGTGCTGTCCAGAGCATTTTCAGGTATTGTCACAAAGATCTGACTTTTTTGCATTGGAAAACACTTATGCTTGTGAACGTTTAGCTCGATATGAAGTAATCTTTTATCTTGTACATTATTCTGTGGTTTTGAGTTATTTCCCCATCCAATGATGAATGCTTTCTCTATGTCCAGCCCAGACAGGTTTCAGTGCAAGTCCTGCTGGTCAGTTCAGGGAGAGAGCCAGACCAATGCAGGCAGCCCAAAGACTGCACCACCTGAGAGAGAAACAGCTGTAGGGAGTGAGGAGTATGTAAGCCCAAAGACAGGATCACCTGAGAGGGAAACATCTGTAGAGTGTGAGGAGTGTGTCAGCACAAAGACAGGGTCTCCGAGAGGAAACATCTGTAGAGAGTGAGGAGTGTGTCAGCACAAAGACAGGGTCACCTGAGAGGAAACATCTGTAGAGAGTGAGGAGTGTGTCAGCCAAAAAACAGGATCACCTGAGAGGGAAACAACTGTTGAGAGCCATGAGTGTGCCAGTCAAATAACTGATTATTTTCACAACCTGATCAGAAAAATCCCCAGTTATTTTTAAATTACCATCCTCAGCAAAAAAGTAGCAATCCAGTGGTGCAGAAGGTGTTCTGTAGCAGAGACGGCACCAGTAGAAAGTGGCTGACGTACTGTCCAGAGCATCACATGCTGTATTGTTTCATCTGCATGGCATTCGGTAAGAGGACTGATAGCAGTCTGTTCATCAGTGGAATGTCAGATTGGAGGCATATACACCAGCACACAGAGGAGCATGAGAGAAGCAGTGCATACAGAAACTGTGCTCAAGCTTACCTCTTGAAATCTGCCATTGCTGATATCAGCAGTGTGTTTGGTGTTTGGTCAGATGTCGGCGCACAGAGAGCAGGTCAGAAAGAGATGGCAGGTTTTGGAGCGCATCATAGATGTAATCAAGGTTCTTGGGAAGAGGGGGCTTTCATACAGGAAGTCAGAAAATGAGGCAGCATATACCCTGGAAGACCACACAGTTGATCATGGTAATTTCTTGGAACTCATAATTCTACTGAGGAAGTATGATTTTTGTTTAAAAGAGCACCTGGACAGCTGCATTGAGAACAGCAAAAAGTTGTCTGGTGGCACAGAGGCTCCCTTGTTACTTTACTCTCCAAAACCACAGTCAACTCAGTGATAGATGCAATTCACCATCTGATTCAAGAAAACATCTCCAGTGATATTAAGAAAGCAGGAATGTTTTCAGTTCAACTGGACACAACGCAGGACATCACCTCTCAGGATCAATGCTCTATAATTATGAGGTTTGTTACTGATGTTGTTCATGAGAGGCTTGTTGCAGTGCTGAAGTGCAGTTAATCTACTCGACAGGCCTTTGTCGACATGCTGTCAGAAGTTCTGAACAAAATGGGCCTCAGCAAGACCATGTGCATTGGAAATGTGACTGCTGGGGCATCAAACATGCAAGGCCAATACAAAGGATTCTCCTCACTGTTGTCTGCACAATCTCCAAACCAGGTGCATGTATGGTGCTACGCACATGTTCTTAATCTGGTGCTTGCAAACACAACCCAGATTGTTATTGCAAGTCGGTCCCTGTTTGCGCTCCTCAATGGCATTGCGGTATTCATCAAGGAGTCATATCAAAGGATGAATGTGTGGGAAGAGTCAGGCCGAAACAAAAGACGTAGACGCCTTGCTCCTATTGGCGAGACATGCTGGGCCAAGCATGAGGCCCTGAAGAAGGTGTTTGGCTCCTTTGGAAAGCCGGAAGATGGTCTGTATGTTGATGTGCTGTTGACATTATCAGCTATACACAAACAGGCAACAGTGAAACCATGTATCCGTGTCATGGCCAGAGGATATGCAGAGTCATTGCTCAAGTATGAGACGATCTTGAAGGCTGAAATCTTCCTCCGCATATTTGAACATACCTCTCCATTGTCTAAATACCTTCAGACGGCAGGATTGGACATCCTCATTGCTCACAGAATAGTGGCATCGACACAGGATACGCTGAAAAGCTTGGGAAGAGATTTTGAATCTGTTAAAAAAAGAAGCAGACACATTTGTCAACTGGACAAACAGAAATCCAAGAGAGAGATGACACGGACATTGAAGTGGAGGCCATACTGCCACAAAAGAGGAGGAGGATGAAGAAAGTTTTGCCCAGAGAAATGTCTCAGGATGAGACCCTTGATGATGCAGAAAAATCCTATGAGGTGAATGCGCATAACCGGATCATGAACACAGCAATTGAAGCCATTCAAAGGCGCTTTTTAAGACACAGCAATCTATATGCTGACTTGGCATTTCTAGATCCCAGAAACTTCCCTCAGCTCTGCACCAGTGCTCTTCCCCAGTCTGCCCTTCAAGATGCAAGTGCTTGCAAGGATTTGACAGCAGGGCAACCAAGGAAAATATGCAGGCTGAGTTGAAAAGCTTTGCACTCCAGTGGAACAGGCTGAAGGCATCCCCATTGGCAGAGTACAAGGCAAGAACAGTAGAAGATGGATCAGGTGGTGAGGAGGACAACACAGAAGAGGTTGAGATAACTCCCATAAGCTGTTGCTCCTGCAAAGAATGCCCTCTGTGCTGCTACCAGATACTTTGCCGTTTCAACATGCTAACAGATGCATACCGTGTCCTATGCCTTGCTTATAAATACCTGCTTACATTATCCCCCACGCAGGTGGCTTGTGAGCGCACATTTTCAATTTTGAAGTTTATTAAAAACCGACTCAGAAGCACCCTCTCATCTGATAAACTGGAGGCATTTATGTTGATGGCCAGAGAGAAAGACATTGTCATGGCCTTGGACTCTGACTCTGTGATGGACAGACTTGAAGAGAAAGAGTGAGCTGCTTAAAAAGCTGCTCCACTTATAAGGTGAGAAATATCTAATATTATCGTTATTATCACACATCACACATTATGGATGTAGTAATTCATTATTTTTCATTTTAATGATGCTTTCCAGAAGTTGTATTGTGCTTATGTGTTGATCCTTAATGGTGTGATTATTTACACTAAATTATAAATTATTCTCCATGACAGGTTGTTCTGATGTATTTGAGGAGTCGTTCACCCTCTGTTCTATATGTGGACTTGTTTTCTCATTTGGGACCACTGTTTGGTAAGTGTATCATGTATTTTGTAATGTTATATAAATTCATACTTCATAATTATTATAATTTTTAAAAAGTTTTAAAAGAAACATCCAAAAAGTTGTCAACTCGAGGTGCAGGACAGAGGAAAACATTTTCTTTATTTTTCAGAATTAATAATGTATCCATGTCCCTCTCAGGTTGACCACTTGACATGTGAGAGCTTGAGGAGTTGTTCCCCCTCCGTCCATGTTCAAGGACATGCTCTCTCTCTCTGCCTCCACTCTCTCCCTTCACTGCACCAAAGTTTGGCTGTTGAGTCTCCTCTAGTATGGTGAGTTTATCATTTTTTATGTTTTATGAAATCATACTTAATTTGTGATGATTAGAGACTTAATGTATCCATGTCCCTCTCAGGTTGACCACTTGACATGTGAGAGCTTGAGTTGTTCCCCCTCCGTCCATTTTCAAGGACTTGCACTCTCACTGCCTCCACTTCAGCACTTTTTGGCTACTGAGACGTCTCTGATTTGTTGAGTATGTCATGTGTCTTATAATGTTATATGAATTCATACTTGATTTGTGATGATGACTTAATAATGTTTCCATGTCTCTTTGAGGTTAATTCATTCATTCATTCATCATCTACCGCTTATCCTGTACAGGGTCGCGGGGGGGCTGGAGCCAATCGCTCTGTCCCCCTTTTGTGGACCTGCTTTGTCTCCTCCATCATTCACTTGGCCACTTTTGGGTTCCTGAGCTTATTTCATGTGGTGAGAGGAATGCAATATTTGTATGTTTAAAGGTTTATGTGAAGAAACATACTATATGTGTGATAAAATGACAATTGGTAATTCATAAATGTCTCTTTATATTCTCTGACACCATCATCTCCTGTCAAACAGGTTTTCCTGCAAGCAGTATATACATGTGCACATACACGTATATGAGAATGCATATCTATTCAGACCTGTAATTCATGTCTTAGACTTTTTCACACAGCTATAAATAAAACTTTTTTTTTCAATTCTCTGTTTATGGTTTCATAATGACTGAGTCACTGTTAAAACAAATGAGTTTCAGCTCTAATGCTGCTACTGTCTGTAACATGTTTCTATTTAGATTATTTGCCACAATATTTTGTTATTATTATTATTATTGTCTGAGTCTGGTTTTAACTAATGCTGGGCTTACACCAAAATATTTTCACAGTCACAGACTAAAAACTGAAAGGGTAGCATGAGGGTTCTTCCCGTTAGTCTCGTCCCACCCCTAGTCATGACATAACTTCTGTTATGATTTGACACTATAATGAATAAAGACTGATTGGTTGATTGCTATAGCTGTCAATTTTAGCCCTTGAGTTCATAGTTACGTGCTTTATTTGTTAACTGCTATCAAGGAATATGACTCTCCTTTGTAGTATGCATGAGAGGAGATGCTGCGGGATTTGTGGGCTTCTATGTTGTGTCCGCTGATAATGTAGTGGGCTGGTCTGGACAGAAAATGCCAGGGCTGAATTTTTGTCCTAGTGCACCCCTGCTGGCGGGCCTCAGGCGGGACGCAGGTGAGCCTACCTGGAGTTGAGCTCCCGTAGCAGCGTGGGCACCTCCACCTCGTGTTTGGTGACGATCCCGAACGACGCCTTGACGGCCACAGAGTCGGAGCCGCTGATGTTGAAGCCCACGTCGTTGATCAGGTGGTTCCCCAGCTTGCCTGTGAGAGCGACGTCCGATTTGTCCTCGTAGTTCAGCAGCTGGTAAGAAGACACACCTGCGAAGGGAAGGATGTGACTTGGAGAGAAAATAGCCCTAGATGGACTGACTCGTGGATGGGCATGTCTTTTTTTCTTGAGAGAATTGTGTCATGTTTTAAAGCTGCAGTAGAAAGGCTACATAGTGCAGGTTTATATATATATATATATATATATATATATATATATAACATTTATGTAAGCAAATGAATACTTACATAAATGTATACATTTTACATTATCAACAGCCTGTTGAATAAAATACAGGCTATAACCACAATCAAATAAAGATTTTTGGATCTGCCATTTCGGTCTCTTTTTTTTTTTAAACTAGACAAAACAAAACTTAATTCCAACAGCTAAATAATATGAACTATGAGAAGGAGGTGTTTATAGCCATTATCTGGCATTGTATGTTCCTGAAATACCTGGGGCTGCAGTTTCAGGGCCACACGTCTAGGATCACATTTCTACAACCCTAGAAGGTTCTGAGGTTGTTTTTGTTTTTGCCATTAAAATTTTAAGACATTTCCCCAAGGACAGCGCTGCAAATGACCTTTCAGTCAAGGTCTAAATTAAAAAAAATGTTCATCTAAGCTGGTTAGATTGTTAAGTTTTGGTATTAGGTTAGATATGTTTAAGTTTAATATAAAGGTTACATATGGTTATGTAAGTCGCTGAGGACAAAAGTGTCTGCTAAATGACCCTAAATGTAAATTTAAATGTTATGTTTTGGGTTTGGGTTAGTTTATGTATTTCTGTAAATGTTTGTATACGTTTAGGTATTCGGCTAGATATGGTTAAGTTAAGGATCCAGTTTAGAGATGGTTAAGTTTAGGTATTAGGCTAGATATGGTTAAGTTAAGGATCCAGTTTAGACATGGTTAAGTGTAGGTATTAGGCTAGAGATGGTTAAGTTAAGGAGCTAAGTGAGAGATGGTTAAGTTTAGGTATTAGGCTAGAAATGGTTAAGTTAAGGATCTAGTTTAGAGATGGTTAAGTTTTAGTATTAGGCTAGAGATGGTTAAGTTAAGGTGCAAGGTTAGATATTTTTAAGTTTAGGTATTTGGCTAGATATGGTAAAGTTAAGGTCCTAAGTTAGAGATGGTTAAGTTTAGGTATTAGGCTAGATATGGATAAGTTTAGGTATGAGGTAAATATGGTTAAGTTTAGCATTAGGCTAGGGATGGTTACGTTTTAGTACAGGTTAGACATGATGAGGCTTAGGTAGTAGACGGCTGTGTTTAGGTTTTGAGTTCAGGTTAGTTTATGTATTTTTAGAAATGTTTATAAGTTAGTGCAACGCGTAGTCAGCTACGCGTTGCATTTCTTCACTGCATTTCTTCATATTTTTTTAAGTCCTCAGATGCTAATGAGATTCATCAAAAGAAAAATTAAAGCAGTGAAGGTTGAAAGCGTCGTGGAAAAACTAGGGTCCTGGAACTGCGGTCCTGAAATTGCAGCCCCATGCACTGCAGGAACAGGCTACTCGTTACCTGCAGTGATCTCCTTCTCCCCGACCAGGATGTCCTTCAGGGAGAAAGCCGTGGAAGCGAACTTGGTCTTCTTCCAGAAGTGTCTTTTCTTCCGCTTGGCGACGAGGCTGAGCGGCTGGTAGCGGTCCGCTTCGCTCAGGCTCGGCACCGGGATCAGTCTCCCAGTGTCCCCCACCTGCTTCACGAAGTTCTTCGTGGCGGCGGCGAACATTTTCAGCGAGGACAGAAGGATGTCACCGTGTAGCGTGTCCCATCATGCAGATCTAGTAGTGGTCCCCACGTCGGTGCGCTGAGCTGTGAGACAGCCGCGCAGCGACTGGCGACTTCTCACCGGGGCGAACTAGCTCTAATTGTGCTTTTTGGACTCAAAAGCGTTCAATAATGCAGGTGCTGTGTAAGGGAATCTAGGAAAGCATGGCGTGCGTCAACCTGATATGTCGCCCTAATGTGCCTCGCTGTCACGAGACACCGAGTTTTGACCCCAGCATCTTGTCGGATGTTCCCAAATCATCATTCAATATAAGTAATGCGAATAGGCCTATAGTTAATACTCATAACTTCAACCCAATATGATGTTGGCGTTTTATTAACTATGTAAAATGAATGCCTGTGATGCTGTACATGAATGTTTGTGTGCTTCCAATTTCTCATTGGCTGTTGAAAGTCATAGGCTACTATGGTAATTGCGCTCTACTATTATTTAGTCTTTAGCAGACACCAAAAGGGACTTACAGTGAAGATAGGGGTTATTGGGTATATTGCTCAATAGGTTGCCTACAGGTTGGGGATCGAACGCAGTAGGCTACCTTTTGGCTAGGAGTCCAACACCCTCACCCTAACACCCCATAATCAAGAGGTAATACATGGTTCGTTGACGGGTTTGCAGAGGAAAAACTCTTTTTAAAGAACAGCCTTGTGGTTTTAGTCCGCACAGTAGTTGTGCGTTTTTCCTCTGCGTTTATTTTAGGTTTGGTTAATGTCCACATCAGCGTTTGAAGTAGTAGCAACGAAAAAAAAAGTAAAAAGCGAACGGCTGACCAGTATAGCGCCGTCCTTGCTCAGTAATGAATGACTTCTCCCCGCTGGAAATAAACCATATGCTGCGTTTCCATGGATTTCAGACCCGATACGTTCTGCTTTAGCCCCTGGAAATTGCTGTGTAGTTCTTTGAAGCACAGTTGAAAATGAATGCCTACAATGTGTACATCTAAAATAGTTACTTGATGTATAATTGTATTGCATATGCATTCATTATAAATCATATCATTGTTTTATACATTGCTGAGAAAAAAATATCAAGGCAAGTTATGAGTCGAAATAATCTTGAATTTGGTGCTCTAAAGTCGAATCATTACATTACATATCACATTATATCAAAGTGCACGCAGTTAATTTGAATGTTACATTTTTAAAATACATCCACACATCTTGTCTCTGATGTCTCCACCTGTTGGCGGCCATGTTGTTTAAATGACAGTTGGCGCTCTGTGGTGTTGAAACACTTTTAGGCGAGTTCAGATGGACACAGGCGGTGTTGAGGGCCAGTTAGCATTATGGGGACTTTGTTTCAGTTATGGTTATTTTATTTCAAAGCCACAAAAGTCAGAAAAGCCACAAAAATGTTATTACCACAAAAGTTTAGTTAGTTAATTCTGGCCACTGGCCCCAACAGTGTCGGGCCCGTGTTTCATCCAAGCACATGTGTGCATGTGTCGTCCTGTTTGTGAAGGGAGTTGTGGCCTTCTACTGCTACAGGAACTCTGGAAGTATCCTGGGACTGCCTGTATGTTACCTGACGAATCAACGAGAAACCAGTCTGTTCAAGTCTGTTCTCCTATTTGACACAGAGGCACATACACACACACGTGCATGCAAGCACACATGCACTCAGGCACATAGAGTACATACACACACACACACACACAAAAAAAACCTCCAACAAACTCCATACATGTATGTTCAGGCTTGGATCTTCAGTCAGTACTACTTGGGCCTTGGTCACACTGTAAAGACTCCCTTTGCGTTGTAGTGTATGAAGGTAAATTTGCATTCTGAGTGATGAATGCAATTGACTTGTAAGTCACTTTTATCCAAAGTGAGGGTAGCTACAAAAAAAATTATAAATCGTCACTTTATTCTTGAATGTGATTTTTTTCCCTCAGCTTGAATGCCGTTCTGTTCTATCATCTTCTTTGTGCAGATGTGCATTCTCTGGGTGTTTTTCAGACTTGTTCTGCAAGGCTTGAGGCTCGTGGAGATGTTTTCAGCTCCCGTCGGTTCTCTCCTTCTAGGGAGTATGAGAAACCCCAGCAGCAGGGCTGCAAAACCAATCATCTTCTGAGCTGCTTGTTACACGCAGGCTGTAAACCAATCAGGAACCACAGCCGGACAGATGTAGCCCAGTGAAAGAAATAGGAGACAAAGAGTGTGGAGGTAGGCTGAGGAGATTTTACCTCATGTATCCGGTCTGCCCAAGCGCAATTTCCGTTCTCCCAAGAACAAGAATTACAGCCACAACATTGAGGAGTAAAGCGTGGAATGTTATCAGAACAATATCAGAGACATGTGACACCCATTGCAATTTTTTTCACTGTGAAGCCTCTGCAGTTGCTTCCCCTGTTCCTAGAGTATAGGGGGGTTCCTGAGTTTACTGCCAGATCAAGATGATGTGGACAGGACGCCCCGCCCTCTCTCGGCAACACACACACACACAGACATTCGAAGCATCTCGCTCCAGGCGCTCCGTCGGGAGGCTACGTCTGTAGGAGATATAGGAGGGGGTGTGGCTATATTGTAAGGAGCGTGGCTCTTTATGTAGGAGAGATAGGAGGGGGTGTGGCTCGCGGGATCCAAGTTGATGACAGGCCAGTTATGGGGAATTCCCAATCACCTCAGCCTCTGGTCTTACCTGCTAGGGTCGAAGGAGGAACCGTAGTTGGCTGGCCGAGATGACTGGTGGCTTTCAATTCTATTCTACAAACTGCTGTTTGTGGCTACAATACAACCCGCATAGCAACCACAGGTTTGATTCCCACCTGTGCTCCGATGATACATGCCATACGTCCCTCTTCTTCAAAGCAGTTTAATTTGTTTTCATCTAGTTTCATCATCTGTTTTCACTCTCCTGCTCATCAAGCCCATAATATATAATAAGAGATACAGATATATAAAGAAAAAATACCGCTAAAATTGTCAAAATCTTAACAAAGTTATCTCTTATCCCTATGTATTGTAGAATGATAAGGTACGAGTGTGCATGAGAGAGAGAGAGAGAGGGAGAGAGAGAGAGAGAGAGAGAGAGAGAGAGAGAGAGAGAGAGAGAGAGAGAGAGAGAGAGAGAGAGAGAGAGAGAGGAATGCATTGAAATTGCATGCAATTGTTACATAGTGAGATTGGCTGAGAGCTGTACTAAAATCTACTGCTGGCATCCAGACATACAACGTTGAGAGACATAATCATTTTAAGGCTATAAATGCCATGTGACGGTTTTGAAGATGAAACTTTGGGCCCAGTGCTAATGTTCTTCCCTTGGTCTGTAATTAGAAATGTCTTTCTAGGCAGCAGTTGGCCCAAAGAGGAGGAGGAGGAAGGTCTAAAAGCAACATGATGAGAGAGGAGACAGTGAAAAAAGGAGAAATAGACTGAAGAAAAAAGAGTGAGAGTAAAGGGTGAGAGATCAAGAGGACAGAAGCGGGAAGAGAGAGAGTAGGGAGAGGCTGAGAGAGCTGGAAAGGCAGAGGCCAGTGAGAGAGAGAGAGAGAGAGAGAGAGAGAGAGAGAGAGAGAGAGAGAGAGAGAGAGAGAGAGAGAGAGAGAGATGAGTGAGAGAGAGAGAGAGAGAGAGAGAGAGAGAGAGAGAGAGAGAGAGAGAGAGAGAGGGAGTAAAAAGTGGGAGAGGTAAGGGCAACTGGAGTGAGGAGAGAGAGGGAGAGAGAGGTGAGAGTGAAGGACTCTGGAAGGGAGGAAATCACACAGAGACCAGAGAGAGGGAGAGAGAGTGGACCTGCTGCACTGCGTCTGGTAATCACTCGCCCAGACGTCCGTTCCACTGTGGGAAACTCTGTTGATGTTTTAGAGCCGGATGCTGTGACTGGGTCCTACCATCTCTCTCTCCTCTTCTACGTTCCGCTGTGTGTCCCTGAGTAGGACATGGGGCCCCCACCGTGCGCTCGGATTACCTGCTTCCTGGTGGTGCTCACCTTGGCCCAGGTGGTCACCGGCCAAGACGCTAAGACAGGTAGGAGGGTGACCAGTTGTGTTTTATTTGACCTTTATCCGCAGGTTGGTCTCACTGGGTATATGCTTTGTCAAGGGAGGCCTGAATTGCAGCAGCAGACGATTTAGGGCCAACACAAAACAATACAAGCAATACGAGCATGTGTTACGATGGCGTTGACAATAAGGTTGGTGTAATGAGTGGGTAAAATAAACAGGTGAGAACTATGTGGCATAATCAAACTTCAAATCCACACCACTCCATCGGTGTGTGAGTTGACCAATTATTTAAACATGTTTAGAGGTGCCAGCTTCTCCAAATGATGGTGATGGTGATTTTGAATGGCTGAGTGTTTTACTGTCGTTTCATGTGTTCATTCATTGTTATTTGAATGGTTCTGGTGCTGTTCTGGTGCCTGCCGGACCTGATTTCTCTTCACTAACTGCTCAAAACAAAATGTATTTTCCTTTTTACAGAAATCTTTTACTCTCTTTTGTTTACAATTACAGATGTCTGTCACTCTCTCTTCCCAGTTTGTCACATGTCTTTCAGATGCGCCACTCAGCCACGAAATAAAGCCAAAATAAACTCTATGCAACTGCCACAGATCTCACTGAAATGTCACTATCTTACAAATTGAAGGCGTACACATAAATGCAACTTTTCTGTTGTAAATATGTGTGACTGGGGATGTTTGTCTTGAGTAAATCTGTGGTTGGATTCCAGTTTAGGACACGGTTCCATTCAGCCAGGCCTGCCTGTGTTATTTTTTGGGCAGTTTATACGTTACGCTTTGCTGATCACCAACCCAACAATTGGACCGTTTTTGGTCATGTGGTTTGGGAGTGGAAGGCTAAATTTACACCAAAAAGCGTCCACTGTGGTCTGGAAACACTATGCGCTCAGGGGCCATCGCTTTGTCTCCAAGGACTCCGGTGGGGGTCTTAAGTCCTATTGTCAAGAAAAAATAGACTTAATTTTAGGAGAGTTGCTAATCCAAAAGACTAAATGTTAGAAGTGGATAAAGGTCAGTACAACCCTAGAGTTTTCTCAAAGGAGCAGAACTGACTTGAAAGCCTTGGTGGACTATGTGGAATCCCAGCTCCACCATCACCCTGTGCCAGTGTGTTGTATATGCGTGGGTATGCACGCGTGGCCAGCTGGTGTATTTCAGCACACGTTTCTGAAGGCCAGAGCTGTAATGATGTGGGTGCACAGAGGGGAGCAGAGACTAAAAACAGCCCCATAATTTTGGTCAGCCTGCAGGCCAGCAGCAGAACGGGCACGCCCAAGCCAGATTCTCCTGGATAACATATATAGAGGTATGCTGTGTATATACGTCCATGTTAAGGGGCAGAGTAGTGTCATGCTGAGGGTGTTCAACTCCCAGCTAAAAGGTATCGGGTTCGATCCCCAATTTCTGCAGTCTACATGAAGGCATCCTTGAGCGAGATGTCTAACCCCACCTACAGGTAGACTGCAGACATTGGGGATCAAACCCAGTACCATTGGCAGGGAGTCTTGCACCCTAACTACTACTGAAATTCCACTGGTATGCGGAATAGTACAATCTCCACAGTCCACCTAGGTATCCTTGAGCAGGATGCCCCCTACCTCCTCTCTTATTTATAGGTTGCCAGCTGATTAGGTCTGAAAGTTTTTCCCCCTACATCTGGAAGTATTTTATAAAGACGGCTACTCTCAATTTTTCTTTATTCTGGGGCAGGGCAGCTGACTTCCCTGGAAACACAATTTCAATTCACTTTCAATAAGCGTGGGACAGGTCAATGCTTAATCAGCATGTGACCCATGTCAGCCATCAGATGTTATATATAACTTAGACAGGGATTCATCTTATGCCAACTAATTCCTACCAGTGTTGTTGGGGTGTGGTTAATTAAGATGGCGTACCGTCATCATTGGAGAGGTTCTGGGTTCGCGTGCAGCTGAGTATATTTGAACCGTATTTATACTATTTATGTCTGAATAATCAGTCAATTATGCGAGGGTGTGGTTATATTACTCTACCCATGTTTGGAAAAATCTCGCCTCTGGGCTAATGGCTGTAAGTGGTCCCACCAAATGGCTGCTATGAAAACAGTCACCTAATTTGTGGCTAATTAGCATAGAGCTTGGTAAACTCAAGGGATAAGGTTGGACATTGTCATGGTTTGGATAAAGCTAGAGACAGGGTGTGGCATTTTTTGGATAGATATGAGCAGTTCAAGTCCAGTTTATGTACTTAGCTTGGCGATAACATAAAATGTCTCCATACAAAGATTATCATACTCCTCTGTGATTTGAATTGGATAGAAATTCTAGACAGAGAAGTGAAAGTGAAAGAGAAAGTGAATGAAAGAGAGGAGCTGATGTTTATGTTTGCGTTGCCAGTAGTATCCTCTAATAATACTTTAGAGAGGATACACAGCTGGACAGGTAGCAGGGCAAGTGACACAGTGAGTGTATATGTGCATGAGAGACAGAGACAGAGACAGAGCGAGAGAGAGAGAGAGAGAGAGAGAGAGAGAGAGAGAGAGAGAGAGAGAGAGAGAGAGAGAGAGAGAGAGAGAGAGAGAGAGAGGGAGAGAGAGATGAATTTCATTGCCTCCTTTTCAAGAGATCTGCCTTGAATCTTGGTCTGAAATCTTCCAGATTATTCCCACTGATGTTTACATTGAAGACCACAACTTCACAAATGGTAAGCCACACACCTAGCAGGTGGTCCAAGTTGATTTATTTTTTAGATTAAAAAGTATTTCCGTGGTCTATTTATGCCTTTATGGACAGGAGAGCGGAGAGAGAGAGAGAGAGGGAGAGAGGGAGAGAGGGGGAAGTCATAAGAGAGGGGGGGGATGACATAAAACATGAGACCACAGGTTGGAATTGAGCCTGGGTGGCTATCAGCAGTATCGCCTGGTGGTCCAGGTTTACCAACTTGGAAGGACGGCCTGCTCTGCAGATGATCACTTCACTACATAAACATATCTTTTTCACGATAGATTGTAAACGTTCCACAAAACTCTCTGAAGCCACAATGTAGAATTAATACAACAACGGTGATACAACAATGAAGAATAATTAGACAGCGAGAAAAGGTATTTTGGTAGCCTAGCCACATATCTCACTACAGTCTCCATAGCATCTCACAGCGCCCCCGGACCATAGCCAAGCATACACCTGTATCTTAGGTGTACCATAGCATACAATAGAATAGCATAGAACCAGGAGCATAGCCTAGCATATAGCATCGAACCACACGTGCACCATAGCATGTAACCTGGAGCAGCATAGGGCATACAACTAGAAGTGTGCTATGCACAGGCCAGAGCCAGGAGCATAGCATAGGACCAAATGGTAGGCTAGCAATGCAAAGAACCACAAGTGCACCATGGCATAGCACATACACACCCAGGAGTGTACCATACCATTAGATATACATAGATATGCACCCAGCCACCCAGCTGTGTATTTCTGTGTGAGTGTGTGCGTGCAAGAGAGCGAGAGAGAGAGAGAGAGAGAGAGAGAGAGAGAGAGAGAGAGAGAGAGAGAGAGAGAGAGAGAGAGAGAGAGAGAGAGAGAGAGAGTCAATTGAAAGAGAGAGAGTGCACGCATGCGACACAGAGCATGTGAGGGTGCAAGCGTGTGTGTGTGTGTGTGTGTGTGTGTGTGTGTGTGTGTGTGTCTGTGTGTGTGTGTGTGTGTGTGTGTGTGTGTGGTGGAGTGTGTGGTGGAGTGTGTGTGTGGTGGAGGCTGGGTGTGGCTATCTTGTGCTCACTGCCATATGAAGGCCAAGGAAGCCACAGGCTCTAGGAGGCTCACCAGCTATAATCCAGCACTTGTGGTTTCCCCTGAAATAACTCTACAGAACTACTGTGATCCAGGACCTCGGGAGAGGCCCCACCACATGATGAGTACCTAGAGAAAAGACTCCCAATTAACCCCTGTCTAAATGCCTCGCAGCAGGTGGGCACATGTTGGTCGTTCCCTCTTTTCCTCTTGCTTTCTGTTGTTCTTATTTGTCTGTCTCTATTGTTGTCTGTCTTTCTCTATCTGTCTGTCTCTTTGTCTGTCTGTTGTTGTCTCTGTCACCTGTCCACCCTTCTGTCTGTCTGCCTTCATTTCTTGTCTGTCTGTCTCTCCCTTATTCTTTCTGTCTGTCCAGCCATCCCTCTTGCATTCTGCCTGACTATATTTCAATGAAACTGAAAGAAATTTTCATTACTTTACACCCCAAAAATGGTTGTTTACGATTCACATTCTGTTCATTCTCAACACAAACACATTGAAATGAATTAGGGTTTCGGTTGTCACTGTAACCATCCACTTTCTTAAACCTCTAACCTGGAGCTCCCCCAACATTTCAAAGCTGCAATTATGATGGATTTGATCTCAGACAGAGGAGGAGTTCCTATAGACACATCATACAACTAAAACAAATGATAGAAAATCATCCATAATAACATGACACAACACTAAGCAGTGTGAAGATCAACCGCGAAGTATACTCGTGTCTTCATGGCAAGACGTCTGCCCGTGTGAATTAGTCTGCCGTGTAAGTATAGGTGACGTTCACAGGCTGTGAAATGAAAAACAGCAGTGTGTTAAATGCATGCCTGAGCAATCTGCACATATTTCCATAATACGACTACAAAGGTATACTTTAGATGTACACAGATTGTTTAATCTCGCTGTCATGCCTCAGTAACTCCTTCAAACTCTCTCTTTCTCTCTCTCTCTCTCTCTCTCCACCTGATTTACAGTCCATCACGGTATTATAGTCATTTTACATTTTAACTTCTGCACTATTTTCTGTTTTTGCACACACACACACACACACACACACACACACACACACACACACACACACACACACACACACACACACACACACACACACACACACACACACACACACACACACACCATACATATTTCCATACAAAGCATATTCATTAATTTCTTTGAGAGTTAATCTAGTGTCATGGCTGGACAAAGGTTGAACCCAGGTTGTCTTAGATATACAACTAGAGCCAAATATTACATTTCAAAGCATGACCGCAAATACATCTGAAAACCAGACAGGAAGAACAGAAACAGAGTAACCTAAATATGAAGTTAATATGTTCAATGTTCAATATCAGATACCCCAACATATTGTGGGGCATACCTTAATTTTCCTTAATTTTCAATCATGCCTGGTATCAAACACCTTTTATTTGAATTAGTACTGCTGTGCTACCACGAGGTAGACTTGCTACACAACACATTGTTGTTAAAATAACATTGTTTCCCTCAGAGTCATTAAATGCCATTGGCCATTTGCAACAGGGTCAAACCTAGCCACAATGCGACTCAAAGGACTATTTGCATTCTGGCTTCTTAGGCTAGTTGGTAAATCTGAAGCACTCATTCACTTCAGAACACTTTGAAAAATGTAATGCTTCAGACTTCTTTACAGAAATTTGCTCTTTAAAATATAGGCAAGCTTTCCCTGATTTGCGTAACTTTTGACAGGGTTAGTGGGAGGTAACCTTTATGTAGTGTTATCAGCTGATCTGAGCTAGAGCTAACCTTATACCACACACTGCATATAGCTTGCTGCACTACACCAAAACTAGTCTAACATTGTTTACTGAAATTCAAAGTTTGTGACACAACTAAAATGATGCAAATGACTGTATAGGTGAACTTGCTCTTTACATGTTTTGCTCCAAATGGCTTGATGACACTTTCAACTGAATGTCAATAACATTTATGTTGTTAGCTATCATCACAGCCCTTGACCCTGCACTGGCTAGCTTAAGTTAGCTAACTTGCAAGATGACATGATGATGATGGAATGGCAAAATGCTAAAGCTTATCAAAATGTAATTCTTTTGCATTGTTTATCACATGCTTCTATTTTCTTGTTGTACTGAACCCCAGGTGACTTCCTCTCCACATACACTCCACTCCACTATACCCATCAGCATGGACTGACTGTGATGATCATTCACTGACACTGATGTATTATTTATTTTTCTGGGAACAATTTTGGCACACCCAGCAGGATGGCACCCTAGGCCACCTCCTATATCACCTGTACAAAGCACCACCCCACCTTGAAGGAATTAAGCTGTATGATTGCAGTAATTCAGGTAGAAGTGATCTGATGTAGCTGTACAGACCAGAGGTGTAGAAGGCAATATTGTCAAGAGGGATCTTTTGTCGCGGCAGGTGAAATGGATGAATTCATTCTGCAGGTTCAACTGCTTTAAGGGGTAGTGAACCCCAAATCACTTTTGTGTGTGTTTAAACCATGGTGATATGTCTTGGATACACCCAACTGGATAATTAGCAATATTTTGTGCCTAATTTCCCCCTTACTTCTCTGGGCGGGGACAGCAGATTGTCACATGGGAAAGACGATAGCCAATTGAGTGCCACGTTGATTGGTAATCAAATGGAAGCCATGGCAGCAAAAGTGAAAGTGTGACGGACTTGTGAGAGGGAAGTCCACTTTACAATCCAGTTTCTGTCTGTCTCCATGGCTACATCTATGGTTCTTCTTCTTCTTTTATTTATTTTTTTATTTTTTTTACAATGTCTGCTGCAGTTTTAGATCTGGAAGCTTCATTGTTTTACGAGTCTTAGTTTTGAGAATCAGGACTTGGTTGTTGGGGGATGGAATTGATAAGTGGGTTCTGTGCTGTGTTGGCAAAATAGTTGCCTTCCACAAACTTAACGACCGAAGCAGTTAAATGTATCTTTATCTCTCTTTAGGTCCCACTATGTCACACACACGCGCTCACACACACAGACACGCACACACGCACGCACGCACGCACGCACACACACACACACACACACACACACACACACACACACACACACACACACACACACACACACACACACACACACACACACACACACACACACACACACCTTCCTTGAACTCAAAACAATTATTTTTTAAATCTTTTACATCAAGCAGAAGTTAGGCTATCGTCAAAAGTGGACTGGCCATAAGTATTAATTAATATTAATTAATAACATTAACATTAGCTAATGCAGTAATAACCATTAGTATATAACATTGGCATAGGGGTTATGGTTAGTGGGTTACGGAGACCCCTCAAGCCCTCTGTCGTGTTGCCGGATACGCAATGCAATTTCCCGCCCGATCAGTAGGGGTCGCTACCCAAGACTGGCCTAGTCCAATGACTTCAATGGTCGGTAACCATAGAGTCGGTAACCTCATTGGTTGTTGTGCTTCCGGCTACAGTGAGCTATGGCGTCCAAGACAGAAAGACTGTTGTTGTTGTTGTTGCAGATGAATAACACTGAAACACGGATACTTTTGTTACAAAAATGGAGACGTGAAAGACTGAGGAGACGTGTCCGGAGGTGGCATGTACGTCCACTAAATGTACCGAGACTGATGGCAGGCAGGGAGTGCTCTAAGGTTAATCCTCACCCTGTTGAATAATGTATAAATGAATACCTTAGGCAACATGAACACCATTACCTTAGTTAACGAGACCATGAGTACAAATCTAGTGGTGCCCATCTGTAGTTCATTAATGTATCCTCATTGTAAAGTGTTACAAATTAACTTTCAGAATTTTGGCTTTCCCCCCCCCAAATCTTTACAGTCGGAGTGGAAAAATCAATTATGCATTGGTGTTTTTATAGGTATTTTTTTGGACCTTGCAGAGGTTTTATCTATGCATCGCTTGTTGCCAGGGCCATGTGCAGAGCATTTTGTGGTGTAGACACCAGATATCCCAACAGCTATGGCCATCCATAATTGAAGGCTTTTACTGATATCAGTTGCTGAAGATGCAAAAGATGGCAAGATGCACTACAATAATGAGATATGCATTATTATGTGTGTGTGTGTATGTTGTTAAAAAAGGTACATTTTGCTCTCTCACAATTTTTTAACTACCAAAATCTCCTTCCTCCATCACCTAAAGTTGCCACTTTAGGTGATGTATGAATGAAGCACTTAAAAAATAAATGTAGATTTGGAATAAAGCCCAAGAAATGTAAATCCTATAGGAATACTTTATCTGATGTTAACATTGTTTTGTTCACATTCTGTCTTTCATAGATACCTGTACAGAAAATGGCAAGTTGTATGCCAACAATGAAATGTGGAACCCGGAGCCCTGCAGGACATGTGTGTGTGACTCGGGTAGCGTGGTTTGTGAGGACTTGATTTGTGAGGACACAAGCCAATGCAAGTCTGTAGAGACCCCGGTAGGGGAGTGTTGTCCTGTGTGTTCAGACACGGCCACGACCCCGAGCACAGAGAACGATACAGGTAAGAATGATTTGTCTCAATTGTTTTATACCTTTATTTTCTTCTGCAGTGAAGAGTGAATTTTATTATACATTTCCTATCATGATATGATTCATGATTATGGTAGAGAGACAAATAAATATATATAATTGTAGTGATTATTTTCTAATATTTGAAGATTTTGCTATCAAAAAAGCAATGTAGTTGGAACTACTAACTATTAACTTTTTTTTGTATCAACCTTTTTTTTTTGGTTTGGGGGGTCAAAAATATAAATATAGTAGGCCCTAAAGAAAAAAAATGAAAGCGATCGGCGCCTCTTTGGGAAAACAAAATGGCGGAATAAACAGTTGAACGCTCCCTTCCTCCCAGCAGTCGACTGCACTGTGGATGGAGCGGTCCACCGGCACCACGACATCTGGAAGCCGGAGCCCTGCCGCGTGTGCGTCTGTGAGAGCGGCGTGGCGCTGTGCGAAGAGCTGCAGTGCGAGCCCGTGGGCAACTGCCCCAAGGTGGTCATCCCCGATGGAGAGTGCTGTCCAATCTGCGACGGCTTCTCCAGTGCCCGCCGAACCATCGGTAATACAGGCAGCTTTTTCCTCGCAAAAATTATAGTAGCCTACATAATATGCGTCATGGTACATGATATTTTGTGTAGTAAAATAACATTTCGGATTTTGTCTTCTTTTTTCTTCATCACCTTAGAAATGATGGCCTTCAAGGTAAGATAACAAAACTAACTATTAAAGACAATGAGAATCTAATTTAGTACTAGTTGTTTCAGAGTGGTGCTTAAAAACGTGTTTAGGTACATATACAATGTCTCATTAATATTTTACACATTTCAGGGACAGAAGGGTGAGCCAGGCGACATCCCCTATGTAAGTACAGTTAATAACAAACATTTGGAAGACAGGATCAGGATCATTACTCCTGTTTTGCTATTAAAGGGCCACTATTTTACCACCTGGTATGTCATTGATTAGCAATTACAATCCGGTTAAACATCTCCACGATATGTGGTGTATCACCCTGATGTATGATAGATACATCAAGCTACCAGCCTATTGTACCAACTGACTGGCTGATCCAACCCATTATACAGCTGGGTATGATGCATCACACGTGACTGTATATAACTATACAGTGGATTGTCACTCCTTGTGGTAAAATAGAGGCCCTTTTATGAATAGACCATATCAATGTTGTTTACTATTCAGTAATTGAATGTAATTAATTTTTATAATCCAAAGCAACTCACAGTCAATTCTTAAGCGTATCAGTCTGGCATCAGGCTCGACATTGGGAATCAAACCCAGCACCTTTCGTTTGGGAGTCAAACAGCCCTAAGCACCAGACTGCCTACCCTGCCTGATGCTCCCTGCTGAATTATCTATGGGGCAAATGAGTGTGGCATGCGTTTGTTAATGTATTAGTCTGTGTCTTGCATTGTCTCATCTCTGTATGAATCTACAGGTGGTGGGGCTGCCTGGACGCCCTGGACCCATGGTAGGCTTCAATCACTCTCTAGGAAAAGAAAGCCGATATCTAGCTTAATCAGTTCTTTGCTAACAGTTCCAAATGGAAGTAGCCGTAGCATAGCATCATAGCATGACACCATAGTATTAAGATTAGCATTGTAATATGGACACCAACAGACGCATTTAATAGCGATTTGGCGGATGAAAGGTTGATGTAACCTCTTTTGTTGTTTTGTGATTCAGGGTCCACAAGGAGCACAAGGGGCCAAAGGTCGCAGCGGGTTCAAGGGCCGACGGGTACGTTTGATTTCATGCAAAAACTTTACTGTTATCATGAGATATCCATGGCCAAAACCACTTAAATTCAGGTGTTTACACTCAGGTGTTGCATGCCATTTATGATTTAAATGATTGCCGTAACCCGATTGAGATCGGTTTATTGGTTTGCATGTAAACGTCTTCACATCATTCTTTATTTCACCCTGTGATGCAGGGTGCCGAGGGGCCTCAAGGTTTCGATGGGGAGCCAGGTATCCCGGGGAATCCTGGACAAGCAGGCCCACCAGGCCAGCCTGCACACCCCGGGGTAAGTCCTTCACTTATGGGTGCGACAGTCCTCGGCAGCACCTGAACCGGAGCTCGAACCGGCAACCCCAGGATCAGAAGTCATTAACATTAGAACCACGAGAGCCAAAAATTACGTAAAATGAACCACTGGAGCTCAATCTAGATTTGATGCTGAGAAAAATTTGCTGGTATCTTAGAGGATGTTATAGAAAAGGTGTTTGCTTTAGAGAGAAAAGAGTGTAAAAATCCTAGTACTGTACATTGGGTTAGCATGAAGAAGTTATGTTAACCTGGACGACCTGCTTTGAGGTATTAATGTATGTATTTTTTTCTGTTGTTGTGTTTCCGAATCTGTTGCTAAAGGGCCACTTGGCTTCCCAGATGGCTGCAGGTTTCAATGAGAAGTCCAGTCTGGCTGGCATGGTCACCGGAACAAGGGTGAGTGATGAGGGTTAACACCTAATCTGAAAAGAACACAGTGTGGATAGTGTCTATTGTCGTACTACTCGTCTGTAAAGGCTTGTATCCGTTTGTTCTATTTTGTACTACTGATTAATACTATTATATACAATCATATGTTTTATATATCTATATGTTTTATATATCCTCATATAATTCATTGGTAGCCCTTTGTAACATATTTTTTAAAACCAGTTTATATACTGTATATTATTTTGAATATATCTTTTTACAGGGTGAACCAGGACCAAGGGGACCTCCTGGGAATTCTGGATCTCAAGTAGGTTCTGAATTCTTTGATAAGTCTTCTTGTGAATTCTTTGATAAGTCTCCTTGTGAATTATTTGATAGTATTACATTATGTATATCAACACACCCAAAAAACATAAATAATCAAAGCACAAATAATCAAATTGAATCTAACACAATTAATTCATGAATGGTGCATTATTCTCAAGCATACTTCTTCTTCTTGTGCTGTGTTGGTGTCCAGGGCCCCAGTGGAGCGCAGGGTATTCCAGGAGAGGCCGGAGAACCAGGGCCCATGGTCAGTCTATGTCTAAACCAACATCTGAAGAAAGAACTTATTTTTTAAATCACACAGTATTGAATCTAAAAGTACACTATTCCCATATTAACCTCTGTTTACTCACTACAATTTGTAGTAGTTACAGTTCAATCTGAATTAAAAATAAAATTAACAATGACAGTTGGCTGCTAATATCCTAATGGCTAGGCTGACACATCTAGAGCTGACACACGAATATCAAATAAGAAGCAAAATTCCAGACAAAAAGGCATGCACACGTCCATCAAACACCTACATCCAAGCCAACATACAAATCAAATTGTTGTTTGTTGTTCAACATCCGTCTAAACAAGGTCCATTAAACCAAACACTCCAAATGAACTCGCAAACATCAGTTGCAGAACAGAACTAGGTGATTAATGACTAAAATATGAGTTTTGTTATCCTGGACTAGCTGACAGTGAACCTTCTCCACATGCAGGGTCTCAGTGGACATAGGGGACCCGATGGACCTCCAGGGAAACCTGGTGCAGATGTAAGTGCACACAAATGCACCCATACACAATCACCAATGTGTCAGTTACTGTAACTGATTCTATTGCATTACGTTTTTTGACACACAAACACATGATCAATAACAAAAAGATACTTGTCTGTACATTCACCGTGCCAGGAAACTGTCGAACACATTGCAAGTGTAAAGCCTGCTTTAAACCTGAGACTTCCAAGTGTATAGAATCAAACTAAATCCAGTGTGTAAAGTGTAAAGTGTACGTACAAGGGGTGGCAGTAGCTCAGTGGGTAGAGCGGGGTGGACAGAGCGGTTCGTCCACTCACTGTAGGGTCGGTGGTTTGATCCTCTTGATCCCCCTCCTCCTCCAACTGTCCTCATGTCGAACCCCACAAATGTACTGATTGTAAGTCGCTTTGGACAAAAGCGTCCGCTAAATGCCCCTTTACCCTTTACTTAGCCACTGAAGCTGATAGCCATTAGGAGTCTAATTAAATAATTCCCATTCCTTTTAATATTAACATTCCATGTATTTTCCCAACAGGGAGAGCCTGGTCCAGCAGGAATGACGGGATTAGCAGGATTTCCAGGATCTACGGTAACGTGAACGAGTTGTTCGCTTTCAATCTCCCTGATGTGGGAAGAATTCAGTTGGCTGCAGAGTTGAGTTAGAGCAGTGTTTCCCAACCTGTGGCAAATACGCCTTTGTAGCAACCCAGGTTTGATTCCCATCTGCGCTCCTATCCTATGGTGTCATACTGTGTGTGTTAACGGACCTTTTTCATAAAGGCACGAAAAGCCTTAAACAGGAAACACAAGAAGACCCTCGAGGTGCTTTGGTGGGAAGCATGACAGGTGTTTGTGTGTCTCATTAGGGCGCCAGAGGTTTCCCCGGCCTCCCTGGACACCCTGGGTTGAAAGGTCACAAGGTAAGTGTGTGTGTGTCTGTGCGATGGAGTTTGTGTTTTTGTGAGTGTGTGTGTGTGTGTGTGCTGCAGTATATTTATATGTATGTGTGTAAGCATGTTTGTGTGTACATATGTGACCTGCCTATAAGTGTTTGTGTGTGTGTGTGTGTGTGTGTGTGTGTGTGTGTTTATTGGCATATGACCTGTACATCTGACCTCTCCACAGGGTGGTGTTGGTCTCTTGGGCCCGAGAGGTGAAAATGGAGCCCTGGGGTCAAAGGTCAGACGATTTCTCCCTAGCAACAATTAACAGAGCGAGAGAGCAAGAGAGAGAGATACATACGAGATAAATGCAACAATATTTCATCCTTGTGTGTGTGTGTGTGTGTGTATGATACAGGGTTCATCTGGCACACCTGGTGGAATGGGTCCTCAAGGTCCTCTGGTATGTGCCATTAAGGACTTTCTCAACCAATGAACACCTGCCTGAACCAATTAATAACTGTCGGAACCAATTAATGACTTCATACCCGATTAATTTATATTATTACCTATCAGGTACTCAGCCCATTTATCAATTGTTCACAAAGCACCTGAATTTCACCTCCAGGGTGCCCCTGGCCTGCAAGGAGAGAGAGGCAGGATCGGACCAACAGGACCTGTGGTGAGTAGTACTCACTTATTGATCACAATGATGACTAATGAACATGTTTTACTCACTTATTGATCACAGTGATAACTAATGAACATGTTTTACTCACTTATTGATCACAATGATGACTAATGAACAGGTTTTACTCACTTATTGATCACAGTGATAACTAATGAACATGTTTTACTCACTTATTGATCACAGTGATAACTAATGAACATGTTTTACTCACTTATTGATCACAGTGATAACTAATGAACATGTTTTACTCACTTATTGATCACAATGATGACTAATGAACAGGTTTTACTCACTTATTGATCACAGTGATAACTAATGAACAGGTTTTACTCACTTATTGATCACAGTGATAACTAATGAACATGTTTTACTCACTTATTGATCACAGTGATAACTAATGAACATGTTTTACTCACTTATTGATCACAGTGATAACTAATGAACATGTTTTACTCACTTATTGATCACAGTGATAACTAATGAACATGTTTTACTCACTTATTGATCACAGTGATAACTAATGAACATGTTTTACTCACTTATTGATCACAGTGATAACTAATGAACATGTTTTACTCACTTATTGATCACAGTGATAACTAATGAACATGTTTTACTCACTTATTGATCACAGTGATAACTAATGAACATGTTTTACTCACTTATTGATCACAATGACAACTAATGAACATGTTTTACTCACTTATTGAGCACAATGATAACTAATGAACATGTTTTACTCACTTATTGATCACAATGATAACTAATGAACATGTTTTTCTCTCTTATTGATCAAATGATAACTAATGAACATTTTTTTCTCACATATTGATCACAATTACTTGCTTATCGATCAAAGTATTACTAACATCAATAATGACAATATCTAATAAAACATGTATTAATGACAATCAATCACCCTTTCTCTCCCCCTCTCTCTCTCCCTCTCTCTCTAGGGAAAACGTGGTCCATCTGGTGATGTTGGTAAACCAGGACCCCTGGTAAGAGAAAAACCGAATTGCATTCAGTATGAAAGGAAAATAATACAATGTAATGTGTACATTACGGTGCATATCTTGTATATCTGATATGTGCAGTTGTCTGTATTATATCATATTTTCTCAGTACATGTCCTATGTATTCCTGTATATAGGGTCCTATGGGAATTACTGGCATGCCAGGTTTCCCTGGCAACCCTGGAATGAAGGTGATGCACTATTCTCCAGCTCATCTCATATAGCATTCACACAACGCAACCATGAGTATTTACATTCTTCCAAAACAGCCAAACTTATCTCCATTTTATTAAGTTATTTAACTTGTCTTTTATCTTTGGAAAGTTAGACTACAGATCTGAACTATAAATTGTTCGTAGCGATAGTATCAGTTGTAAAACTCTCCAACAGCCAGAAATAACCCTTGCAGTTTGTGTATACTGCAATTATTTTCACGGTCATCCATTTTTTGCAGTTTTTTTTTCTCCATTTTTTTTCTCTCCAATTTTTTGCAGTGTTCATATTCCTTGTATATTTCCAAAATGTAGTACGACGTATTTATGTGACCTATTGGTGTGGCTGCCGTGTTACATGGATGGATCCTAATGTCTACCTGCTGTCTGCCTCCTCTCCTGTGGTGCAGGGCCAACAAGGGCCCACGGGCTCCAGAGGCAGTGAGGGCCCCCAGGGGTCACGGGGAGATGGGGGTCGCACCGGGCCCCCTGGTGTGAGCGGGAATCAGGTAGGCTGCTCTCTACCACTTAGCCTGGGAATTCCCATGCTGCTTTGCGCGCGATTTCATTCTCACTGCAAAGACAGTCTGGAAACCACCGCCCTTATTTTCCCCTGAGTTAGGGAACCAATCACAGAACGGGGGGGCAGCAATACGATGAAGACGTCTATGCACGACACCGAAGCTTGTAGCGTGTTAATCCAACATGGCAGCGGACACAACGTTACCGTTCGATGCCTTAGAAAGTGTATTAAGTAGCTTTTGTAGCAATTAATTTAATTTTAGTAGCTAATTTTTTGTAGCAATTGGCTATGAATCGTGCGCAAAGCAGCATGTGAAGAACCAGACGCCATTTGATAGACATTCGTAGCGCCCAATAAACGGCTCTAGGCATTCGTAAACCACGCCTCAAATACGAGAAAATGCACACCTAGTTCCCAGACCACCATCTCATCGAGATGTGGACGCGTCAGCCAGGCTACTCTACCACAGTAAACATTAAAATTATTAGCATCATTACAATTACAGTCATTTTTTTTAGGGTTCATTGCGGTCACAATGGTTCATTTCTATTATTAGGATCCCGGTCATTATTGCGATTGCAAATCATGATTACGATCACAAAGTTTTACAAACGTTGCGGTCACGGTCATTATTGAAGACATCCGGGACCTGGGATGTGATCTTGTTTGTTTATTTGTTCACAGGGAGCCTCAGGACAAGATGGAGCTCCTGGTTCCAGAGGTACCACAGTAAGTAGAGTCACTCTCTTGGTAGAATTCCAATTTACATTATATATACTGTATATTACAACATATTCAGGATTACAATAGAATAGATAATGTTTATGTTGAATCACTGAGAAGACATAATATTTTTTGTTATTTCTGAGAACAACCACAGCATACAAAATGTTTGCACTATCTAATTCTCCAGAAATTATTCAAAATGTGCAGCACAGCCACATTTAAAAACTAATAACACCTGGACAGAGTGCATCATTCAGTCATTGCATTTCCTTTCACATGCATTTTTACATACACACTGATGTTATGTTACTGATGTTGACTTGATGTTGCGTTGTTGTTGTTGATACTAAGAACATGTGGTCTTCCTTTCTAGGGTCTTGTTGGTGTTCAAGGACCCGGGGGTCTGCCTGGACCTGTGGGTCCCCCCGGGCCCCAAGGAACCACAGGGGTTCCTGGACCCAAGGGCCAGCTGGTACTACTCCTGATTTCCTCTGACCACGATCCACCCTAGCGTTAAACTCTGAAGTGTAGTCGTGCTGATAGCCAATAGTGATGCTATGTAGTCATTCATTGTTTACCCAAAGCAACTTGAATTTAGATACATGTCATCAAGGAGCAGGTGGAAGTTAGGGGGCATCTTGCTCTATAGGATGCCTTCAGGTGAGGCTGCAGACAATGGGAACCAAACCTAACATTGAGACCCCCTAATACCAAAGCAAATCAATCTTTTTGAGGGTGATCACTGACCATTAATCCCTAATGAACATCAAGTGCAAACAAGTCCAGGGTATCCAGGTTAAAAACATAGAAGGAAACTATGTTTTCTTTGAAACCCAGTAACATATGTCTTTATGTTTAGAAAATGATAGCGTTGACCTGATGCTGATGAGGAAGGTAATTGTCATGTGATCTCTCCTTCCTCATAGGGTGATGGTGGACTTGCAGGGTTCAAAGGTGAAACTGGACTTAAGGGGGAACTGGTAAGATATTAAGTATATGAAGCCATATTGTCATGGCACAATCTGAGCGATGCATCATTTATGTCTGTAAGGATGACAAAGACGTGTTTTACTTCCCTTATAGTTGAAACTCAGGCTACTCATACAAAGCTGCTAACACGCTGCAAACAAGTTTAGCAAGATTTCTAAGATTTCTGTGTGGGAGAGAGAGAGACGTCCTGAATGATGAACTGAGTGTTAATTGATTCATGGTGATGTCACTGCAGGGCGACACAGGTGCCCACGGCGGTCTGGGGCCCATGGGTGACGAGGGAAAGAGGGGACCCCGGGGTGATGCCGGCTCGTTGGGTGCGCCTGGACCTCAAGGAGAGGCGGTGGGTCTCACAGCACCACATTATCCCCTATAGCTGCGCTCAGGCTCCACTGGGTCCCGGCCCAAGAACCGTTTTATAGAACAGTAGCAGTAGCTGATGTCGGCCTGGCGACTGGAAGGTTGCTGGGTACTTTTTCGGTTTGACTTAACCTTAAAAGGGAACGGTACTGCTGTGCTATTTTTTTTTCGAATATAGATTTTTCTGTTTATCTATGAGTACAGCTTCATCCACATATTTTTGTTAAAAAAAATACACGGAAAAGTTCCAAAGGGACCTGGTCCAAAGTGCCATTGATGTCATTTTTGGACCAGTGACGTCAAAGGTCCAACTTTTTTCTGTGGTTGGTGATGCTGAATGCAATTTGGTTCACAAAAGAGCCAAGCATGACCTTTATTGTCCACACCTTGGCTTAACCCCTCATTGCTCCCGGAGAGCTGGTGGTTTGGACACCCTGTTTGTGTTTGCTTGTGTTGAGCGCCCCCTAGGAGTTGGAATGGCATCACACCCAAAAAAGAAAATGGCATAAAATTGAGCCTTTTTCACTCCACTTTTGGTGGATATTTTCAATGAGGGATTGATGCATTCTATAAACTCAACATGCATTTACCGTATTTCGATAGACTTGATACTGAGTACATTTTTTTCTTTCTTTTATCTTTCTTCTTATCAATACATTATTTGCTGATTGATATATGAATTTTTGGTGTTGTGCAGGGAGCCCCAGGAAACAGAGGATTCCCAGGAGTTGATGGCTTACCCGGTCAAAAGGTAGGGGGATTTGTACCTTCCTGAATGAATACTGAATCTTATATATATATACATATATATTATATTAGTAGGGATGTCCAATAATATCGGCCAACCGATAATATCGGCCGATATTAGCCTATTTTTGTAATATCTGTTCATATCGTTATCGGTTTCACCACAGATAATATGCTTGTGCATAAATATGGCACTTTTCCATAAGTTGAAGTAGTGTCCTTTTTTATATACAGTGTTAATGTGTGGAATGCATCTAGTGGGGCATCACAATAAGAGTAGGTGATGTGTTAATTCCACAACAGGAGATATGTGACCTAGAATTAGTCTGGGCACAAAAAAAAAAAACGCCCGCATATATCGGTATACCATATCGGTTGATATCGGAATCGGAAATTAAGAATTTGGACAATATCGGCTATCGGATATCGGCAAAAAGTCAATATCGGACATCCCTATATATTAGTTTATATCTCGCCATCAGTTATGGTACTGCATTGTATTGTATAACATACAAGACAGTATCGCCAAACATTTGAATATTACCGTTGTCGTCACCATGACTACCATTGATGATTGAACGTTTGGATGTTACCACCATCAACATATCCACCGCGACGGCTTGATTGTCATTTGCCATCGTTGCCGTGACTACGCGAGCGCTAAGTGCTTGAACGTGTGACTGGACGCAGGGTGCCACGGGAGAGAGAGGAGGTCCAGGTTCCACTGGCGCCAAAGGTTCTGACGGAGACGAGGGACGGGTCGGAGAGCCCGGTCTACCTGGCGCTCGGGTCAGTACCAAATCCGGCTCCAGCTCCATGCTCACTATCCGTTGTTATTAACCTATGGGATATTACCCTGTGATTAACCAATGGGATATTATATAAGTACTGCAACAATAACAAGAATGTACACCAAGAGGTCACATGCACACCACTGCTGCTGCTCTACAAAGTAAAAGTCCTCACCAGTTTTTCCCAGTAATCAAGGTTAAAAAAGTAAGTCGTCCAGTAATCCACATCCCACAAAGTAGTAGCAGTAATCCGTCTGGATTTATTAATGAGCTGTGACCCACACAAGCACCCTGTTACCGAGCTAGTGGAATCAGCTCAGTGCTGGAATCGAAGCCGGCTTTCATTTTGTGGCACATGGAAGCGGAGGTACATAAGGGCACAGGATGTTAAATTGTGGCTTTCCTGCAGGGTCTGAGTGGACTGGCTGGCACGCAGGGATCTGAAGGGAAGCCCGGACCCATGGTAACAGCTCCCCTGTTGCTCCTTGGAATCTTTCATTTGATATAGATTGTGATTTTCATCTTCATTTTAATCTAACGCAATTGAGCAATTTAGTAGTATTACATTATATTTAATTTGATGTAATCTTTTGTCGATTTGTTACCGGCTTCTTGGAATACTATTTTTTTTGCAGCAATTACTCAAAATCATAAGTGTAGTCAATATTCAGTTCACCTTTCCTTCTACCTTTCCTTTTCTTGCCCTTCCCACTCCATACTCCCCACTCAATTATTTCATCATCTCTCTCTCCCCTTCTCTCTCTCTCCTCCATCCCCCCTTGCCCCCTCTCTCACCATTCTCTCTCATCCACCCTCTCTCCCTTTGCACTCTCTTCCTCTCCCACCTTCTCCGCTCTGTCCACTTTTTCAATGTACCTCTCCCCTCTGTACCCCCTCTGTCCCCCTTCCCTCCCCCTCTCTCCCCCAGGGAGGTCCAGGGGAGGATGGAAAGCCTGGTCCAGCGGGTCCAGTCGGCAGCAGGGGAGCAGCAGGACCCATGGGGGGTCTGGGACCTAAAGGCTTTGCTGTCAGTGACGCTCGCACGGTGAACCCTCACATCTTAGTGTTAGCTGTTTCCTGTCCACCGTGCCTCACTTCCTGTTGTTGGTTTTGCAGGGTGACGCTGGTAAGGGAGGAGAGGCGGGCAGCGCGGGCTCTGCTGGTCATAGGGTATGTTGTTATTGTTGTTGTTGTGGTGATGATGTGTTATATTGTTGTGCTTGTTGTCATTATGTTATGTTATGTTGTGCTGTCCACAACATATATTTTTCATATTTTTCAGGGACTCAATGGAAAAGATGGAGAGGAGGGCGCTGCTGGCCCAGCTGGTCCAGCTGTAAGTCCACCCTGACTCCTACATAGACTCCTACATAGTCCACTCTGACTCCCACATAGTCCACTTTGACTCCCGCATAGTCCACTCTGACTCCTACATAGTCCACTCTGACTCCCACATAGTCCACTCTGACTCCAACATAGTCCACTCTGACTCCCACATAGTCCACTCTGACTCCTACATAGTCCACTCTGACTCCCACATAGTCCACTCTGACTCCTACATTGTCCACTCTGACTCCTACATAGTCCACTCTGACTCCCACATAGTCCACTCTGACTCCCACATAGTACACTCTGACTCCGACATAGTCCACTCTGACTCCCACATAGTCCACTCTGACTCCTACATTGTCCACTCTGACTCCTACATTGTCCACTCTGACTCCTACATAGTCCACTCTGACTCCCACACAGTCCACTCTGACTCCTACATAGTTCACTCCGACTCCCACATAGTCCACTCTGACTCCTACATAGTCCACTCTGACTCCTACATTGTCCACTCTGACTCCTACATAGTCCACTCTGACTCCCACATAGTCCACTCTGACTCCTACGTAGTCCACTCTGACTCCCACATAGTCCTCTCTGACTCTCATGTAGTTCACTCTGACTCCTACATAGTCCACTCTGACTCCCACATAGTCCACTCTGACTCCTACATAGTCCTCTCTGACTCTCATGTAGTTCACTCTGACTCCAACATAGTCCACTCTGACTCCCACATAGTCCACTATGACTCCTACATAGTCCACTCTGACTCCCACATAGTCCACTCTGACTCCTACATAGTCCACTCTGACTCCCACATAGTCCACTCTGACTCCCACATAGTCCACTCTGACTCCTACATAGTCCACTCTGACTCCTACATAGTCCACTCTGACTCCCACATAGTCCACTCTGACTCCCACATAGTCCACTCTGACTCCTACATAGTCCACTCTGACTCCCACATAGTCCACTCTGACTCCTACATAGTCCACTCTGACTCCCACATAGTCCATTCTGACTCCCACATAGTCCATTCTGACTCCTACATAGTCCACTCTGATTCTAAGTCGACCCAGACTTAGAGATGACAAACATTCAACATTCAACTCAACACTCGATTCAACTCACTCACAGCAGTGAGTGTTGCTAATCTAACTAATCAAACTAATCAAAAGTTCCTATTGATTAGTTTGGCTAGATATACTACCCCTTTTCAGTGTGTTCATATCTTCTCTGTCCGTTTGGCCTCCAGGGATCTGCCGGAAAGAGAGGAGAACAAGGATCTCAGGGACAACACGGATTCCAGGTACAAGCGAGAACTGCTGTGAAATGCAAAGCTAATATTTTCAAAGGAAACAAAGTGAAATCTTAAGCTGATGATAGCATATGGACCACCATGAAATATTAAGCTAATGTTTGCAGAAGGACCACTTTGCAGTACTTCCAGTGCTAACTAATGTTAGCACTGGAAGTACTGGGAAATAATGTTGGATGTTAGCAGAGGAAGCATGATGAACAAAGCTAACAGGCAATTTTGCTGTGTTTTCCAGGGTTTACCAGGACTCAGTGGCCCACCCGGAGAGTCCGGGAAACCAGGCGAAGAGGTAAACAACAACATAGAAATAAACAAAACAAATTCAGATATTAACATATATACACATTAACATATCCTTTCAGTGTTTCAATGAAATATAATTATCATGTGTATCATTCATAATCTCATCCTTCATTATATTCTTAATTTTATGACATTATAGTATTATAGGGTTAGCTTAGTGTATATTTTTGGTCTAGTACTATCTACCATTTAGTCACTTGAATCGATCCAGCGTTTACATGTATTGCATTTCACTGGGCATATTTTCTTCTCGGTAGGGCGTAGCTGGGGAGGCAGGAGTCACTGGCCCAACAGGTCTGAGAGTAAGTATGAACATAAAGGTTTAGCCCTCATTCACTAATACAAATCCATGCAAATTACACAAATCAAGTCAACCAATCAATTCACTTTAAATCAATTAATTCAGTTCACACAACTTTAGTCAATGACTAAATTCAGGCAAATAAAATCAGCAAATGCAATCAGTTCATGCAAGGTGAATCAACCAATCCATAAAAAAAACTAATTCAACCAGTACAACCAATTCATACAAATAAAATAATCAGTTCACACAAACTAACTGGATGTGGATCCTCTGATCATCCCTTCATTCCTGCAGTTAAAGTGTCTCTTCCTCCTTTCCCCTTTAGGGCGAGCGAGGCACCCCAGGTGAGAGAGGAGATTTGGGCCCCAATGGCCTCATCGGACCTAAGGGGAGCCCAGGATCCCCTGGTGTGGATGGGCCCAAGGTAGGCCAGCCCCACACAAGTTACCCTCAGTTTCTTACCCAAGGCTGTGTTTGTCTCACTCCCAGTTGAAACATACATCCCAGAATCCAATTGCAATAGACTTCTGACACCTGCTGGTGAGCTTTGGTTGTAAAAGCAAGTTCAGAAGAAACATTTTTTATTCAGTGCAGGCTTACAGTATGTATGTATAAAGTGCCTGTATTTCTTGGCCTATTGACCACCAGTAGTTGGGTGTATAACTGGGATTAATGAACTAAATGTGAAGATTTATGTTTAACGTTAATTGCAAATGAACACAGAGCTTTCTAAACATTTAGGATGGATTTCGTTACACATCATGGTACATCTTGACATTTTGAACCGTTCAGGGAGCCTCTGGTCCAGCTGGCACTGTGGGTGAAGGAGGTCCCCCAGGTCTGCAGGGGATGCCTGGAGAGAGAGGTACCCCGGGCCCCTCTGGACCCAAGGGAGACACAGTAAGTTGGGGTCTGAGACCTTACTGAGGCCCTACCCTACACTCTTGAATTTCGCCTGCCACATATAATAATATAGAGCATAGACACAGCACCACCTGTGACAAAAAAAGGATATATATATATATATATATATATATATATATATATATATATATATTTGGTTGTTAAAAAAATATATGAAACAATTAATATACATTTTTATATAGTTTTTATGTATAGAGATATATAAAAAACATATTTTATGCAACCAAATATTTGGTTTTAGGTTTTCATGCGGTTATTCCTTTTGATCATACCAATCGATAAACGTGGCAGTGGGCCGGGGTTGTGGACAGCTCTGTGTTTGTTTCCTCTGAGCCGGTGGAGAGGGGTGTTCTGAGTCTGAACTTGTCTTCCAGGGTTCTGTCGGAGAAAAAGGCCTTGAGGGCAAAGCCGGATCGGATGGAGCGAGAGTGAGTCCCTGGCCGCTTGGTTCTAAGGCTTGGTTCTACTGCGGCCTCATGGTCGCAGCTTTGTACTGCAGTGCAGTCCAGGGATCCATATTCCATAGTCCTTCATCCATCATGTGTAGCAGCTATATATTTATATTCAGCAACATGAAAAGAGCTTAATATGGAAATACAAGTACATTTATGTTACCGCTCTATTAAGTGGCATATTTACAACATATATTTTTTTCAATGTTTTAGTGTATATAAAAGGAAAATGATTGGATTTGGAATATATTACAGCTGCACATCTTTTTTGATTTATTTTGTGTCAGGGCTTTGGAAGAAGTAAGATAGTTAAGGTTCTGGATGACCAGGGCTCTGTGTGAACCAGCCAATCCTTACCAACAATACTACTACTAACAATACTATATATACTGTATCCTTACTGGTATTTTGTTCTTCTTTCATAGGGACTAGTCGGTGCTGTTGGACCAGTTGGCCCAATTGGTAACAATGGTGAGAAGGTGAGGTCGACACTCACACAACATCTCCATCTTCCTTCAGCCACACATCCCTAGTATGCTCTGCTCACTTCAAAGTACAATTACCTTTAAATACAATCCTGCTTTCAGAGTAAAATGCTGGGAAGTTATGCTTGTTCATAAAGTTAGTTATTAACAAGCAAATTGTCTGTTCCACACACACACACACACACACACACACACGCCTGTGGTTTCAGGGTGAGACTGGCCCTCCCGGACCCCCTGGGAGGAGGGGATCCAGAGCGATGGCGGTCAGTAAAACTCTTATTTTGAAAATGTGTCAAGTACTAGTATGCACTGCGTATAGAAAACACTACTAGTGGTTACTAATCATCCCATTGGACCTTCCACAGGGATCTCCAGGTGAGCCTGGACCAACCGGGGCTGTAGGGTTTCCTGGAACTTCGGTAAGTTCAACCAAATTATCCTCCAATCACATCACATTACATTGCCTTCACTTTGCAGTCGCTTTTGTCCTGAGCGACTTCAACAATGATGATATCACCTCAATCCGTGGAGAAGAAGGACAATAGAAGGAGATTTATTTTAGATTGAAAGAAGGGGCTTTTGGCTGCAGACACCGCAATAAGGGGGAAACATTTGGTGTGCAAGAAGCCCGTCTTGGGGCTTGGATGTGCACCCCATCTCTCCGCCATCCGTAATATTTCACCGTCGGCACGCAACCGAGTCAGACACCCATGGCGCCGGAGGGGTCGTGCGAGGCTGCGGTTAGGGAAGACAGAAGACAGAGCACGTCCCGAGACAAGGACAAAGTAGAGAGAAGAGTGTCCTTGGCGGGGGTGTGCGAAGGAGTCAGGTGAGGGAAGAGCTGATAGGACACCTGGCGAGGCGAGGGAAATGAGAAACAGGGAGTGAAGGTTGTGGCAGATAGGGACAGAATGTGTGGGAGAGGATTAGCTTTGGGAGTTTGAGAGTGGGGTGGAGAGATAGGAAAAAAGTGTCCAGAGATGAGGAAGAGGGTTCACAGAAAGCTCGCGATAGAGCAGTCCCTCCCAGGGGAACATGGAGTTGTTTGTCAGCTTTGCTCATTGTTTGGGAGGGGAAAGATGATAGTCGAAACAACAGTTGATGCTTTGACAGCTCTCTGGATGGTGAAACCGTTGTTTTTCTTCCCAGGGTCCCGATGGTCAGCCGGGGGTCAAAGGTGAGCCAGGAGAGCCAGGTCTGAAAGGTGAGGGCGGAGCTCCTGGACCTCAAGGGACTGCTGGGAAAACAGGCGGACAGGTACAACCTAGACCCCCATACTGTGTGGTACTAATGCTACTTACTATAGTGTAGCAGTACCACTAGTAACATGTACTTTAGTGTAGCAGTACAACTAGTAATATTAACTGTGGCTACAGCTACATTACAGTATGAGGATACACCATACTGTAATGTAGAAGTACTACTATTATTTACCAAAGTGTAGCAAGACTACTCAAAGTATTTATTGTGGTGTAGCACTACAGTACTATCTGCTGTATTTACTATAGCAGTACTACTATCTCATGTATTTACCAGGCTGTTACTACTAAATAGTACTGCTAAAATGTTAAGTAAAGGTTTAATGCACTTTAATCTTAGTCATTATCTTTAAGATACAAATTATTATTTTTTTAATATTGCTAACAATCTGTGTGTGTGTGTGTGTGTGCGTGTGTGCGTGTGTGTGTGTGTGTGTGTGTGTGTGTGTGTGCGTGTGTGTGTGTGTGTGTGTGTGTGTGTGTGTGCGTGTGTGTGTGTATGTTTGTGTGTGTGTGTGTCTGTGTGTGTGTGTGTGTGTGTGTGTGTGTGTGTGTGTGTGTGTGTGTGTGTGTGTGTGTGTGTGTGTGTGTGTGTGTGTGCGCGCGTTTGTGTAGGGGCCTCTTGGGGTGACTGGGTTGAAAGGCGCCAGAGGAACACAGGGCGCAGCAGTGAGTCATTCTCCCTCCCTCCCATCTTCACAGACATGAAGATATCATCTCAGAGTCATCGCCATCACAGACATGATTTCACGTATTCTCTCCATTCTTTTCCTTCACTCTCCTCCAGGGCTCCGCTGGTTTCCCTGGGTTACCGGGTGGAGTCGGACCTGTTGGATCAAATGTGAGGAGTATTTATAATGTTAGCTGTGTGTGAGTGTGTGTGTGTGTGTGCGTGTGTGCGCGTGTGTGCGTGTGTGCTTGTGCGTGTGCCTGTGTGTGTGTGTGTGTGTGTGCGTGCGTGCGCGCGCGTGTGTGTGTGTGTGTGTGTGTGTGTGTGTGTCTAACTTAAGGCCCTGGGACAGGTTCACAGTTGAGTTGATACATAATCCAAGCTGGCTATGCAGTTTCAAGGCTCTCAACCAATGGTTTTCTTCTCCCGTATATCAGGGCGCTATGGGGCCAGCCGGCCCCCCCGGCGCTCCAGGGAAGAAGGGTCCCGGGGGCCTTGGTGGAGAGAATGGGCCCCCTGGTCGTCAGGGAGAGCAGGGCTCAGATGGCATCCCCGGGACCCCCGGAGAGAAGGGAGACTCTGGTGAAGATGGACCCCTGGTAAGACAAACCTTCAGAAGCAGTTGAGGGGGAAGCTTCTTACAATAGTTCCTAAATCTTAAACAGTGATAGGTTATAATTTTGTGTCACAATGTTATTATTGTGTGACATACGATCATAAAATTCTGACACACAATCATAACATTGTGACACAATAATAACATTCTGACATAATCAATCATTAACATTCATAACATGCTGACACACCATCATAACACTGACACAATGATAACATTTTGACACACAATCATAACATTCTAACACATTCATAACATGCTGACACACAACATTCTGTGCTTGTGATGTGGAAGGTTATGGGTTAAAAAGGTTAGGGTGCAATATAAAGGTATATCCAACCCCAAGTTACATTAAAGCACATTCTACCCTAGACTGTTCGCATTCCTGCACAACTGTACACTTTTTAAAAACTTTGATTTTCTTTTTTGATTTTATTTTATATTATATGACGTCTTTACCTTGCGCTGTGTTTATTGACATGCACCAACCACCAAGTAAAAAATCCTTGTATGTGCAAACTTGGCAAACAAACATGTCTGATTTCTGAAGTCCTAGCGTCTCAGTTTTGCAGACAAACATGTTGACGTGCCTGTCCAGGGTGTACCCCGCCTCTCGCCCGTTGTAGCTGGGATTGGCTCCAGCACCCCCACAACCCTCTAGATCTAGAGGATAAGCGGTTTAGAAAATGACTGACTGACTGACATGTTGATGTGTGTTTTGTGTTACACCTGCAGGGTCCTGATGGTCCCTCAGGCCCGTCCGGCATCGCCGGCCAGAGGGGGATTGTGGGAATTCCTGGAGGCCGTGGAGAGAGAGGCATGCTGGGACTGCCCGGGCCCGCTGTACGTTGGTTCAGTGGATTGATGGCTGAAATGTCATTGTTGTCATCAAGTGTTTGTTTTTAATCGAAAATGTATTTGAATGAGGTGGGAAAATAGTAAGGTGAAAGGTTCACGTGAGAAAATGCTGTGAAAAACAAATGAATATACCTTTTGGGAAACTGTTTTGTCTGGGCTATCAGCAGAGGTTCGTGTCAACCTGTAGAAATCCACTCTCAATTCTCTCAGCAAAAGTTACTCCTTTGTTGCCATTTGCATTCATGAAGGCGTCTTGTGTCATTTTTTTTCCCAGGGTGCTCCTGGGAAAGCCGGGGCCCAGGGAACACAGGGCAGCAAAGGACCGGGAGGAGTCACCGGGTTACCTGGGGCCACCGGGCCCAGAGGAGAGCCCGGCTCGCTGGTAGGGCGAAACTAGAGTTATTAAAGTGACGGCTAAATGACTCAACGTAATAGGAATTTAACATTGAATGTAAATTAGGACTCTGTAAATATTTGTTATAATGTGGGATTATTGCATCAGTTATATGTTGGTAAAGGGTAAAGGGGCATTTAGCAGATGCTTTTGTGCAAAGTGACTTACAATCAGTACATTTGTGGGGTTCGACATGTGGACAGTTGGAGGAGGAGGGGGATCAAGGGGATCGAACCGCCGACTCTATTTATGTTGGCTATCCTAACATAATTGTACTTGAAACTTTTCTACATAAATGGAGGATAAGTCCAACTCGTCACTTATTATTTTGATTTTCTTCCCCTGAAACTGTGGAAACTTGAAAGTAAACGTCTTTGATTTACAGTCGGCTTAAAAACAATTCGACTTGATTGACAAAGGTCAACGGCATTGTCAGGGATGATGGGATGTTGATGATGTGTTTGTCTTCAGGGTATCGCTGGAGCCGAGGGGCCAACTGGCAGAGATGGCCTTGTAGGGGCTCGGGTAAGGCTGTGTGTGTGGCTGTGCGTGTGTGTGTGTGTGTGTGTGTGTGTCTGTATCTGTGTCTGTGTGTGTGTGTGTGTGGGGGTGTACCAATATAGATTTGTGTTTTATTTTTGTTGACTATCTGTGTGTGCTTGCATTACATGCGTGTGTGTGTGTGTGTGTGTGTGTGTGTTTCCAGGGGGACAGAGGTAGCCCTGGTCCTGAAGGTATGGCGGCTGTAGCTGGGTCCCCAGGCCCAGAGGGGCCGGTCGGAACCACTGGAGGGCCCGGGCCCCGGGGACCAGATGTGAGAACAACACACACACACGCGCACACACACACACACACACACACACACACACACACACACACACACACACACACACACACTCCCTCTCATCATATATTTTGGTATTTCAAGTCCTACTGCAATGCCAGCAACCTAAAATTTGCTTAGATGCCAGGAGCCCTGGCCCCTGGTGTTCGCTAACTGTACGCATACACTCTACGACTAGCAGCTCTCTTCTCTATGCCCTCCTAAATATGGCTTTTCTATGGACGCTGTATTTTTGTACTCGGCCAAAACAACCCCATAAGCCCAGCAAGGTTTCATATGAACCCTGACATTTTTCACGGAAGAGCGGTCTCCTATGGTTTTAATTGGGGCAAGTGAAAAATAGAGCTAGCGCACGATTAGAAATAACATCGCCATGGAGGTACAACATACCAACCAACCGCATACCAACCAACCGCAGCTGCACCATTTAAAGAGCAACCAAACATTCAAATTTAGCCCCAGAAATGCACCATCATGGGTACGGCACAGATTTCCGCCAATCAGCAACTGCTGTGTTTTGTGTTTTGTGTTCTCAGCCGTACCTAAGAAAGAAATAATTACTCTTTTTTGATCCCGTGAGGGAAATTTGGTCTCTGCATTTAACCCAATCGTGAATTAGTGGAAATACACTCAGCACACAGTGATGGTGAGGCACACAGTGAGGTGAAGCACACTAATCCCGAGGCAGTGAGCTGCCAACAGCGGCGCTCGGGGAGCAGTGAGGGGTTAGGTGCCTTGCTCACAGGCACTTCAGCCGTTCGTACTGGTCGGGTTCGAACCGGCAACCCTACAGTTACAAGTCCGAAGCCCTAACCAGTAGGCCGCGGCTGCCCCAAAAACCTGTGAATGTTGCTGCAACGTCATTTTACATGATATATATATATATATATACATTACACATTTTTGTTTTTTTAATGTATTATGTATGATGATATGTTTAGGGGGGCAGAGGGCCATCAGGACCCCAAGGCCCAGATGGAATTCGAGGCAAAGCGGTGAGTAACCCAAATGAAAAACCTAACTGTATGAATATTATTACATTTACACTTACATTTAGGGCATTTAGCAGAAGCTTTCATCCAAAGTGCCTTACAATGAGTACATTTGTCAGTAGACGGTGAAACACTTAATTGCTGCTAATAATTGCTAGGTTAACCATTGCTAGTGTAGCACTTTTGGTTCTTGCATTCTACTGACTTACACCACACTATTTAATCTTTATTCTTTCTTGTTATCTTTATTACCATTATTATTCTTAAATAAATTAATATATTTTGGAACTCTGCGATTGGCCTCCCCTTCATGTTCACTGTTAAGAGCCGACAGTGTAACACGATTAACAACAAAAAACACCACTTCAGGGAATCTGAAGTCATTTCCAACGCATGGTGGTGCAAAATACTCTGCCCTGGAGTATTTGGTTGACACTTTATTTGTATATTAAAGATAAAGGAACTCCTACAAAGGCTGGATACAATGAATGCACAAGATACATACAATATACAATATACAGAAACAAGCTCGTAAATATGAAAGAAACAAAAGTAACAATAGCACAGAACCAAAAAAGCACACGCACCCAGGAGGTTGAACAACTGTGTGGCTTCCTCAGCTCCTAATTCCCCATGCTGTTCACCTGTCACTCCCTTTGTAAATGATGTGACCACTGTGATTACCTGCCTACGCCCTCTGGTGCCCAAGTGATGTAACAACAACACATATTCACACAACTTACCACACATACCCATCCACGTCAAACTGGCTACAACAGCGAGAATACAACTAGTACACGACTTCTATTTGTATGACATTGCATCACATGTTGTGTGCTGTGTTCGAAATTAATTCCTAGGGACCTCAAGGGCCCCTGGGAGAGAAGGGATCGCTGGGAGAGACCGGAGAGAGGGGCCAGAAGGGTCACAGAGGGTTCACTGGACTGCACGGTTTACCAGGAATCAGTGTAAGCCATCCTCCTATACATCTGCATCATGGTAACATAGCAATATGAACAACAATTTATTCAATTCACTATTTAATATGGCTAAAGGGAGGGAAGCGATCTGTGAAAAGGGTGTTCTTTTTTTGCTTGCTGTACCCAAAGCCTTAGGGTACATCAAGCAAAAAAATAACCTCAGCTAACTAGCTTTACCTTAGGCCCTAAGGTAAAGCTAGTGAGCTAGTGAGACACTTTGCATAATACCCTGCTAGGCCATGATAGGAACGACTTGCGACATCACAAATTGTAAATCAACATGTTTTTTGTTGCAGGGAGCCACAGGAGATGACGGATCTCCAGGAATTGTCGGACCTGCTGGACAAAGAGTATGGGAAAAACATTTAGAGAGGCCGATTGACCATTACATTTCGACAATATCCACAGTTGACATCACAAGTTTAGTTTATCCATCCATCCATCATATATCTGGCCAATGACATCATATATTGAATCATTCATAATTATTCAGCCTCACCACCTGGGGGTAAAATAGGGGCCATTTAAGAGTAATTCCTTTTTTTAAATTAATTGACACTGAAAATGTCGAAACAACCCGTGCAGGAAATAGCTTCAAACGGCTTCACATACTGTACTTGTTGTCTTGTGTATTGTTGGCTTGTGTCTTGTGTCCTGTGTCTTGTGTTGTGTGTCTTGTGTCATATGTCCTATGTCTTGTGCCTTGTGTCTTGTCTCTTGTGTCTTGTGTCTTATGCCCTGTGCCCTTGTGTTGTGTGTTTTGTGCCATATGTCTTGTGTCTTGTTGTCTTGTGTCTTGTGTCTTGTGTCAGCGCATGCGCTTCACAAAGTCATTCTGACGCGATTCCTCCCTGAACTTTCAGGGTCCTCCCGGAGTGGTGGGACCCCAAGGAAAAGAGGGGAACATCGGTCAGCAGGGACCCATGGGGGCCCCAGGTACCCGCGGGACCAGCGGTGACATCGGGGCAGAGGTGAGGGGCCCCGTAGAATACCTCCACTAAACACATGTGTGGTCTTGCATTGCTTTAACGTGGCTTCAGTCGTATCTCAAAGATATGTTTAATTTTTACTTACTTAGTTGTGGTTCGGCACTAGACATGGTTATGGGTGAGTGTTAAGTGTTTATTGTAAACCTAAGAGGGATAAGGGCTTAGTGTTAGGCTGTAAGGATTAGGATATGAGGATGGATTATAATTATGGTATGAACTCTCAACTCTCAATGTAAATGTGACTTTTTTTCATTGTCGCCTTTTGCACATCTCCCTCAGAGAGTCAGCCATCCCCTCTTTAAGTGGTCACTTGCACATTATTGTCACTTATCACTTTATAACTTTGGACATTCACAAACTTCACTTCACTTACCTTTATATTTGTAATTTCTATTTATTGTAGGTATACACATTGTATATGCTATTTATTTGCGTATTCTTTGCGTATGCTATTTCTTTTATAGCGTTAAAAAATGTATATGCCTATATTTATGTATAGTTATGTATATATATATATATTTTTATATTTTGTATTTATACTTCACTCTGACTTCTCTATACTGTTTCTCTCTTCCCTTTTTACCATCATACCATTCCACTGGAGTAGTTGTAACTAAAGCAATTTCCCTCTGGGATCATTGAAGTGTTCCTGTCTGTCTGTCTGTTTTGTGACAAACACTGGAATCTTGCTTTTCAGGGTCCGCCTGGCGACGAGGGCCCCCCCGGACCCCCAGGGCCCCCGGGACCCTCCACCTCCGGTGTGGAGGAACTCTTCGCCAGCCTCTTCGACTACGAGTCCAACGGCGGCTCCCCCGACGACTACGTGGAAGGCGACGCCGCCGCCGCCGCCCAGTCCCTCCCGGAGTTCAACGAGGACGAGGCGCTGCCCAACAACGCGTCCGACGTGCTGCGTGCTGACACGGGGGTCCACGCCACCCTGAAGTCCCTCGACGGACACCTGCAGGACCTCCGCCGCCCCGACGGCAGCAAGGCCAACCCCGGCAAGACCTGCCAGGACATCAAGCAGTGCTACCCGGCGAAAGCAAGCGGTGGGCCACGTTCAGAGTTCAAACTGCTTCAGCGTGACACTGACCTGTCGAACCACTTCCGATGACGGCTTTGTTTGATGATTGTTTGTGGATTTGGCGCATTGGTAGGGATCAATCGAGTGATCTCCTGTGTGCGTTTCAGGTGACTACTGGATCGATCCCAACCAGGGGAACAGCAGAGATGCCATTCGTGTGTTCTGCAACATGGAGACGGGCGAGACCTGCATCTCCCCCAACCCGCCCAGTGTCCCCCGCAAGAACTGGTGGACCAAATCAACTCCCAGCGCCAACAAACCTGTGTGGTACGGCGCCGACATCAGCGGCACAGTGGTGAGTGATGGCCATGCGTATCCAGAAAACCACCCGGTTCGCTTTTGACGACGTCCAAGACTTTAGTGCAAACTATGATTTTCAAGTGAGGGGAAGAGGGGAAATTGCATCTAGTGCAATTTCTAGAGCAGTATCTAGTGCAGTATCCAGTGCAGTATCTAGTGCAGTATCCAGTGCAGTATCTAGTGCAGTTTCTAGCGAAACATCTTGCGAATGCTAACGAAATGTCTTTGCTAAGCCTGTTTAAGGGGCCACAAAAAAAGTGTATAGTACTCCCAGGAGAGATGTGTTTTTAACGCTCTGCAGTCAATTTGAGTTGATGGTGAGGTGCGTTTTCGTTTTTTACTCCTACCCCGAGTTATTTGACTGTTATTCTGGGATATAAATACCCACTCGGATATTTAAATCTGAGAGTGAGCTTCTCGAACACATTACATCACTGGGTCTGGTGGACACCGTCAGACACCGTTAGAAGACAGTATAAGATGAGAATTGCCCATGGGAGCGTTGAGGCGTGTCAGCGCTCCAGAGACCAAAACAAAAGCGTTGCAAACGTCCGACCGCCTCATCCTCCGTGGTTTCAGTTCGGATACGGGCACGCGGAGGAGCCGGCGAATGTCGTGGCGGTGCAGCTGAAGCTCCTGCGGCTGCTGTCCAAGGACTCCCACCAGAACATCACCTACCACTGCCGCAACAGCGTGGCCTACCGGGACGAGGCGACCGGGGGCATGAAGAAGGCCCTGCTCCTCCGTGGCTCCAACGGGCAGGATCTGCGGGCCCAGGGCAACGCACGCCTTCGCTACACCGTCCTGGAGGACAGCTGCTCGGTAAGGCCCCGACCCTGGACCGGTGGCGTGATGTCCAGTGCCTTTAAAATGAAAGGCGTTCAGAAGACGCTTTTGGCCAAAGCGTCTTACAATCGGTACATGTGTGAGGGTTCAACATGTGGAAGGTTAGAGGTGGGGATTGAAACCCCAGCCCTCCGGTTAGTGGTCGACCCGCTCTGTCCACTGAGCTATGCCGCCCTTTATATATCCAGGCTGGAGGGTAACCCGTCACGCCGGCCTGCTTTTGCAGCATGAAGCCAAAAGCACAGGGCACGTGTCGGGAGAGACACGAAATATCGGTTTTAAAGTTTTCACGTCCGAAATATACATCAAAGCAAGTGACAAAACGTATGGCCCAAGATCGTGCTGCTTTGTGTTTAAAACAAAATTTAAAACAAAATAGCATATTTTCTATATTCTTAAACATGATGATCTGTGCAATTTTGTCTGTGTTACTGAAATAGCGAAGAAAACGTATGACAAGGTGCCGGGACTGTTACCATGGGGATACCGGCTCGCTCGTCCTTCCTAGAAACTGTCAGCCGAAACTGCTTTTCTGTAAATGACACAGCGTTTCAAATTGAGGTTAAATGCGACTTACCCTTTAATGTTTCCGTGGCTTCTGTCCAGCCGAGAGAGCCTGACTGTGCTGACCCATAGTTGCTTTTCCCTCCCTCTCCAGAAGCCCAACAGCGAGTGGGGTAGAACGGTGTTTGAGTACCGGACCATGACCAACGCCCGGCTGCCCATCGTGGATCTGGCGCCCATGGACATCGGCAGGGACGACCAGGAGTTCGGTTTAGAAATAGGACCTGTGTGCTTCTCATAGAGCAATATAGAGAACCCCCCCCCCCCCACACACACACACACCCCACAACCCTTCCCCAAGAATAAAATGATTCGAAGAAGCTCTGGTTGACGGACAAAGCCAGATGTTTACTTAAGAACTCCCTGTGCTGGTCGGGCTGAAACAAGCTTTGTTCAAAAGGCATTTGGCGAGGTTTGGAAGGAAGATGGCCTTGTTTTTGTAAGTGTCGAGCGAGCGCTCTCCTTCGAGTCCAGACGGTTCTACCTCTGTTTGACGGCCCATGATTGGATTTAACTGGTCAGAACACAACACAGCACTCACAACATGGATTTGATTAAAGTCAAAGATGCAGCAATGTCCATTCTAGTTTGCATAACTTGTATTTCTCAAAGTCTATTGTAGCAGAAAATGATGTCGAATTCATAATGCCCTTGAATGGCCCGGGTTTTCTACTTTAATAATTGTCTCTATCAGGCTTATGTGAAGCTCCGCCTCTTGAAAGCTAACACGCTAATGCTAATGGCCCTATTGCAGACACAGTGGACAAACTCCCGAGCTTCCATGATTTGTCACGTTCCCCAGTAAAACAGGTTATTGTAGAGATCTTTGAGGGATTTTATTTGCATGGTAGAGATTCCAGCACATTCAGGCTTTATGACACAATCAGGCTATTCCATTCTGAATGCAGGATGTTTCACAGTAAAAGCGTATGCGTGAATCAGTTGGAGCAGAGTTTATGTGATGGTGTAATACTAAATGTACATGTAAAGTTTTAAGCCAAAGAGCTGGAACAGATAGCTTGAACCTAAATTATTAACAAGTGCGTAGTAAATGAAACAAATGTCTTTATTAGTAATTTCCGGAATTTACAATGTACATTGTGGTTTTATGTTAATTGTGGTTTCTGTCTATTAATATTAAAAAAATAAAGGCGCGTCTTACTTGAGTCTATCTATCTATATCCATCCATCCATCCATCAATCCATCCAGCTTTGACAAACCCAATGTATTATTACCTTTTTACATTCTTACTTAATGATTTAATGACACATTTGTGGTGAGAGCCTCCTAGGGGTGAGACAATAACAATCATAAAATAATGTTGGTTATAATCATGAATAAATGTGGATTAAAAAGTTATGGCAATACATGCCCGCCGGTTCAAATAACAACACAATTCAGCCAACAGGATACGCATCGGAGAGAGTTCCGGACTGTCTGAGATATTTTTTTGATGGTGCTATGGTTACAGGTTGTACTATTCTGTGGTGGGCAAAATTGTAGCTGACTCAAGTGCCTGTGCATTTGTTCACATGCGAGCGAGCCTGTTGCATCTTGTAACGGCCTCGCACCAATCCGTTAATCGGACACTACTGCAAGCGCGACAGTGGAGTCTCCATTTACCTCTTCGTCTGTGCTTTGCGGGAGGATACTACTACTACTACTACTACCACACACACACACACACACACACACACACACACACACACACACACACACACACACAGTGAAGTTCCCATTCACCTCTTCATCAGTTCCTGTATATGATGTCCTATGAGGGTAGACTTATAGTGAACATTGGAATATGTTTCATTATGATGGACAAAGTTAATATATAATCATATGGGCATGGTGATAACAGTATGCACTCACACAACCTTTTGGCACAGGTGACATGAGGTGACGCAATAGTCGGCCTTCGTCAGAGCTAGTTCTTTGATGTCTGTTTGTTGTGTCAGGGCTTTTAGATACCCTACTGAGGATGGTTTGACCACACTCCTATCTATTAATTGCTGGGACAGTTTGACCACAACCCTTCCTGTTAGATACCTTGCTAAGGGGCTTGATCTACCCCTATTCTGACCTCTAGGATGTATCACTCAAAACGTAACAATAATGTAATAAGCATATGAGATTAACTACTATTAAAAAGGCATTGAGCCATTTAATCTTATCATATTTTGTATAATCTAAGAAATAATGGTATTGCAGGAAAAAGTGGAATAGGTAAAGCACAAAGTCAATGGAAAGGTACTTTTTGTGAGACCAACATTTAAAAAAGGAACTGAGTAATGCTGTTTGAAAACATGCTGTGCAGCTTTAAAGAGGCTAAGTGCAGCAGGGCGGTGAGAGAAGCTAAACGACTGTACTTGGAGAAACTCCAACAACAGTTCTCAGCTGGCGACACTGTTTCTGTTTGGAAGGCGCTCAGACAGATCACCAATTACAAACCTAAAGCCCCCCGTTACACTAATGACCTGCGCCTTGCAAACAATCTGAACGAGTTCTACTGTCAGTTTGAAAGACAATGGGACAGTCCTGACACCATCCCATAGTACCACGATACCACCCTCATTGGACTCGCCTCTGGTGGGGATGAGTCTGGCTACAGGTGGGAGATTGACTTTTGACCCGGTGCGGCCAGAACAACCTGGAGCACAATGCTCTAAAGACAGTGGAGACAAACACAACAGCCCCACGTGCCGCCACCACCCTATGTGACTCCCCGGTCAACGCTGTGGAGTCCGTCTGCTTCCTGGGCTCCATCATCAAGGACCTCAGATGGGAGCTGAACATTAGCTCCCTCATCAAAAAAGCCCAGCAGAGGATGTACTTCTTGCGGCAGCTGAAGAAGTTCAACCTGCCATAGACAATGAGTACTTCCACACTCACTGTGCTGTACTGTGATCCTTGTGCTGTGTAGTGATTGCAGGACCACCAGGTGGCACAAAAGAGCTTAAGCACCACCATAGCAAGGGTTTAGAGTTAGGATAAAGTAGTTTTCTTCTTCGTCTTCCATTGCTCCATCGACCACCTCAATCTATTCTCATAATTGTTATTTCAGTAAACTCGGCATTATTTGAACATGCTCCCTTTTGATTCGAGCAGTTAAATTAAAAAGTAGGCTACAGTATAGTAACACCAGTAGCCTAACCTTTAATCACTGTGAGTTGAAGATATGATGCCGGCCCATCTGAAGAGTTTGTCCTGTAGTACTCTGTGGAATGGTGTACATTTTATTGACAACAATATATTCACTGATTTTAACCTTTTCTATAAAAATCTTATTATTGGGTGCTAGGATTCCGATTCTAGAATCGTTCAAATAGGCTACATTACATTTTGTTCATGGTCAATTTTCACATTTACAAATTGTAATTCACACAAAAACCCTACAGTATTTATGAAGGAAAGGACAAGGTCAAAAAACAACAATGCTATTAAAAGTATTGTATGGACCAGTTTTCAAGTTTTCATATAAACCCCTGGCTTTTTATTCTTATATGTGTAATTTTAGATGTCGTCATTCTATGGTTGTACTATGTAGGCTATTATACAGTCAATTAATTTGTATTTTCAGCGGTGAAAGTAAGCCGGTACTGGCCGGTACGGTGCACCACTAAAATATTTGGAGGGGGGTACGCTGTACCGGAAAGGAAAATATACTGTCTCTGAAAGAAATTGCACTTTCAGCATGACAACACACCTGCTAACGTCAAGCAACCAGAAGCTGTCCACATCAAACAGATGTGGACAGCTACTTCAAGCCTCTTTGGAATTCATTGGTGATTTAAGTGTTCTGTTTCACTGAAAAATGAAAAGTCAAAATAGTTTTCAACTGTTCAGCTAAAAAGAACGTTGATTGTGTCGTTGAAGTGATGTTTTAATTTATTTGTAAACAAAAACTGATACGGGGGATTAAAGAGCGGTATACTAGTGTGATAAAAAGTACTAGAGTAATAAGAAGTCCTCGTGAAAGTTTGATACAGTAAGCAGCTACTCCAGTCGCTTACGGGCCCCAGCCAATCAAGGGGCCCGTCAATCTTTGAAGGGCTCCACCCACAACAGTAATTTCATCTTCCCGCGGGGGCCCTTCATCCAAGTCAAAAACCGAACTGCTCCTTGGCATTCCAGGACATATCATATCGGGGCCGGGCTGTATATGAACTCCTCAGAATCTCACACACTTCTAGTCCATGGTGTCCCTGGAAGCATATAAATCAATCAAATTACACAAACATATTTGAATTGATATTGACAACATATTTTCAATCAATTTTGAAGCTCACAACGATGTATTTAGTTTTACATTGCGACTGGGGATTGTGGGATATTTAATAAACTTGCGCGTGCGTAGCAGAGTTGGCAGCCACACGTTGAAATTTAGTTAGCGATAGAGATGGCAATGGAGGAGTACAAACATAGAAGTGGCTTTCTGGATTTTTACAAAGATGAAATAACTGCTGATTTTCCTATTCAATTGTTGTCATTCCGTGTAGGCCTATGTTTGACAGACCGCAGCTATCACAAATGCAAGTGCAAGAGCTGACGAAGATGCTCATCATTGACAATAGATGCACCACTGAGTTTCGGGGAAGTTTGCATTGTTGCTTTTCCTGACAATACCAGTAACTGTGGCATCTGCAGAGCGCTCATTTTCCAAACTTAAACTTATAAAAAGCTACCTGAGGAGCTCAATGGGACAGTCTCGTCTTTCTGGACTTGCCATATATGCCCGTGCGCGTCACCTGGACATTAAGGATTTAATTTACAACTTTGCGCAGAGCAAAGCCCGGAAAATGCAGCTATGATGTAAGTCAGCACCTGTTTATGTATTTTAATGATCGGGGATTCCTTTTGGCTTTATTGTGTCTATGGTGTGCAGTTCGGAGTTTGTTTCTTTTGGTGCGCTGTCACCAGTGTTTAAAAAAAAAATCTATTTATGGCCGATTTATGGTGCGCCGTCACCGTTTTTTTTATTTGTTGTGGTGCGGGTACTTTTGCGAGTCGTCTGATTTCTACTGACCTAATGGCCTGTGCTATTGGTGGACATTGCGTCATTACGCGTTGTAGGGGGGCGGGCCCGTCTTGATCATCCTGCTTAGGGGCTCGTGACTGTCGTTGGCTTGTTTTGCCACAGGCTTCGATAAGCAGGCTTTAATAAATAATTAAGTGTAATTTCCGGTGCGCGCTCTGCGCACGCTCTATGGGTCAATATAGTACCGGCAAGAAATACAAACTACTTTCACCCCTGATGTTAATATCAATTTCAATTTTTGTTACGTGAATGCTTATTGAACCAACAATAGGATAGAGGCATAGACTGTATATAAATAGGGGATATAGGGCAACATAGCTTCCTTTACTGCCACCTAGCGGCGCTTTGGGAGTGGAACAGAGTAAAGTACTTGCTAGCGTGTGTCCACAAAAGTACTTTATAAATGAAATGAAATGAAATAATTCGTACTATACCATGTGAATACTATGCGAAATAATCATTTAGGTACTATTTAAGTAGGCCTACACCAAAGTCTATCTGGCCTCTCTTCAAAAAACAAAAGAGACCATCTCTTCCAAAAGGCCTATGGGATCAACTAATGATAGGCCTACAATATACAATTGTATAGTATTGATTCCACTATAGTGAGTAATCGTTTGGAATACCATTTGACATCAAGCAATAAAAAACTTGTTGAAAGTAGTGGGAAGCTTGATGACTTCATGACATTATTTTACAACGTCATAACCTAATCACTTTGACCAATTCCTAACCAATTATTATCTCAAACAGCGATGCGGGTAGAAAGTCCAACTCTAAACAAACTATCTACTCGACGTTGGTGTACAGAGCAAACATTGAGTTAATTAGATCAATTGACAACCACTGACAATATATAGGACAAAGTTATTGATGTATGCGGAAATGTAAATAGCGTCATGCCCTTTGCCTTCGCTAATCTGCGCTTCTCAGCGGCCCCTTCCAGTGCCTCGTGCCATTGTAAATAGGGGCCGGGCCTCAAGGACGCGCAAGCCCTTGCGGTGGAAACCAAAGCAGAAGTCTACACTTCGGAATTTTGAAATCGAAAGCACATTCGGCACCGCCGAGACCACATTGTACCGGAGTGATAATGGAGCCGTCCATCGCCTCGTCCCCCAGAGAGGTGCTGGAACGCCTGTCAGAGGCTCTTGGCTGTAGTCCCAACTCGGTGGATTTAGCTGCAAAGCTCGACCAGCAGGATGACCTGAGGCATTTGAGACAGCAGTTCCTCATGCCAAAAGTCTCAGACCTGCCTCCGTGTGAGTTCGCGAGAAACAAGCCGTTGACTCGATTCTGACAAGTTAGCGCTTGTTATAAATGTGTTATTGCAAATAATCGTGCAATACCAGTAAAAGGAACATGTGCAGGTTGTTGAGAACCACTCAGCAACTCATACTCAATAATCGTATTACTATTAGTAAAATGTGTATTTGTAATAATAATAGTAATATTATCAATAATAGTCATATTCATTAGTAAACGTGTGTGTGTGTGTGTGTGTGTGAATTATACCTTTGCAGCCGATTCAATAGCCTATTTCAGCCCTGACTAGTTATGATAATTTGCAATTACATAAGGGCGACTATTTGTATACCAAAGTCAAACAAAATGTTGTTGACAATGGTTGTTGTCTCTGTGTTTGTTGTACAAACCATGCCAGAGTTATGTTATTGTTGAAGATGTATAGTTAGTGTATATGGTGCAGAAATAATCTTTATTAATTCATTAATCACTTTTGGCTTTTTGTTTTCGTCTACTTAGCTGATCTTTCACTTGTTGACGGGAGCCAGGATTGCATTTACTTTGTGGGAAACTCACTGGGGCTTCAACCTAAAAGCACCAAGAAATATCTGGACGAGGAGCTAGAAAAATGGGCCAAAACGTACGTGAAGAGTTTATTTCTTTAACAAATATCCTGCTTTTCACACTTGAAAATGTTTAGCAGCTGAAACGTATTTGAATTTTATTACACTTGTAGGGGACTTTTATTTGGTTGAAAGGGTTCTTCCTTCATAATTAAGTTTATTAATTAATAGTTTTGCCCGTCACATGAATTCACATGACTCCCATGACCTTTGGAAAGTGTTCTTTTCTCAACCTGTTGACACTGTCGCTGTGGGGTCTTGTAGAGGAGTCCACGGACACACTCAGGGCACCAGACCCTGGGCATGGGCAGAAGATAACATTGAAGAGCTCATGGCAAATGTTGTTGGTAAGGACAGTAGCTTGATAATTACACTCAAAGACATTTAGGACGGCCAAATATCATTGCATTTAAGTCCTCACCATCAATAAAGCAATCCATATCCTAACACGTTCTTTGATCATAACATGAATTGTATCAGTAATAACTGATAGTAATCACAAGCTACCCTTTATAATCACTTGATTTGAACTGTTAATAAAAAAATATATAATTTATTAATCACACTGCTTAATTCAAGAAAACTATTGGTTAGTCTGTTGTTCAACTGATCCGTCACAACACATGTGTGAACAGAGTTCCCATGTTGTGTTGGGAAAAAAATAAATTGGCACATCTTGCCGAAGTTGTGTGTTACACCTTCACAATGCTTAGAGGCAAGGCAAGGTGCATAACTAAATGTCTCCATTTAATGTTACCTACCCCTGTCTTGGTTCATATTCCATCAGGCAATGGTTAATAAGTGGTAAACTGCTCAGGAACCAAAAATTGTGTTTTTCTTGTTAGTATGTTAGTAAAAATGTTAGTATGTCTATTTAGATGGATAGATAGATGATATATTGACACTTTATTCATCCTGAGGGAAATTGTTTTCATGTAGATAATATTTTACATTTTATATAGCCATTATGACGGTCATACTCAATAACGCATGCTAGCTTAAAGTATATTGAAGTTGGCTTGGGTTGTATCAATAGACAAATCACTTCCCCACCTTCTTCTGAGAAAGCACTCACTGATCGTCATGCTAACACCACCCAGGCATGTTGTGCCGCCAGGGGTACGACTTGAGTCCGCTAGCACTCGGCACAATGTTCACCGTACTGAAACATTTTCATTTCATGAACTGAAACCATACAAAATTCCTCACGTAAAGTCACTCATAGGAAAATTGCGCCTCCAGCAGAACTTCTGGGGGGAGACAGCACAGAGGAGTTACGCGAGTCACGCGTTTTTCCTGTTTCTTTACTGTTTTGTTACAAATTTCAGAAGTGGAATTTACTGAGTACATTTTTACAGTGAACAGTCGTTGGTGGATTTGAAATGATACCCAACACTTTTTCACAGTTTGCTACTGCTGGCTAAGTTTGTGTACACCAATTATGCACTTACTTTACCATTGCTTTAGCTTCTGTTTTTCTTTTGGGCTGTTTTTCTGTCTGTCTGTCTGTCTGTCTGTCTGCCTGCCTGCCTGTCTACCTGTCTGTCTGTGCTACAGGGGCCAAACCAGAGGAAGTAGCTTTGATGAACGGATTGACTGTTAATTTACACCTACTCCTAGTAAGACCGCTTCCTGAAGATCATACAACTCATGTTATCTAGTTCCTTTCAATAATTTATTACATTTGTCCATCTGTTCGTTCTGGTAGCTTTCCTTTTACAAGCCAACAGCAAAGCGTCACAAAATTCTCATGGAGGACAAGGCGTTTCCATCGGACCATGTGAGTAACCGCTAAATAAACAAAGTTGGTATCCTCAACACAGGACCTTAAATGTGACGTGAAATTACTTGCATCTTATTTCCCTCATACAACGTATTCTTCAGGCAAATCAGGTAGATGGCTCTGAGCAAACTAAGGGAGGTGGTGTGTGATTTCATCATTGAGGATTTGATTGCATTGTGACAAACAAAAACATAAAAGCACTCTAGCAAGTTGTATATTAAGGTAAGGCTAGCCAGTCACTTTCCACAAATGGTTCCACAAAGTGATGTGCAATCACACTTGCTTCTTGACATCTGTGCAAGTTTGGAGCTCAGCTAGAAGCATATTGAAATGCCTGGAATATTTTGACCTTTATCTTATCTTATCTTTATCTTATCTCTATGGTAAACATTTCATTAAATTCAGCTGCTAACTAAACTGCCACTAAAACTCAACTGTTTCGATTGCCATATACATCAAATAATTCTTCTTTATATGTGTATGTGAAGCCGCAATCAAAACGACATGCTAAAATAAAACGTTGACCCAGACAAAACCTACTGATGATCCAGTGCCAAATCACTGGATCATCAGTAGATCATCCAGTGCCAAATCACTGAATCATCAGTAGATCATCCAGTGCCAAAGCACTGGATCATCAGTAGATCAATGTTGGTTGAGTGCCAGTGCTAGGACAGTGTTGGCTCCATTACAGTCAGTTATCTATACTTACAATTCATCAAGCACCTGTGATTCCAGTGCTCCACTTAATCCTTGGGCAACTATTAAGTTAGGTCTGCACAGTTCAGCTGTCATGTGTTTACAACTCTTGTGTACAACACATTTCTAATGGCTCATTTTGTCTGTGCTTTGCTTTGAACACAGTGTGCGATTAGGTGTCCCTGTCCTAAAATACATACAGTTTGTGGTGGGAATTCTGCAACACAATCAATAGTCAATAGGTCAATAGGTTGATAGTTCAGTAGCTCCTGTCTGAACTGATTAAGAATAAAGAGTCATCCGAACTGATAACAAATGGGGAGAAGTCCAACGCACTGACAAAAGCAAGCACTACTTATACTGTTTACATGGAGAATGATTTACAAGGTTGGAAAGAAAAAAAACCCTTTCAACCCCCAGCCTGACCTGGGGAATTAAAAGCAAATGATTGGCACAGAAAACATGTCCTCCACGCTATGGAAACATGGGAATAAAGTTGTACACACACACACACACACAAGCAAATCCCAATTCAATACCCATTTCCATCTTTATTCAAAAATGAATGGCCCTAAATGGCATCAGAAGGGCACCAGACATACTACATTGGAAGCATGAAGGGAAACACTATTGACTAAATCTCCACCACAGCACTGGTGAGGTGGGGCCGGGATCATTTAGGGCCATCTCTGTGCACGGAGAGAGGGGGCTGGTTTATCAGGGTATTGTAAATCCTCCACCTCCTCATCCTCCACACATTCCCCTGTTCTCCTTGGTGGCTGCGACATCGAATTTCATGAGCCCTTCTGCACAAGCTGAAAAAGACAAAGGATTAAGGAAAGGCAATCTGCAGTCATACACCGAAACAAAAAATGTGTGTTGTTAAAGCATGCTTGGGGAGTTTAAGACAATAATGCTAAACTACCTAGCACTATACATACACATGGACATAGAATTCACCAGGCCGACTGAACTTACCTTCAATTTAGAGGAAACTTCACCAGCGATGCAGGCTGAAAAGGTGTGCCGTTTTTTTCAATGTTTGGAACACAAATTGTGCAGGTGTGTTGCCTCAGCCAATCAAAGTGACATTTACTGGTTGGTGTTTCAGCCAATCAGAGTGGCGTTGACTGGTTGGTGTTTCAGCCAATCAGAGTGACGTTGACTGGTTGGTGTTTCAGCCAATCAGAGTGACGTTGACTGGTTAGTGTTTCAGCCAATCAAAGTGACGTTGACTGGTTAGTGTTTCAGCCAATCAAAGTGACGTTGACTGGTTGGTGTTTCAGCCAATCAAAGTGATGTTGACTGGTTTCTGATTTTTTGGTTGACATCCAAAGCCCTTAATAGAAAGCTATCCCCGGCTTAAAATAAATAAACCAGTTAAAAAAAACAGTAAAATGGCCTACTGAATAAATAAATAGGCATACACATAATACATTGTGTTTGTTTATAAACACTATGGGCTATTCACATTTATGAATGTTGATAACAACAATGTTGATATAAATTTGTAAATAAAAATATATTACTGTAGCCCGTACCACGGACGTAAACTTTAGACTTGCGTTAGACGTTGAAAAAAGACGTGGCCTGGTGTTACAAAACAACCCCTTCAGTGGACTAACATTGAACGACCGAAGAAGACATAGAAAAGACTTCACTCTGACGTGACGTTGTACTGCACCAGTCATCGACGTCCAAATGACGTCCAAACTAATGACCCAGTTCAAAGGTCAAATGTTGAACCTAAATATGACGTCCAAGTTGGGTCATGGTTGGACGTCCAAATAGTGGACCTAGTTTGGACGTGGAATAGATGTCCAGAATTGGTCATGGACTGACGGACACAATATAGACATGATCTGCCAACTATCCCACGTATAATATTTAGTGGGAAGCTTCCCCAGAAAAGGCCATGACAATACAAGTGGCAGAATTCCAGATCAACTTTTTCCATTACAAATTATCCCTTCCACCTCTTGTCCCTGCATGCCTCCCACTGTGGGAAACACCTGTGTAGGCAAAGGGGGAGTGGGAGGACTTGCTGTCCATGGACCAAGGCACCAGTGCATGCTGAACTTATTTATTCCTATTCCAAGTGTTTGCAAACTGTTTGCTCTGTATTGTGGAATAGGTGAGAAATGACAAATGATAAATTATGAAATTAATGGTGGCTAAAGTTAACTAAGAGTGACCTGTATCATTTTAATGTGATGTGATCTGACAATTGTTTTTTTTTCTTCTTTATGTTTTATTTTCTGATCTCCTCAGTACGCCGCCGAGTCTCAGATTCGCCTGAGAGGTCACGATCCTAAGGACAGCATGCTGTGCCTGTCACCAAGACCGGTACGTCCAACCCCTTCCTGCAGCCGATCTGTCATTGAACTCAGGTTCCCAGAATCCATTGTTAACTCTGACAGAAATATCATTCAAGGTTAACAGAGGTTGGTCTCAGAGTAGTGTGTTTACACTCCATTATGAGAGTTCAAAGAGTACTTTTTGTCATTGTAATAAGTAATAATTACTAACGGTGGCATTTGTTTTTACATGTACATTTGGTCATTTGGCAGACACTTTATCGAGTAGTGACAAAATAAATGTTATAGTGCCGCACAACTAACAATTGGTGGGAGTGCCTACAGGAGTCAAAGCTCTGAAAGCAAGGCCCCATGTCCATCAGGGGCTGTGAAAGAGGCCAGCGTCAGTGTCACAATGCATTCCCCGTGCTGCGGGACGCGAGCAGCACCTCAAGCTGACCTTTTGGCCGTGCTCAGACCCGCTGACCAATCACATTCCAGGCCAATATGGCGTTGGCCAAAAATAACAGAATGAATCCACAATTTTATGGATTAGACCCAATTCACCTGAGATCCCGCCGGACCGGCTTGAGCTGGCGACAGGCAGTCTCTGACGATCGTCCTAGAGCTTTAGCTGATGGCCATGCTAGTCACGGATCAACTCCATCACTAAAAGGAGGAAAAGGTTGGAGGTCAAAATCACAACTCTTCTCCGTTTTGGCACCGCAGTGGTGGAAAGAGCTCCCTGCCAATGTCAGGACTTCAGAGTCACTCCAGGAAGAGACTCAAGACCCACTTGTTCAGAGCATAACATAACTCTACCTACCCCCCCCCCCCCCCAAAAAAAAAAAAAAAACCCTCCCCTCATGCACTTGTATGTTGTATGTCTTGCCACTTTATAATTGCTCTCTGTAACTTAGCACTTAGCATTTTAGGCCAGAGATGTTGTTGTTTTGGTGACTTGCTTACTGTATTAACAGCAATGAAATGTTTCACCTTCTGACAAATGCACTTATTGTAAGTCGCTTTGGACAAAAGCGTTTGCTAAATTTAAATGTAAACATGGGCCTTGATAGTAGCATGACCGAGCATAAACTTCAATATATTCATTTATTCATTTTATTGTATCCTTGAAGCTGGGAGCAGCAAATATGAGTTGTTCCTGCCTGCAAAATACCTTCATGCCAAAAATCACATCCAACCCGTGCTCCTTGTTGACATTCGCAAAAAACACAATGGCATCGCCGCGCCAACCTCGAAGCGGTGAAACCGAGATGACCGGTTGTGGCCGGACCGACTGACCAAAGCGCGCTGTCTGTGTCGCCAGGGCGAGGAGACGCTGCGGACGGAGGACATCCTGGAGGTGATCGAGAAGCAGGGCGACAGCATCGCCGTGGTGATGTTCAGCGGTGTGCAGTATTACACCGGGCAGCTCTTCCAGATGGAAGCCATCACCAGAGCCGGCCACAAAAAGGTCTGGTGTTCACGGCCATCTTACTCAATACAACTGGACTCCCAGTTGTATAGCCGTTGAGGGACTCCCTCTGTAGTTTAATAACGAGTCATTGCGTGCATACACTGTGACTGGAGGATGTAGTTACCTTGTATCTCTATGGATGTAACTGTATTATTTTATTATCATTTCATGATTGATAACTTCAACCAGTTTAGGTTGATCCAATGTAATACTGTACACCATTGAGCAGTACATTGTATATAATCAACAGAGTGACATTATAACTGTTATTAGTATTATTGCTACTGTAGCTGTCTGAAGCGACTGTTGCCTCGTTCGCATGAGCGTTTGGAATCCCCCTTCAAGCAGCCATTTTAAAAATCGCAAAGCTGTCAAACGGAGGATCTCTTGTAAACTCCACCGAGCTGTACACAGGTTGGGACGGCTGTGAACGCGCCCAGGAAACAGACGAGTGTTACAGATTGCCCAATACACACAACCCCCCCACCGCACACTCGCACAGATGCATGTACGCACATCCGCACACACACACACACACACACACACACACACACACACACACACACACACACACACACAGTGGCGGCTGATGATTACATTTGTTGGGGGGGCGCAGTTGTGCGTGATGCTTCAAAGAGCACCTTACAATCAGAACACAACACACAAAATCTAAAAACCAGTTGGATTGGATCATTGTTAATGCACAATCTGACAGCAAAGCCCATCCGTACAATCCAAGCCAATCAATGCAATTTTAGAGAGACCTTGGATATTGTTGAGCTAAAATGAAGAGTTTTGGGGCAAAATAAATTAAAAAAGTAGGCTACTTTAATGAAAATAGACCACATGGTGCACAATCTAAACACCAGTAAAATTAGACATACATTGGATATTGTTGAACTATCAATAGCCTCAAAGGAGAGACATTGGATATTGTTGAACTAGGGTTATGTTGTGTGTGAAAACACTGAAAGAATCCAGAGAGCCACCACATGTTCTGCTGTTTACTCATTCGAACGAACATACAAACCGACCTGAAACCAGCGTCGGTCATAGCAAAATAAGGACACACCGTAAAACATTAACATCTCAAAATCCGGGCATACCGTGAAACCCTGTCATGGAGACATAACAGGTTACTGTTAGGGTTAAGGTTAAATCTGGACAGTCAGGTCCGAAGTACTTTACCCTTTTCTTGTCCACATCAAAAATGATGTTTGACGTAATGAAACAATGGACTTTTCCTTGACCACAGTTGCCATGATCCTTTCACAAATTGATGAGTCTCCGCTAGCCATCTTCTCTTCTCTGTCACAAATTATTTACAGTTGTGGTGTGAATGCTTGCTGAAGGACGTATTTGATTGATTCGATGAATTGTCCAATCATGTTAAGAATAAAAAATATGGAACACAATGCTACTGGTCTGGGCGCACAGGTGCGAACGATAAGTGAATTTGCATGCCTTTTCCAATGAAAAGCTGCTTGTAAGAGAGCAAAAAAAATGTTTGCTGGCTCTCATAGACTCCAGTGTTACTGGCGCCCTTGACCTGGAGGAGGGCTTTATATCGAATGACAAATAGCAAGCCTAGCCTAAAGAACTCACATTCTGACACATTTAAATGGTTGCTGGCAGTGGCAGGTATGCTCTATCACACCATTACACAAGGGAAGTTGCAATGTATTTTTGTTGATTGATTCATGGTTGAACTTGGTAGATATATACCAGTCAATATTTTAGAGAGGGGCGGCGCCCTAGCGCCCTCTATTGACCCACCGCCGCTGACACACCCTAAACTGTGCACCTTGCAGGGCTGTTTTGTGGGGTTTGACTGTGCCCATGCAGCAGGGAATGTGGAGCTGAAGCTGCACGAATGGGGAGTGGACTTTGCCTGCTGGTGCTCCTATAAGGTAGGAGAAGTAATACACAGGAAGCAATAATAATATATTGTTTTACAGCCTTTGATGCACATGCGCGTATGCGTGCTGTTGGCGGCTTCTACTGGCCTGTATTGTGTAAGGTGCTAGTAGGTTCTTCCAAAACGGTACGTCATCAGCAGCGGTCAGACAATTGCCAATTGATAAGGTTCCTTGGTAGATGTATGAATTTTTTATTTTGTATTTTAGTCTGTAAATGTAAAATAGGTCGCAGCTTGCAAGTGAAGGTCTGTTTATATCAAACACTTCAGCTTAGAATTGTTCATATACAACATCGCTCATTATACCGCTCTGACACGTTGATGGTACTAGAAAAGGTATTGCAAGTAGGTGGTAGCCATTCTGGCCTCCTGTAGACATATGGCTGCCCCCATGGAAGAGGACCCTACCCTGTTGAGATATAAAGGGCTCATTCTGATGTGAAAGTCTTATTTTAACCTTAAAACCAGCCTTACCTTCATAGGACTATACACTGATCAAAACATACTCAAAATATAATATCCAATTTCTGCCAAGCCGGTCCCTTGACACGCACTTTAAAGGATTAACCGGAATAAATAAAACACAAGTCACGTGACCTTATTGCGAACATTCATCAGCACACGCGAACCACATGGCCGTGTTTGCCTAATCTCTGCCCCATGACGTGTCCATGTTGCGGTGAGTGTAAGCCTTGTGTGTCCTTGCCCACCTCCAGTATGTGAACTCTGGGTCGGGAGGAATAGCAGGAGCGTTTATCCACGAGAAGCACGCCGACAGCGTCAGACCGGCGTGAGTACATTCCCCACTGCCTCCCATCCACGTTTGTAGCTTTCCACACAGCAGAGTTCAGATTTAGGTATGCAATTATCAACTGTGTTCTCCTCGTCATTCATTACTCTAGGCTCCTAGGGTGGTGGGGACACAACATCAAAACTCGTTTCCAGATGAATAATGGTAATTCAAGTCACCTCCCCTTGGTATCCCTGAGAAGGGCAGTTATTGTTTGAGAGGCTATATGCTGCCACACAGTGGTTCAGTTTGTTATTGCTGTTTTCACACCCTCATCCAATGTTATACATATTGTTCTTAAACTAGGTCTCATCGAAATGTATATATTTTGTAGCCTTTTGTATTTGTAATTATCGGTCTGTTAATTTCATGTAGCCGAGAAAGTGTTTGTTCACTAGTTTGATCTACTAACGGGCTCTGCTTCATAGAAATAGCAGAACGATTTTTAGTGTTTTGAGTGCCGCCTGTGTTTGTCCTACGGTGATGCCTCTGTGAATAGCGTATTTTAC
>JAXIVH010000029.1:3535714-3538214 GCA_036785325.1 Urophycis tenuis | reverse complement strand
CGCACGGAAGTGTACACACACACACACACACACGCACACACACACACGCGCACGCACACGCACACACTCAGACACAGACACATACATGCACACGCACACACTCACACACAGACACACACACACACACACACACACACACACAGACACTCACACACAGACACACACACACACACACTTGCACGCACACACCTTTTTTTCTTCTGTCTCTCATGCGTACACCCACTCAATCTTTCTTTCTGTACCTCTCTCTCTCTTTCTCACACACACACACACACACACACACACACACACACACACACACAGACACACACACACAGGAGTGAAACACTAAGATACATCTACCCTTATTATAGAAGGGCAAAGTTAACATTATTCATTCACATGCATGTAAGAGCCGTGTGATGTATTTACTACTGCGCGAAGTACAATATCTCAATGAAACGAGACCACAACTGAATGTATTCACACTTGTGGTTTACAAATGGGGAAGTTTTGACCCTGTTTATGCTAATAATAGGCCCAAAGCATGAAATGAATATGAAAGTATGAAATAATTTATTCTAGTATCAAAGGATGTATTCTTTAAGGTATGGATGCTTTTTTTTTTTTTTTTTCAAACCAATGAATCAAGAAATTGTCATATGATACCAGATCATTGTAGCTACGCATCTAGTTTCGAATAAACAGCTGTACAGTGGCCTCACAGAGCCAGCCTTAATATACCGAAAGTCCGAGACACAGCATTGATTGCCCTGTCAGGTAGAGAGGTCTTGATTGACGTGCAAACATGACCAATCACAGACCATGCACCGTGAACAGGACTACAAGAAAAACAGGCTTGTTGTCTGACGATTCAAAATGTGATTTACAAAAAAAACAACAAAAAAAAAACAGACGACCGATCGAACCCATGTCTGGAAATATACAAACACACCTAATTCACCACGGCACACGTAGGAGCTGCGTCTACGTTCCTGTGTGACTGTGACAACGCTGCCAGCCAATGAGAGTCAGACATTTGGGACGAGCCACGCGGTGACACGTTGCAAACGAACGGAAGAGTCGGAGACTCGCTCTACAGAGCTCCACACCCGCGCACAGCGGCGTGGAGGGCTTCCCAGGACATCCTGGTGCATCACCCCATCTAAGACACAGCTCCGCTTGTAAGCCCGGCATCCTCGTACTTCACGGCTGAGCAGGTAGGGTCGACACCTGACCCGCACACCTGACTGCCCACCTTGTTTAATGATTGGCGGATACCTGTTAGCATTCGGGGACAAAGTCTCAAGGTGCTGCACCCTTCACTGTGGCCCTCCTCGGCAGCAGGTGATGTGGTTGGTCGGAGATGCACCTACAGGTGTTTACCTGCCCATGAAGGGACAGCCGGATGCGTGACTTGAGTGCGGTTTCAAATGCACCCACCGAGAAGAGAGAGGTAATGGGGTTAAATATTGGTGCAACCCGTGGCCATTGGGGTCCAGGTGGAGCTGTTAAACTGTGTCAAGGAGCACCTGAGTCATGGAAATCCCTCCTAGAACAAACAGGTTCAGGGTACAAACCACACAGGGTACACACAGATTGCCTCAGACTTAGGGCGTCTTAGGACATTTTGAGCAACCTTTAACAGATTCTCCACACTCAGTGACTAAAAGGTGTTTACCTATATCACAAGCGCTCCGTCAGCTTGCGGTGGATACGGTGATTCGACCCAACAATCACCACCCGTGCAATCTTACAATCGCGGTATGAAATTAAACAGAGTGGTGTGTGCACGCTCTGTGGCACTCATTATGCATGCTGTTTGTAATGTGGAGATAGCAAATTGATTATAAATCTCTCAAACACAATAAAGAAATCAAAACGATGTGGAATTTTCCGTATAATCTCAGGGATATAAGTAAATAGAGAGAGAGAGAGAGAGAGAGACACACACACACAAACACCTTGGCTTAATCCATTTACATGAGTCGAAGTGGTTCAAAAAACAAATTGATATCATCAAAATTGTATGTCTGGCATATGCCACGATGGAATCTGCCTCCTGAACGTTTTTTATCTGCTCCAACAACACTCTGCCACCTGCTGAGCGTCACCGCGTGCCTTAATGAAACTGTTTGGGATGCTGCTGCACCCGTTGCTAAGGAAACAGCGTCTCCCCGGCTTGCGGAGGAGTTTTTTTTTTTGGGGGGGGGGGGGGGGGGGTTGGATGATGGGCACAGATTCCCTTCATCAAATAATGATTAGGGAAGAGCTCACCTTAGGTGTCTAAGCCAGCAAATGGGGAGGGGAACGGGTAGCGTAGGTGACGGGTTTATTCGGAGGCGAATTGGCAAACAAGGAAAGGGAGCAGAAGCGATTCATCCTTTGTGTTAGATACCTGAGCCATTGGCTCTGGTTGTGTGTGGGGCCCTCACACACAACCAGAGGCACACAGCCACACACACACACACACACACACACACACACACACACACACATACCAACGATGTTCCTGTTCCCC
>JAXIVH010000029.1:3528214-3530714 GCA_036785325.1 Urophycis tenuis | reverse complement strand
CAGCCCACTGCTCCTATGTACCATAGGATGGGTCAAATGAACACAGCAGCCCACTGCTCCTATGTACCATAGGATGGGTCAAATGAACACAGCAGCCCACTGCTCCTATGTACCATAGGATGGGTCAAATGAACACAGCAGCCCACTGCTCCTATGTACCATAGGATGGGTCAAATGAACACAGCAGCCAACTGAACCTATGTACCACACGATGGGTCAAATGCAGAGCACACATTTCGTTCCCATATCTTGAAAATAATGGGAATGCCTAAAATGAAATCTAATCTAATATGAGATACTCAGTTGAGGCAGGGCAGTGCCAGTGGCCAGGTACAGGTCTCCAATCACTACCTGGGATGTGTGTGTGTGTGTGTGTGTGTCTGTGTGTGCACTCGCGACACATGGGGGGAATGAGAGGAGGGGGTTGAACCCATCCACTCTTGGCCTACTTTAGTCATCCTTAATATGCCTTGAAGAGGGGGGGGGGGGAGGTATAGTGCTGTTAATAGTAACCCTCTGCCTTGGGAGGTGGCAATGTGTTAGCCGACGAGGGCACTATCCAAATAAAACCCATGCCCGCTGAATACCTGCGGTACCTGAGGCATGCACTTATTGAATGCACACTAAAAACGACGCCAGGATTGCTCAGTGTTCACGTTAAAGGCGTAAGCCATCCAAACGGCCTCACGAGTGAGTCAGTCACTCCGTCCCATGGCGTTTCTCTCACTGAGAGCTTTGAGGTAGGTATCAAACAAACTAAAATACATCACAAAGTCAGCTCAATCTCCCTGATCATTTGTGCAGAATGATCCAAATTTCAATATGTCAATTAAAAATAAACACATAATAAATGTAATACTAACAATAATATGAATAGTTTTATTATCCTGAATAATAACAATGTCCGTTATTATTATTATTATTATTATTATTATTATTATTATTAGTATTATTATTATATTATACATAGGCAGTTATTCAATCTCTGGTGAACTCACTGGTTCAAGTGTGACAGAGGCAAGACAATAGCCAGGTGCAAGACACTTCAGGCTTATTTATTAAGCAATAGCTGTGTGTTGTACCAACCCATAGCTTGACTGGTACCTCCATCACTAAAAGGAGGAAAAGGTTGGACGGTGAAATCACAACTCTTCTCTGTTCTGTCACCGCAGTGGAAGAACGAGCTCCCTGCCAATGTCAGGACTGCAGAGTCACTCCCCATCTTCTGGAAGAGCCTCAAGACTCACTTGTTCAGAGTTCACCTGAACCCTGTATAACTTCCATCCTCTACCTACCCCCCTCGCCCCCCCAAAAAAATGAAAAAAATGAAACTTACCCTCATGCATATGTTGTTCGTCTTGGCACTTTATAATTGCTCTTTGTAACTTAGCACTTAGCCAGAGATGTTGTATACTAGCATTGGTTAACCTAGCAATTGGACTGCTTGAAACCTGTTCTGGTGGCTTGCTTACTGCATTGACAGCAATTAAATGTTCTGACCTTATTGTTAGACTTTAGATAAAAGCCTCTGGTAAATTCCCTAAATGCAAATGTGTTGTGCGGCCGTTGTGCAGGTGCACTTCCACAGGTGTTATGCAGGCGTAGTTCACACAAAAACAACACACATTCACACCGGGTTCGAGTTCACTGACACAGCCACAAAGGGCCTGGGCCTGTGCATGTACGTCTGACAGAAATGTCTAGCGGTGTCCAACAGCCTTACCTGACCTCCGGGCGACTGCACGCACTCTGCGCGCGCGCACACACACACACACATGTAATATTGACACGTGTCATGTACCTCAACCTGTGCACGGCGGGCAGAGCGGAGAGCGGAGTTCACCTGCACTGCTCCGGCCGATGCCGCGGGCCTCTCACGCTCACCGCTGCCTGTTAATATTTCAGCGGGACCCGGTGATATGTTTAGCGGCTTTCTGTCTCCCTCCACTTTCAGCCCGTTCGGGGGCGGGGGGAGGGAGGGGGTCGGTGAAGAGGGGGCCGACGATGAAGAGGAGTACGGGGAGTAGTAGATCCACTCTTACATCGCTGACGGATTATTTCCGTACCTGTTCAAACATTCCTGGTTAAATAATTCATTCTGTCGAGACACGTGTGCCGTGGGTACTCTCTGAGTGTGTGTGTGTGTGTGTGTGTGTGTGTGTGCGTGCGTGTGTGTGTGTGTGTGTGTGTGTGTTTCTCTCCACAGGCTTTTACCTCTCTGCGGTGTAAATGCTACACGGGACATGGGCGGTGGCAATGGTAGGATGCAAAATGGAGAGAAGGCGAGAAGAGAAACATCTCTTTGATTTTTTTTTTTTTTCCACCATGACAAAACACAAATAAACCTGTAGCTGGAGGAGTCCAGGAGTGTGTTTTGCCCCCTGAATAAAACATGGGCGCCTGGTAAAAAGGATCTCTAGAAGGTAGTGGTGATCTCTGCTGGCTGCCACCCTCACCTTCTCACAGGGGAGATGAAAGAAAACTCCACTTTAGCCACAGT
>JAXIVH010000029.1:3503214-3523214 GCA_036785325.1 Urophycis tenuis | reverse complement strand
AGAAGAAGAAGAAGAAAAAAAAAAGCTGAATAAAAATATGGACCCATTTTGTTGATAATGCAATCATTTTCACATCAGGGGGAAATAAAATGCGTTGAAATTCCCCTTTTCCTCTCCGACGGCAGTTGTATTCGTCAAATTCCCCACAGACGGATTTCTCAATATTGCATGATGAATATTGTCATAATAAAAACGGGGTCGCAGGCGGGATGGCGGTGCAGGCATTGCACGTGAACGGGCCACACTGAGGGCTTTCGTATAATAAGGACAGTTCATCTTGTGTCGACATCAAACGAAATAACAAAAAGAACGGAGAAAAGCGAAGAAAGGGGTCTCTGCTCCCTCACAGGTGATAGAGTAGTCTGGGTGACGGGAGGGAGGAGACGAGGGTGTGCGTGTGTGTGTGTGTGTGTGTGTGTGTGTGTGTGTGTGTGTGAGAGTGTGTGTGTGTGTTTGTGTGTGTGTGTGTGTGGGGGGGGGGGGGGGGTGCAGACAACGACTGCACCCGCGTTGTTGAACAGATGGCAGTGAGGCCTGTTGCTGTGGCGAGGGAGGGCCTGAGGAATTTTGGTTGGCCTCTAATTCCAGATTATGTGCCTCAATGCCATGGGTTTTTGTATGTGTGTGTGTGTGTGTGTGTGTTTGTTTGTTCTTTCCCCTAGGGCAAAGTAACAACAACAACACAAGGAGGAAGAACAGGAGGAAGAGGATGAACAGGAGGAGAAGCCGGGGTCTTGAACCTGGTGAGTACATGGAAGGAGAGAGAGAGAGAGAGAGAGAGAGAGAGAGAGAGAGAGAGAGAGAGAGAGAGAGAGAGAGAGAGAGAGAGAGAGCGAGAGAGAGAGAGAGAGAGAGAGAGAGAGAGAGAGAGAGAGAGAGAGAGCATTATGGTGATTTGGGAAATGTAGTTTGGCAGCAACAGCTGGATCTTTGCACGGCCGGACCTCAGAATGATAAATAGAGAATGATTGTGATTGGGAGGAACGCATGCATCAAGGTGAACACGCATGCAAATACAAACATTTCACAGCAAAACGTGCAGTGGCCACCATGGGATGTGTGTAATCATGGATTGGATGTATTGGTCGACTCAAGATTTAAATATTTGGACAAAAGGGGCGTTTTTTATGCCATGTTTAGTTTGGACACTGTGACGTTGACCTTTGGCCTTTGACATATCAGGGCCTTTAGATTGTTGTGTTCCAGTGCAGCCATCTGCATTGTCCTCACTCAGGTGATGGAACTAATGAAAAAAACAAATGAAGGGAGAGAGGGAGAAAAAGTGCAGTGTGACGCAATTGTTTAGCTAAATTGTGCTCCGAGAAGCATTGGTATGCGTACTCTTAAAACACACTGGGAACACTTTTCTTTTTTATTCCTTATTTTTACATCCACTGTGAGGACTTGGACTTGACATTCCTCCCTGTTCGCTTTAACAAATACATAAACAAATAAATCAGTCCAGGCCCTGAGAAAAGCCCCCTGCTCCTCACCGCCACTGCCGCTGGTCCAACAATCACACTGGGTCCAGCCACAGTCCTGCCCCCTCACTTTGTTCTCTGCTCCTACCAGTTTAGCCTCCATGTACGCGCGCATGCACGCACACACATACAGACAGACACACACACACATACACATTTATGCATGCACACACGTCACTCATGCCGACTTGCACTCACACACCCATACACACACACACACCATCATGTGCATGTACTCAGACAGAAACATGCATGCACACACATATTTTCTCATAGACAGACACACACACACACACACACACATATACATGTACACCCACACACACACACACACACACACACACACAGGCACCCACAAAGGTATACAGAACCAGACCCTTCACCCTCGTCCCCCCCACCCTCACCTACCCCACCCTCAACACACTCCTTCCACCCTCAACTCCTCCACCTTCAACTCCCTCACCTCCTCCACCCTCCATTCACCACCACCACCGCCACCACCCTGCACTTAGAACAAAAAGTTTTCTCTACTTTAGTCATTTTCACTCGCCCAGAATTGTGTGGGTGGGCTGGCAGCCGTACAAAACATTTTTGAGGAGAGATGGAGAGACATCAAGACACAGAGAGCGAGAGGGGGAGAGAGAGAGAGACAGAGACAGATAGAGAGAGTGAGAGAGAGAGACAGATACAGAGAAAGAGAAAGAGACAGATACAGAGAGAGAGAGAGAGAGAGAGAGAGAGAGAGAGACATGGAGAGACAGATACAGAGAGAGAGAGAGACAGATACAGAGAGAGAGAGAGAGAGAGAGAGAGAGACAGAGAGAGAGAGTTACATGGGAAAATGAGGTGCGTTGGAATATTTATTAGAAGGAGCCATCTGGCGTCGCGCTGTCTGCTACGAGAAAGAAAAGTGGGGGACTCGCCGAATTCTTGTAAGCCCCGCCTCCTTCCCGTCGCCTTTCCTGACTTACGTCACCCCCCCCCCCCCCCCCCAGTCCCTCTTCCCTCTTCTCTGTTCTCCATCTCTCTCCCCTCTCTCTCTCTCTCTCTCTCTCTCTCTCTCTCTCTCTCTCTCTCTCTCTGTTTTCCCCTCGCTCGCTCTTCGGCCCCTTCCACTCACTCATCCTGTTCTCGTTCTCTCAACGCATTCCGTCTCTGTCTCTCTCTCCCTCTCTCTGTCCTGCTACCTCTCTCTGTCTCCCCCTCTGTCTCTCTCTCCTGCTACCTCTCTCTGTCTCTCTGCTACCCCTCTCTCTCTCTGTCTCCCTGTCCTGCTACTTCTCCCTCTGTCTCTATCTGACTCTTCCCCTGCTACCTCTGTCTTTCTCTCTTTCCTGCTACATCTCTCTCTCTCTGTCTCTCTCTCTGTCTCTCTCCCCTACTACCTCTCTCTGTCTCTCTCCCCTGCTACCTCTCCCTCTGTCTCTCCTGCTACCTCTCTGTCTCTCTCCCTCTGTCTCTCTCTGTCTCTCTCTCCTGCTACCTCTCTGTCTCTCTCCCTCTGTCTCTCTTTGTCTCTCTCTCCCACTACCTCTCCCTCCGTCTCTCCCTCTGTTTCTTTATCTGTCTCTCTCCCCTGCTACCTCTATATTTCTCTCTCTCTCCTGCTACATCTCTCTCTCTCTCTCTCTCTCTCTCTCTCTCTCTCTCTCCCCTACTACCTCTCTATGTCTCTCTCTCCTGCTACCTATCTCTGTCTCTCTCCCCTGCTACCTCTCCCTCTGTCTCTCTCTGTCTCTCTCTCTGTCTCTCTCCCGCTACCTCTGTCTAGCTCTCTCCCCTGCTACCACTCTCTGTCTCTCTCTCCCCTGCTACCTCTCTGTCTCTCTCCTGCTACCCCTCTCTCTGCACCTCTCTCGCTCGCTCATTTCTTCTCCTCCTCCAGTGTCCCAGTGCAAATATTTGGCAGTGCTGCACATGCTCGCGGGGCCCTTTATCATCATCGTACCACGATACTGTTTCAAAGGCTTGTTAATCAAAGAGTATTCAGGGAAGAAAGGAAAAGGTTTATTTTCCATCCTAAACGGCTTGTTTAGTTGTTCCGAGCCAGAACCCCCCTCTCTCTTGACGCACGGTTGACACGTAACATGCACACTTATGAGGTGTTGACGACCCTGTGTGTGCGCACACGCGTGTTTCCGCGCATGCATTTGTCTGCATGTGTGCGAGTGTCTGTGTGGATTACTTGTGAACGAGGACATGTTGCATGTGCATGTGTTCTGCTTTGTGTGTCTATGCCGTGTCTTTGTGTGAGGGGCAGAGTGTCTGCGTTTCTTGTGATTGAGGATGTGCAGGTTTGTGTATTTTCCTTTGTGTGTCTAAGTGCACTTAGAAGTGTGGTGTGTCTGTGTTTGTGTGTGTGTGTGTGTGTGTGTGTGTGTGTGTGTGTGTGTGTGTGTGTGTGTGTGTAGGCATATGAATGTGCTAAGAGTTTGTCTCCTAATTATTTATCCAAGTATGTGTGTGTGTGTGCGAGTGTGTTGTGTGTGTGTGTGTGTGTGTGTGTGTGTGTGTGGTTGTGTGTGTGTGTGTTTATGCCTGTGCATGCCAGCCATATCTGCACACCCAGTGGTCTGCTTTCGCACAAATAAACGTCCTAAACGAACTAGTGGGAATACTGTGGGAATGCCAGTGGGAACCAGCTGCGTGTCATCCCTTACTAAATCCCCCTGGAATGCTGCAGTGTTCCCAGGGGAGAGGGGGAACCCACTTAGTGAATCCACTCCATGGATACTGTACGGACGTATTTCCTCTGTGGCAGTGTTTCATTCACAGGGGCTGCGATAGTCCACTCCCTGTGCATGTCTGGAATCTCACGCGTTCAATGCATTTACTCGACATAGTGACACGTCTTCATTCAGTGAAGAGCAGCAAGTGAGGACATTGAGAAATATCGGAATATAGAAAATGATATAAGAATGCAATTTTTGAGACAGAAGTGGAGGTGGAATCAAGTGGAATCAAGAAGTTAATGAAATCATGCTGTGCATATGGAAATGGAAATGGAAATTACTTGTACAAGATAACTATGAATTTATCAATTGTGAATCGAAGAAAAGGTTTATTTGGACAGGTATGTTTTCAGATGATGACTTCTAACAAAGCTGCAAACAATAATGTGGAAACACTTTACATATAGGGGTACACCAATTAACCATTCATTCACATTAGTTGATCCAGTAATAAGCATTATTATATTGCATTAACACATGGGCTAGGGTAGGGCTTAGAGCATTAGAGTTGGATAAGGGCTAACGCTAGCCTGACCTTAGTTATCATGAACACCATTTGTAAACATGTTACTGCATTAACTAATGCTAGCCAATGGTTAATTAATGGTAGATATGCCCTCATTGTTAAGTGTCATAATTTTTTTGAAAACCATCTCATCCAAAATGTATTTCCAAAACAAACAAACAAACAAACAAAAAAACAAATAAACAAAGTCTCTGGAGCACACATTCTCCCCAGGGGCTCTCCTGGCTAACAACATACTGGTCTGGTGTCTTTTGGGGCTTGTGTGTGTGTGTGTGTGTGTGTGTGTGTGTGTGTGTGTGTGTGTGTGTGTGTGTGTGTGTGTGTGTGTGTGATTGTGTGTGTGTGTGTGTGTGTGCGCGTGTGTGTAACAAACTTATTGGCAACACGTGAAGCATTTCCCCAAAACCCTGTAAACTGTGCACATTGCACTGCGTTCACAAATTATTTTTATACGTTACAGAAGTATGGAAATGGCGGGAAATGAATCGAGGAAATGTATTTATTTTTTATCTGGAAGTTACAATGCATTCATGCAACATAATCACATTAGGCGCGGATAAACAAAAGTGTGTCAGATACGTTTGCGTTCGCAGGTACGCGCACATGAATCCCAATTACCTCCAGATTGAACAAAATGAAATTCCAAGATCTCCATTCAAGAATATAAATGTGCACTTTTGTACAGCATGCTGGTGGAGAGGGAGTTTCAAAGAAGGTAAGTACCTTTCCAGCGCGGTGAAAAATGGCACCAATTAAACCTTAAATTGCTTGTTTTCTCATAACATACATGTTTTCATAACTCTGAAATCAAATAATTGCTCCTCTTTATATCGAGCACAATAAACAGAAGAAGTGGCGGCAGAGAGGAGAAGCTCCTGAATATTTTAGTAGATTTTTTTTTTTTTCCGAAGGCACTTAAAATAAAGAAGGGAGAGAGTGAAAAAAAGAAAAGAGCCGTGACAAAACAAGGTGGCAAAGTGAGATGCATAAGCAAGGTTTCATTAGGAAAACATGGCGGAAAATAACAACTCATTCATCTTACAGAGGGAGGAATGTACCAGGGATTTCGTAATTCTTTATTTCTTTATTTTTTTTGACGATGTGCCAACTGCCACACACTGGCCTCTCACAGATTACATAAACAGAGTGTCTTCATTTAGAGGACATCTACATAAAGAAAATGTGTTTTGTTTCAGTTATTTTGCTTGCCTGAAGGTAATTGTTAACCATGTCATTTGTAACTCCACAGCCCAAAGTGTCTCCCGGTTTCATTTGAGGTCTACATATGGACGGACTGTGTCTAATCCCCCTCATTTCTGTGTGTATTTGTTATATTTGATTAACTCCAACATTTGGAAAGTCAAGGCATAATTAATTGAATATTGAGATACTTTTTTTACTGTAGTGAAGTACAATGTCTTCTTTTCATTTGAATCTCATTTTCTTTCTACATGTCTTGACTTTCTTACTTCAACACACACAAACACACACATACACACACCGCACACACACACACACACACACACACACACACACACACACACACACACACACACACACACACACACCACCAATACACACACAAAAACACACATGCCACGACTGATTCATTTGGAGAGCTGCCAGGACCATTTGGAGCTGTCCTTGCCAGCGATATCAATGGTCCACATTCAACATTTTCAACTTCACTGACTACTGATTATACACACACTAGACTTTCACATCACACCCAAGATTCAAAGGCTGATTGAAATCTTAATTATAAAAAAACAAAAACAAAAAACAAAGAAACATATAAACATATAAAATGTTATATAGCAACACTATATATACTATATACTAGTGTAGCTATTGTATAACATTTCTTTGCTTGAACAAATAAATACAGCAAATGAAAAATTACTATTATAATTTAAACATTCTATGATATTATTCTATCAATGAGAACAAAAGCCCGCCAGCCTCTTCCTTTCCTCCCTGATATTGCTACCAATGACCCTTACTGGGATTGAGAGAGAATAGCAAAGCAACACAATATAAAGGGATTTCAATTAACCTAGAAAGAGAAACCAATCAAATTAGGCATTTATTGTACACATAAACTGTTTAAAATACAGGTTGCTCTTAAACCCAAAGCAACACAGGAACAAAGTAAGGGATTGCTTTGGGATAGACAAAGTCAAAATAACCTATTTCCCTCAACAAAACCGACAATCAAAGCATAAACAAGCCTCCTAACTGACAGAGAAAAGGAACAAAATGGAAATGGCTGAATACCCTTAACCCTTAAATACCACTTACACCACCTTTAAGTTGGACTACATGGAATCCAATTCCATCTAAATGAGGTGCATTTGACTTAACCCTTAACCCTTTAGTTCAGGCAAAACAATGTGCTGTCGTCAGCGAGCTATCATCATTAATAGGTCATAATCCAGGTGGATAGGAAAACCTGTTTGTCAAAGAACAAATCAAAGTGCTCCATTACAGAGCTTTGCTTGCCATTTATTTTTGGCACATCAGGAAGACGGTGTTGCATGCAGCCTCACATGTCCTCCACTGTTTTTAGTTGAAAGAAGATGTGTCCACGGGACAGAGGGCAGGTGCTGACACAATGGTGATAAGGGAAAGAAGTGCCTGGCACAGACATTACACAGGGCAGTGGCTTCAGCAAGGAACCAGGGCACGGCTGCTTCGGCATACAAACAACAATAACATTGATCTACATTTGTCGATTAAAATTAATTTATTTGGTCACTTTAGCCACGCATCAGAGCTCCACATTTGATCCCCAGTTACGTTTCGACTAACAATATCATGTATAAAATAAAAATAAAAATAAAAATAGCAATAATATAATATAAAATGAAAATGTAAGCTTCAGTGGAGCAGAGAAGCATTGGTTTGTCGCACGCACAAACAAATCTAGGTTGCTTAGGTTGAACTGATCACTAACAGCAGCTCTGTCATGTTGAACACAGAGCTCAGAGCACTGTGGATAAAGAGGTTGTTCTGGTAAAAGATGGGGTAAAGTTGCCTTTCTGTCTGACGCCCCTCTGCCGAGAGGTGGATGAGAGTTATGCCACTGTTAATGAGCTGAATTCATGATTTGAAAATTCAGCATCACACTAAAATATTGTGAATTTGAAATCTGAAATTGGGATGATTTTGGGGCGTTTGTGTGAAGCTTTAAGATTTATTACACTCAGTAGTAAATAAATTGTGTTGTTAAGTTTGTGCTTTGATCCTGCACCGAAGAATTCACTACAAGTCCGATACGCAAGTTTATACACAATAATGAAAAAAGACACTGAGAAGGAACAAGTGAAGGAGAAAGGGAAAAATAGCCCGTCAGTTTCTGTTCCCTCAGTCTGTCGGCGGTTGCGTGTGTCACGGCAGAACAGACTTATCCGCACAACCACGTCCGCCCCATTGTTAAAATCATCTCTCTCTGAGTGCTGAGTGGCTCCATTTTAAAGTTGTCCGGTTCCGGACAACAAACGGGGGTAAGTGCGCAAGGGAGACATTCCCTTTAATAAGTGTCCGGGGCGCGTCTGTGCTTTGTTTACTCTAGGTGAAAAAAGGAAATAAATAAAGAAGCGTAGCACGAGCGAGGTCAAAATAATTGGCCGGTTGGCACACTTTAGCCCCCCACACATACCCATCCCCTGGTCATGCGATGCACATTGCATTGTCCAGTGGATTTCTGAAATGCCTGTAACTGCCTGCGAGGTGACATGTCTCGCAGTTAGCGCGCTCCGCGCTATGGCAGTCGAGCAGAGGAGGAGAGGCAGTTAGGGGAGCGAAAGACAAGAGAACGGGGTCAGGATCAAAGTCCCCCGCATTTCACGGGTCTAAATATTGATGAAAGAGACGAGATATGTCAACGGAAGGAAAAGACAAAGTTGAGCTAGTTTGGAGCGAAAGTCTTTCTGCTTTTTGCTTTTGTTTCACTTTTTCGGCCGTTGGACTTCATACTCTGATTCAGGGAGCCTTGCTGTGTGCACAGTAGTACAATGAGAATATCAATCAAATATCACATGTCTTGCATACGATAATGTGGATCACAAGTACACAAGGAGGGTGTGCTTGAGTGTGCGTATGTGTGTATTCAAGATCCAGGGTGTGAGATGTAGTAGTCACCAGGTTGCAGATTGGAATCGGCTGAAATCCCCCACACTCACGACTCCCTTTCCAATAACTACAGTAGCCTGTAGAGGCCGCATTATGTAAGGTTCATCATGTCACCGGCTATGTCATGTCAGCGTCGAGGAGCCAAGTGTCAAGTTTGATTTTGGATAGGCCTACCAACTTTCTCCAAAAGCATGATATTTCAGCAGTAACATTGCATTTGTGTACAAAACATTTGAAAGCATCTCTGAATATTGAATAACTGTCTGAATAACTGTCATGACAACTGTGATGACAAAAGGCCTCAGCAGGAAGAAGGAAGATTACATTTGTGTGTGGAGGGGAATTTTGGTTTTCCATTGTGAAGTCAAATGTGTATTATTTATATGTGAGTGTGTGGTTGGGTGTTTCAGGTTTAGGCTTTGGGGGTTGTATGTGTGTGAATGTGTTGAGGGATGTGGAGGCATTTATGTGTGTGAGTGTTTGTATCTGTCTGTCTGTTTGTGGCGTGCCTGTGTATCTGTCTGTCTGTTTGTGGTGTGTGTGTGTGTGTGTGTGTGTGTGTGTGTGTGTCTGTGTGTGTGTGTGTGTGTGTGTGGTGTGTGTGTGTTTGTGTGTGTGGTGTGTGTATGTGGTGTGTGTGTGTGTGTGTGTGTGTGTGTGTGTGTGTGTGTGTGTGTGTGTGTCTGTGTGTGTGTGTGTGTGTGTGTGTGTGTGTGTGTGTGTGTGTATGTGTCTGTGTGTGTGTGTGTGTGTGTGTGTGTGTGTGTGTGTGTGTGCCTCTGTTAGTGTAAAGAGTGAAGGGGAACTCTGGGCTATGAACTCCAATGTGAAATACGATGCTTACATAAAAAACAGACAAGTGGCACTTTCACAGTGTCCTGTAATTCATTGTGAACGTCACTGTTAAAACCCTAAAGAAGGTGGTCATGACAACAGTCATAATTCCACAAATATAAATGAAAACATACAATGATAACTTTATTTGTATAGCACTTTCTGTCGCGCTAACCCAGCCCCAAAATAGCTGTTAAAAGGTGCTGGTAAAAACAACAGCATAGTGCTGCGGTTTAAAGCTGTTGTTGTCATAGCTTGTTCAGATGTGTGTGAGAGACATTGAAGACCACCTGAAGACCCCCCCTCCCAACACACACACAAAGGCTACAGGGGCCCCCGACTGCCCCACGCCGAGATCACACAAGAGACTCAGAGGGACAACAAACTCAGGAGACTCACCGCCATTTCAGCTGCATCACCGTTTGGCCAGACCACATGTGACCCTGGGTGAGATACCACACACTCAACAACATTGATCCGTCCACAGCTGGTAACACACACTGAGAGTCTACAGTGTGTCTACAATCTACACCAGGATATACAGTGTGTAGATCTTCACTGTAGCGCTGTGTCTGCATCTTTAATCTTTTATCTTTCAGCGTTACTGTTGTTCCTGAAAAAAAGGTTGGAGTTTATCTTCGGATTGAGTGACTATACTGATTTAGTGACTGATCTGATCTATTGATCTCTTATCTGAACTGGTCTGCTTATGTTCAACCAGTAGTTGACGAAAGTTATTGCAATGCCTGTTACGGAATAAGGACTTTTTGATTGAACAGATTTCTATGGGCACATTGGTTCGGAATAGTCTGAATACAGATCTCAGAAAAGTCTCACAGCAAAAGGCATTACACTATCTAGTACCTACAATTCCCTCCTTTTCACACTGCTTTGGTTGGCATTGAACATTTCCTGTCTTGACTTTTAAACTGCACATTTTGGTGGGGATGTTATTATCAAATGCCATTGTTTTTTTCAACTTTTTATCTTGTTCTCTCTTATGACTCATATGACTTGAATGAGTCCAAGTGTTGTACATCATGTCTTCCAACATTTCTTCTTGCATCACGGCAAAGGCATTTACACTCCCCTAACCTAACCCCTGACTAAAACACGGGATATTGACTTTCAGCCATTAGGACGGGACATTATCTTTTGGCCGTTATGAAATATAGTGGACTTGAGACGTAGCTCTCAATGTCTTTATAAAATGTAACATTGAATATTTATGAATAAATACATTCCCTATGGCATATATAAGTTATACAGAATATAAAGGGTAAGGGAAAGGGTACACCCCAGCCATCTAACATGGTTATGTGATTGTAACTTGCACTGATTCACACACACACACACACACACACATATATATATATATATATATATATATATATATATATATATATATATATATATATATATATATATGTGCCAAGTCACAATGGTATGGGATTCATCTTTTTTTCTCTGCCATGTAACGCAGACGGACACTGATATTGTGTGTGTGTGTGTGTGTGTGTGTGTGCCGTCTATAAATGCAGCGGATGCTTTATTAACAAATATGTGTCCCTAAATCATTTCACGACGGCGAACATCACCGGCCACTGTTCACACGGCACAGTGAAGGGGGATGCTCAGAAACCAAGTCTGAGACGCAGAAAGACGTCGACAAGGACCGAGACTGAACGGAGGTGAACGATATTGGAAATTAACAGAAACAAACTGGGGCCACCCATGCTAAGGTCTTTGTGCACTTACGCTATGCCACCAAATGGGCTTAGGTATGTTTTAATTAGGGTCAGCCTGACAATGTAGATAGACCCAGAATATGCCTTAAAAGGATTTCACACCAACACACCCATCCTCACCCCCCAACACCACCACCCTCCCGCCTGTCTCCGTGGCGTTGCCGTGTCAACCATTAACATATCACCTCGCAGAGAGGGGGAGAGTGAGAAAGCTTAAAGAAGTAGCAAGAGATTCAAATAATGACCCCCTCCGCGTCTCCCCCCCTCCACGCCCCCCCCCCCCCTATCCCACATCACCTTAGATTGGAAGCTTTTTTCTTCTTTTTTTTTTAGACCATTCCTGTCAGATCTGTCAACAGATTTCACAACTGGCCTCTTTGACGAGGAAGCCGTTAGGAAAAAAAAAAAAAGTTACAAAAAAACAAGGAAAAGTGTGTCCTTCAAGGACACGTCGTAGTGCAACTGCCACTCCCCTCACAGTTTTACAGCTTCAATTTAATTTGGAGATATCAGAGCATAAAATGAATTTATTAGCAGGTCGATGCGTCAACAGAAACGTCGCCGTTGGTGCATTTTTTTTCGGCTGTTGGGGACGACTGTGTCAAAACACGTTCCTATCACCCGTTGATTTAATGATGAGGCACTCTGGTTTGCTTGAAGGGTTTCTGTTTGCAGTATCCATCTATCCATCAAGTACGGATATATTCTCCATTTAACCTGAACTTGCAGGTGCACTGCATCCTTCAGCATCCTCCAGCCCAGGACATTGTGTAACTGGGATTATTAGCAAATTGCATTAGTCATTACGCATTAGTCGTAAGTCTTAGTAGATCGGCATTACACAATTGCACAATATTTATTAATTTTTGACGAGGGTGTTTCCTTTCTAAAGTATTAATGTGTAGTTCAGGGCAGGGTACTTTGCTCTACCTCAGCAGGGACCAATAATCCACCATTTTAAACTTGGGACGCTGCTGCCATCCATATGAGTCTGGCAATTATTTGCCAGGTTCCTTTAAGCAGGGGTGCTTATTAAACAGTGCTTCTGCAATGGCCAATGTCTGACATCCATTGGGATACGCAGTGTGTTTGAATATAACTTCCACAAGTTCAACACGTGTGCAAATGTGGGCACAACAGAAATAGTTGGCTGGGCATCTGGCCGATAATCAGACTGTGCAGTGGTGGCATTGGTAAAGCTTATCAAAATACTGCCAGAAGCAGAGTGATACTGGGGCACTGGAGTGGAATAGGAATCCTCTCCAATAGGAGTCACTGTGAAAATAATGGAAACCTATGTTGTCACAATTGTTTAATTAATTAGCTAGTTTAACGACTTCTGCAGTGTTTAGGGTGAAAAGCTGGTTTCCTGGTTGGTAGATATCCCTTGGAGTTGAACATCATTTTGTAAAATTGAGAAAGGTGTGTGAAAAGTGCTGGGGATATAATCTGGGAAAGCTGAATCTCTATCTTCTCAAAAAGCTGCAAAAAAATCTGAGATAACTGAATTTTTCAACATTGCAGTCATGTGTTTCCAACGTGGCATTGGTAGTGATTGCTCAGATACTAAGCAAGTTATGAATTGAAATTCCTCAATATACAATAGTAGACACATTGAATATGCAGTATTATTTTTTAAAGAGGCAACCTAGCTTATCAACAATTAATTTTTCAACCAGAAAAATGCTACTCTATGAGGCCTGACAAATAGGATAGAAAAACAGTGAGCTTTAAATCAAAAATACCTACAGTATGTATATAAGTTATAGTTATTTTTCGTGTTGTTGTTGTGATGTCGTGTTGTTGTGAGTTGTGAAAACAGGTGTAATTACATTGACAAATAAAACTAATTAATTTGCGCGAACTTACAGTCACTGCATGGTCTCTGGACAATTGTGAGCCAAGTGAACTCTGAACAAGGACAAGCTCAGCATTTATTGGCTCCCACCACTATGAAAATGATTTAATCTATCATGTTTCAGAGGTTCTAGGCATTTTGATGTCTTAAAACTGTACTTTTGTATGACCATCTCATAACTACTGCTGCTAAATAATAGAATAATAAATATATAAATAAATATATGTGTTGAAATCAGATGTTGCATCCAGATCCCTGATATAAGAATAAGAAAAGCTGTAAAAGACAAAAAAAAAAATATATGAAGAATATAATTTTTCTAGAAATAGTTACAATAAATGCATCCAAAATGTAGTGAATGTGATTGCAGCCAGGTAGTATCACATACTTGCTGACGTGTATATGAATAGAGTCTTGAAAGAAGTATGCATAAATATATATTACATATGTAGTTTTAATTAAATATGTGGCTAAATATGACAGCAACCTGTAGAGTATTCTGTATAGAAAAGGTGGCATATTTGTGGTAAAATAGGTCAAAGGATACATGCAAGCCTGTAGTGTATCTCCAGCAACACTACACATGCCTGGGCTGCTACTGTCATGCAGCTAGCAACATCAAAGATGGCTCTGATTCCGATGATGCTGCGTTAGAAATATTGACAGCAGCTGGTGCAGGTGACATATCATCTCATCAGTGTGAGCCGGTTTAGCTTCCTACAGCTGAACAGATTTTACGGAGGAAGAAGTGGCCTCGGTTGTTGATGATACATCCAGCACTGAGGTACAAGCTACACTGGCGGTGTAGCAGTTGATGTGATTGTTTTCCCCTGACCCCTTTCTGACTAAGCTACATTGGATACAACCTGTATTTATGTAATGCATGTAATCTATAATGCTGACTGCAGATATGCAATTATCTTTAACATTGTAATATAAAATATCAGCATCTATCACAACACATTAAGACATGATCTCTTGGCAGTCAAAGGGATATCAGGGGTTAGCGTGGTAGCAGATGTTGGCATTATATTGTGATTAAGTGAATTAATAGGTATATATATATATATATTATTGGTATAATACACTCAACTGGAGATTAAGCCACCCTTTTGTATGTTATCCCACATATTAAAGCTGTGTTGCGTTGCAAGAAAAATGTTCCTTTTTCACAACACGTAAAGGCATGTTCTTTATTGGAAGCCAAAGGGATGACAGGGGTTAGCATGCTAGTGTGGTTAGCATAAAATCCAGATTCAGTGAATTTTGTATTAAAGGTACAGTGTGTAGGGTTTAGTGCCATCTAATGCTGATGTTGCAAATAGCAACTAACTGAATGAGCACCTTCCCCATCACTCCCTTTCCCAATTAAGTAAGAGGAGCTAATCATAGAGACAACATGCCTGTTCTCCCTCGAATACTCTTCTTTTTGAAATATCTCATAATGTTTGAATTGGAGCTGAAACACTCACTCAAAAACATATTTCTAATTCAACCAGATGAAGTCGAAGCTCAAATCAATTGCTCAGCTATTTTTCCTTCTCTCCTTCCAAGCGGTACCCACCGTCAGTTAATTACATGTCTCCGCTGCAGCAACGAAAGCTCGAAAGCCAAAAAAAAATCGACCTTCCGAATGAAGATGTGTTGGTCGACCAAACATAACAAACTTGCTAGCTCTCGCAAATGTAAAAGTACTCTTCCGGTTGGTGCTTCAAATTTGAAGGCAATAAACTGGTCCCCTCACTGACTTCCACTTAGTAGCACTGAACTGTAGGGAGGGTGTCACTTATTGGGCTGCAAAAGAGATTGATAATTGATAATACTAATAAAACTAAACTATCTATATGGGTGATTAATTTTTCACGGAAAAATAACAGTATTTACCTGTTCAATGTATTGTAAATTATAATATATCATTGGCTTATTAGATCTGGTGAATAATGCATCTGAAATACTAAGAACAGTAGTAGAATAGAATTGCATTGTTTTTATTAAAGTTGAAAAATTACATCAATACCCACCTGGTACCACCCTCCACGGGACAGTTTTCTATAGTGTCATGGTGTCATAGTGTCATATTAAATAACCGGTATGTTCTTGCAGATGTTTTTTTATAATTTACTCATTAAGTAAACTGACACTGCTGTTAAAGGTAGCCTTGTTTTTTTTTTTACATGGTATCATTCCATGGTATCGTGGTCTAACCCATGGTACCATGTTATGAACATATCCCTTGTAATATAAAAGCCCATTGTCAATGCAATTGAAATGAACTTTACTTAACTTTACTTTGTAAGTATATGGAAACTGTACTGTAAAATGAATTATAATGTCTTAGTCTTGGCTTGTCTTGACTTAGTGACTGCAGAACATACATGGATATATGGGAGTGTGTGTGTGTGTGTGCGTGTGCGTGTGCGTGTGCGTGTGCGTGTGTGTGTGTGTGTGTGTGTGTGTGTGTGTGTGTGTTGCAAGGAAAAGGGAATATCCAGTAACAAGGTTAATGGTAAGAGCGTGGTATTACCATTGAAACAAACACGGCTTCCTTTTAACCCATAAGAACCCAGACCAATCCTGCTTAAAGGAAAAATTTCAAAAATACTACCTCTTAATCTGTGATGTGACATATACATTACATTGGGCGTTTATGGTAAATGTATTCCTTGTTTGACAATAACTCAACTTGACAACTAAAATAAAACGTTTGTTTTTTCCTGCTTAGTACCACAAATGTGCCTTTTTATTTGCATTTCCACAATATATATCAAATGTGTGACTTTAGTAATGCTGTTTAAAAAACTTTTTTTGCTTTTTTTGCTTTGCTTGCTTTATGTTACAAAATATGCAAACTGAATAAAAAGCATCAATCAAAAGTCATACACTGGGAAAGTCACATGTCTGTGACATCACAGCCACACCAACATGTTTAGTGTATGTCACTTAATCACGTAATGAGTTAAAGTCAAGCACAAAGCCGTATAATAAAGATTTTAGGACATATGAAGTGTTTGTTACATGGGTGTCATGCCATGGGCTATTATGGGTTAAAAGACATCAAACATATTACAAACAATATCTATGTTATTCTCTCTTTATTACATTGTTAAGAAAACAGTACAATTTCCAACTCAATTGAATATGAAGTGGTTGAGAAATCAGCAAAAGATGTGTTTGCAATCACTCCTTTGTACTCAACACTCAACATACTTACAACGAAATGATAGCACTCACACACAATCATTGACAATTTTAATAAAATACAAAACACTTTCTCTCCAAAGAGAGCATGTGCCCATTACATCACTTTCAGGAAAAACATAATGTATCTACAATTTGTATGCAAATGTTACTCTTCCCAAAAAACTAAACTACTTGTTTGAAACTTCAACGTTGAAGTATTGTAACCTTATCTTACAAGATATACATTTTGGATGTTCATTTTAGCAGGGTTTTATTTGGAGATCATTTCTTTTTTTTTTACAGTGAGGTGAATAACATGACACAATTTTCTCATGATGAGTTTTAAAATTCTTCAATTATGATTGATTGTCTAAGCATTCAAACTGACAATTGTTAATAAGATTTACTTGAATCCTAAAAGTTTGGGTTTTACTAGCTTGTGCTATTTTTTATCATCGTTATTGACTCATACATGAACAAAGAACAATACGTCATCAGAAATGGTCCACTTTAAAATCCGAAATCCATTAAAACGACAAAACACTACGAGTTCTGAGTCTGCAACAGTGAAACACAGAAATCACAACAGAGAGCATCGGGGCCCTGTTTCCCTCTCCCACTGAGACACTACAGGGATTACCTTCTCTGTCGGTGGAAAAATCTCACGTCAAAAAAATGGCGCTCAGATCCATTTGAATTTTTACACCGTTTAAAAGACAGGCCCCCCCCGACTCAAGGTGAATGATGAGCAAATGTGTGAGGCCCACCTCTTCCTCTCTCTCTCTGTCTCTATGTCTCTCTCTCTCTCTCTCTCTCTCTCTCTCTCTCTCTCTCTCTCTCTCTCTCTCTCTCTCTCTATCTCTAGGAGTGAGAGCATCCAGTAGGAGAGTGCCAGCGTAATATTTGCTTTGAATCATCAGAGGACATGATTTGATTTAAGGAGGTCTTTGATGGGGTGGGACGTGGGGCTGGTGGTGAGGGTGGTGGTGGTGGTGGTGGGGGGGGGAGGCACTCTCTTGTGATGTGGTGCGCTGAGAGTGATGGAATCGCGTGTCTGTGTGTGTGCGAGAGTATATCTATGTGTTTGAGTGCACGTGTGTCTGCGTGTGTGCATGTGTGTCACTGCGTAGCTATATAATGGTATCCGCTAGGTTAAAAAAAAAATAAAAAAAACGAACAAAAAAAAGAAAAGCTTCTTTTTTTTTCCTTTTGCGTACGCGTGTGAGGTCTTGTTTATCTGCCGGAGCCTTTCAGTGGATGTGTTACACGGCGCGGCTGTTAGGAGGAGCCGACAGCTCGCTGATCTCCCATCAAAAGCCCCCGCGCCGCAGGTACAGCGCGGCAAAAAGCCCCTTCGCTTTGAGACTACCTGTCATCCGACATCACAGGATTACACTGCCTTACTCGCTCTCCCTCTCTCTGTCTCTCCCTTTCTCTCTCCCTCTCTCTCTCTCTCTCTCCCTCTCTCTCTCTCTTCTGCTGCTCTCTCTCTCTCCCTCCCTCCCCTCTCCCGCTGCCTTACTCTCCCCCTGTCTCTCTCCCTCTCCTGCTGCCCTACTCTCTCTCTCGCTCGCTCACTCCCTCCCCTCTCCCGCTACCTTGCTCTCTCTCTCAGTCTCTCTTCCTTGCTCCCTCCCCTCTCTCACCCCCCCTCTCTTTATCTCTCTCTCTCTCTCTCTCTCTCTCTCTCTCTCTCTCTCTCTCTCTCTCTCTCCCTCTCTGTTGATGTGCCTTTATGTATAGGTGTGTCTGTGTGTCTACATTTGTGTTTGTAGGTGTGTGTGTGTGTGTGTGTGTGTGTGTGTGTGTGTGTGTGTGTGTGTGTGTTTGTGTGTGTGTGAGCCTGTTTGTCCAGGTGTGTTTGTGTGTGTGCTTGTCTAAACCGGCGCTCGGACACGCAGCGCACCATCTGTAAAAAAGAAAAAAAGAAAAGAAAGAAAAAAAAACTTAACTCAGAGAGGTACATGTTTCCACGCTGCGCAAAACACCCCTGATCACTTAAGGGGGGAAGGAGGGGGAGGGCATCCCCTACTCCACCCCACCCATTCTCCCCCTCCTCTGAGCTACATGGGCCTACACGCTCAGACGCACCTTACTGCGAGGAAGCCAGATGCTATCGCCATATGGCGGGGCTAAATTTATCATCTGATTTTCTTCTCCCGTTTACTTTTTTTTCCCGTGTTAAGTAGTAGTCGGCGCGCTTTTCCTCCGTTTCACTTCTCAGATCCCGTGTCCTCCCGCTGCCAAATTTGTGTGAAGATCTCCCCTCTCCTTCCCCCCCTCCCCCCCTCCCTCCCTCCCTCCCCCCCCCCCCCCCCCCCCCCCCTCCAAAGCGTGGGAGGGATTAGCCAGGGAAATGTTTGCCGATGCGCTGATGACTTTATTGTGTTTGGGGAGAAATTAAGCAGACCGTGACGACGTTCCCCGTCATGCCTTGTTTACTGATTTTTTTTTTCTTCGTAGAATCGTTACAGAGTGAGCCGCGAGCAATTGGAGGCCAACGGTGCCGCAGACCATGGGTTGGGCTCCCCCCCTGTAGGTCGCGGGGTACGTCCGCAATCACTTGACGTACGGCAAGCGCACGAGAAAACCTGAAAATGGCTACCGATGAGTAAAAACATACTATAACTACGCTCTGGGGACAGAGTGTAGTTACAGCGTAGCAGATTTTTGTGTCTGGGATTTTTGAGTCCCAGACTTGAGTCTGTTTGTGAGTCTGTTTCATCGGGCGCCAGTCCCGGTAGACTGCTCCTGCGTGTGTGTGTGTGTGTGTGTGTGTCTGTGTTCCTCCTTCCAGGAGGAGGCGTCTCCCATCCACGGCCTCCTCATCGATATCGACAGCCCTGTGGTGGCCTGTGAGATGGACGATGGGGAACCTGGGTGCGACGCCGGAGGACCAGACGTCTTTCGTGGCGACAACCCACTCCTGCAGATGAATGCGCCTCAAGATCAGGAAGATGCATCCGTTCCTCACCCAGGGGCCCCGCATGTTTTGCTCCAGGCTCTTGTCATCCGTGTCTAGACGACTGCAAGTCTGCCTGCATTTGTCGTTGGTCCTCTGCATCTCATCCATAATGCGTGGAGCAGTGTGTGTAATAATGTGTGTGTGTGTGTGTGTGTGTGTGTGTGTGTGTGTGTGGTGTGTGTGTGTGTGTGTGTGTGTGTCTGTGTGTATGTGTGTACAAACAATAGCACACAGTAATAAACACACATGTAGTGTGTGCTTATTACTGTGTTTACTAACATGTATTCAATACTGCCTGTTCAGCCTGAGACCCTTGCACTCTGAAGTGTGTGTGTGCGTGCATGTGTGGGTGTGTGTGTGTGTGTGTGTGTCTGTGCACGTGCTGTGGACAGAATTGCAAGAAGCCCGACCAACACCAATACTTTCTATTACAGGTGCTCCGCAGCACACACCATCAGGCTTCAGCACGCAGATTCCAGCAGCTAGCGATAGAACTAACACTTTTTCTGCTTAAATGGGGCGCGCCTGTGTGTAGTCAACAG
>JAXIVH010000029.1:3487117-3497117 GCA_036785325.1 Urophycis tenuis | reverse complement strand
TGATCCACGTGCAGCCCAGCATTAAGGACGACCATCGAGTGTGTATTGAAATAGATAACAATTTCATTATGCTCCCAGCACTACGGGTTGAGCCTGAAAGTGAACAGACAGGCGCGAAGTGTGTGTGTGTGTGTGTGTGTGTGTGTGTGTGTGTGCGTTCAATCTAACAAGTTTAACATAATATTCTAATTAGACATCTATGTTTATTTAATGCGCTCTGAGTAAATTAGTTGTATATAATTATGACTTATTAAGCGCTGCATAAATAATCCGAGCGCGGCGTTAGCCATTTTTTTTCCTTGCGCGGGTGGACTAGCACCTAGCTAGGAGCCCGATCCGTGTCAATCATTAGGCTGGTTTTTCATCAGCGGCTACACGACATGTGATAATATATCTTCTAATCAACACGCAGGGCTGTCAGCTGTTGTTTATTGGTCTCGCCAGGCATGTCGACGAGAGGGAGCTTTGTTCGCCGACAAACGACATTATGCTCGTGCAGCGGCACCGCGGCCATTTTTGGCGTGAACGGGCGTCATACAGGTGTGTTTCTGTTGGTCGTGAAATGGCCGCCAGGTCTGGGCCACTGCAGGTCAGTACAGTTGGGTGTCAGCGGACCAATTAATTTCATAATGAGCAGAGTATCCATCTTCTACCTCAAATATTTGCATTAGGTCAAACTGTTATTAATGGGTATACTGATATTGTTATATTGATATGATATGTAATATGAAGTGTATTACTTATTCAAGGTGAACACGTTTATGGGATGTGCAATCCTTTATCAAACATTTCACACATACAGCATAGCAATCCAGGCCCATTGGTTGTGAATGAAAATCTAACTGGCAACCCCAAACTATACCTTTGGAGGACTTGTAGCACAAAGCAGATGAGGACACAGCCAATGGAAGATGTTAATCCCAGATTTACATTCAAAAACGGCGAGGAAGAAATTTTCAGCTTTTTTTGTTGTGTTCAATTTTTCAAACCTTGTATTTGGTGCCAGTGTTCGGCATTCAAGATTAAATGCAAAAAAAAAAAGGCAGACTCTTGGCAAGGCCCTTGAAAACACATTTGATATCTCATCGGATCATCTGAATGACACAATAGGTACGCAATTCATCACCCCCCCCCCCCCCACCTCCCCCCACCCTGCTCACCCCCCCCACCCCCTGATAGCATCCTGAAACAAATCAAGCACGGCAAAGGTGATGAATATCTCAGTTTATCAGACGTGTTTTTGATGTATGGGATTGGTAGATAATTGACTGCTTAGCTCTGCCATATGGCTGCAGGGGCCTGCCAAGGTACAAGGACTCCAAACATGGCGGTACACTCATAGGGACATGGAATTAGGCATTTGGCATCGGATTCTACAGGAAAAACAGAACTGTTCTGATTGGATCTAATGACGAGCAATGAGAGAGGGAATCCCTGTTTTTTTTTTCCAAGGACGTTGTCTGTTGTGTCTTTCCAAAAATTGGGAGGGTCGAATGTTATTTTTGGAGGGAGAATAATCACGTATCATAAGATGAATGTTAGCCAAAATTTAGATTGACTTTTTGGAGTACTTTTTTTTTGTAGGAATTGCAGAGTCAAGTCCTAAGTCATTTGATTGTGAACTGACAATCTTCAGTGTTGTATAGTTTGTGATTAAAGGACAAAATAAGTTGTTTCTTTACCTCCATTTTTGTTAACAAAGAGTAGTTGAATAGTTGGGGGGGGGTTGCTCGTAATGTTGTTACATGCAGTATATGATCATCACCATAGTAATGTTTGCCATTTTAGCTTCGTTAACTGACAGAATTGACTCTCTCAGAAACGTATGGTACAATGCCAAGTTGTGAGGTCCATTTCATCTACAATATCACTCTTTGTAACTCACACACAATGACAGTACTCAAAGGGTACCACAGAGTATCCACGGGTCATAGGAAAATAACCGTTTATTGGAATATCATCTCAAATCAACAAGCCAAAACACTTGATGTTCTGTGATTGGTATGATGTCAATAATTTATGTGGCTAAATAAGCAGCAAAACCTGTTAATCAACCCCTTGCTGTTTTGTATTGTATTTACACAAAATAGCATGGATTTTAACAGTAAATACAGTTTGAGCTATGATCAACACAATTTTATCAGTACTTGCATCCTCCTTTATGTTATCAAAAGTTGATCAGTATCCTTACCCCTCCAGTTAATTTCCAGACATCTTTAGCTGTAAAGTCTAGCTTGTCTATCATCCAGTTGACATCAATCTTTTTTTTTATTCTTCCTCCACTGAAATTGATTGTGTTGCAGGCATAATTTCAATAGATGAGTAAAAGGCAATGAGCAAACAAATATTTTTTGGTTTGTCTTAATATAAGTTACATGGAAATCTAAAATGTTTTATCTGCAAAACTTACATGAATGCAAATTAAATCATATCATGTAAGAAATAAATTAATATTGCCATCTAACCAGACCGGCATGTCATTGTATGATGCATGCAACCAGCGCATTGCATCCTTATGGACCTTTAGGTTGTTAATCGTCATCAGCCTACCTTCCATCTCTTTGCAAACTTCACAAAACAAACAGAAGCTTTGTTTTGTCGCAATGTTCTGGACTGGACTTTTTGTTATATTCAGCAACAAAAGTGTAATGTTATTGGGCATTAGCTCCTACACTCAAACCCATCTACACTGGTGAAGGAAGGTGCTTACTTGATAACCCCAATGATGTCCCGCATACGGCTGTTGACTAGGCTAGGTAACTGGTGAATGTTGCCACCTGAGGAATGACTCCGTAGATTTATGATGGCGTAGCCTGATGTCTGCTATGGTGTTGCAACTAATGGTGGTTATATCACTCGCGTGTTGTATGCTTGGTCTTATCTGAGCTGGCCTTCTACGTGTGTTTACCTTTGATGATGGCACAAGGGATAGTAACATCTTGTCCTGTGTATTAAAGAATGAAGCCCAGAACTCATATGTGGTTCTTCGTCTCCAGTGAATACAGTGGTGTCCTGGATGCAGAGTGCTGCAAGCAGCAGAAAGGCTGTTGTCACAGCAACACAAGGTGTGGTTCAGCAGTCCTGTAAGTTTACTGTCATGAGGAAAAGGATGGTTATAAATGTGATGATACATTAGTATATAAATGTTTGATCAAAGGTCTGCAGACAGAACAGAAAAGTTAGCAGAACCACAAAAGTCGCTCTTTAGGTCATATTAGCCAGGCGTATTTATCCCTCCTCACTTATTTGATGAACCTACATCACCTCATCCTGCTCTTGTAAGTCTATCAATATTATTTCAGCCTCTTTGTATGGCTTCAAATTGCATTTACTTACACCGCAGGGAAAATCCCGACTGCATATGCAGCATAATAGATTATTATCCATCAAAGAGGACCAATACGTGTGCATCACTTATATGGCCAAGGCAGGCATGCCATTTCAATCAGCAATGGTGACGACTTCACAATGGAAGCCACTATTTGAATAGGATTCATCAAAGGTAACCACATCCGGATCTGGTTATTGGATTGATTACATTAAACATAACTCACTGGGTCTCCTATTATATTTTGGATGACAAACAGAAGACGACCAAGAAACAGCCATCAGCAGGCTATGAATGTCTCAAAGTTCTCATTTGTTTTATAAGATGACAGAGCAGCTTCACCTTGACATATAGTTGATGACCCAGCAAATTATAACGTTTGTCACGCAACCGCTAACAATTCCTAAGTAGATTCAGATTTTACACGGAACGCATGTCACAAAATTAGGACAAGCATGCTAAGAACAATCATGGCCTGGAGCTCTTGAGCTAACACTGTGTGGGTAGCATCGACAGCTCATGCCCCAGCTGTCCAGACTACAGGTGTGTAGTATTTGTAATGATGCACTTTGGTCCGACTTGCTGGCTGGCTGTTGCTGTACAGTGTTTCCCCTGTGAGAAAATAACCCAATGTCTTTATAATGTTTGCAGACCACAGTTGTATTGCCAATGCTGAACCTCTGCTGTTATGGACATTGGTTGACCTGTGTATGGTAATTTATGATCTGCGTACATCCAATGTTATCAGCCACTGTATTGTACACAAATTGCTTGGGTTGTACACCATGATACAGTCACCGTTCAAATTGCGCTTCTTGATCAGAAAAATGGTATGAATTGCGCTTTGTGTAACGGCGGATCTCCTCAAACAAGTCCTCGCTTCAAAACGGGCATCCATTTTGTTCTCTGGAGCGTGCGCACAGACGACGTGCCTGGATAAGGGGTCCTGCCTGTGGACGAGGAACGTGTGGCGCGGGCCTTTCAGTCTTGGTGCGGCGCGACACTGTAGTGTGTACGGACGTCGACGCTCCGTCCGGAGCAGCGGCGGTTTCTGTTGATTTGTCGCATCGCCGTGAGGGTGACGCTTCTCAGACACTTCGTTTCGTGTCCCAACGCCGCTCGTCGTCGAATCACTCATGCACAGCGACGGTACTCAAAAAAATCAGTCAATCGATATCGTACCACTCCTTCCGAGGACTCTCAGCCCCAAATGCATTGCTTTTCATTTCGTGGGGTTTGACTAAACCCAGCTGAAACACTGGGTTTAGTAGTGTTGAGTGTTGATTTTTTTGGAATGTAAGTCCTAGCATCAGGCCTTAGATATTACTGCCAGCACTTATAATGTGTGTGTGTGTGTGTGTGTGTGTGTGTGTGTGTGTGTGTGTGTGTGTGTGTGTGTGTGTGTGTGTGTGTCTGGAAGTCAGAATTCCTCCTGCTTGGAGAATTAAAATTGTCCTTTTCTGAAACTGAACATAGACCTAAAAAAAAGACCCTTCAAATTGAATCACTGCATTTATTAAGAAGGATGATTGATGTGAAATCCAGCCCCCCCCCACCCCATCCCGTTGGTGATAAGGGTGTAACGCCACCGCACTCAAACACTCCAAACAATTATAATCTCATCAGGGACATTCTGAAATCAGTGGCTTTTGCTGTGACACGCGACCAAAGCCACTGAGCAATTTCCTTCCTTCTGCAGTCAGTTAGACACAGTGGTAGAACTGGTGAGATCATGGCTACATCATGTGAAAAAAAAAGCTGCTGCATTGTGTGAAATGTAGTCTGTATGCATACTGAAGGTTATGCATGTAAATTTGATGATGAGCCCTTTGAGTTTTGAGAGGTTGAGGTTAAAACATTCTCTTAGCTAGGTATTTGGTCGTAGCGCTGTGAACTTTGACCTTGTTATTTATTTGTGTGCACCTTGAATTTTTGGAAAAGGCAGTATGAATGCAGTTATCATTAAGATATCATTATTATGATTTACAACATTAAATGTTGTAAACAGCTGTTTGTAAAACACGAATTAATCAAGCTTCAAACACCTTGCGGACATTAAGCAGAACGCTAACAAAACGGCTGTCAAGGTGCTGATATGCCTGGCTCATTAACAGACCTCCTGTCAACACCAAAACAAAGCACGCAGTTTTGGGTTGTCATTTAATTTGCCATGTGATGAATGGCAAATTTAAAGAATTGTTTATTTTCATTGATTGACAGAAGATATACTCTAATTTCACGTATTACAACCTTTCCTAGTTGTGTCTCCTTTCCCCAATGCGTTGCAGCTGTGGTCATGCGTGTACAGGTTCCATTAAACAGTGGAACCTCGCGTCAGAAATGGGATTTGTCCGTCAATGGGCCCCAGCTCATATAACAACCACCTTCCACTGAGGAACAATAAACCCTCTATCAAAAAAAGCACACAAACCGTAGCCTTCCAAAAATAAACACACGCGGCAATTATTGGATCTGAGAATGGGAAGGTTTCCCGAAAAGGGCCCAATGGCTTTCAGATGGACATCAAGTGTGGATTGTCGGAAGGCCCTGTGATTTCAGGGTGTGTTTTGGCACGCAGCGCCCCTGGGGCCCGCGGAACCGCTCGTATCCCTCCGCCCGTCCGACATGAAAGACAGCGGGACCTGGGGAAGGTGGAATGTTAATCACAGGGGAGGAGAGAATCGGGCAGGGAACACGTGCGACCGAACGGCCGCGGATGGAAAACACATGGCGGTCTTTTCACACTCGTTCACCGCGGCCGACCGAGCTGCTGCCGCCGAATTGACGTCTCGAGAAAAGAGCCCCCCCCTCCCCCCCCTCCCCTCGCCCCCTCTCCTTGAAGCGTGTCGCTTTTGATGCGGACGCCAACTTTTCTTTGATTGTGTTTCCGAACGTTTCGCCGAGAACAGTGAGCAGGATCTTGATGTTGAAAAACCCACTCCAAAAAAGGAGAAAAGGAAGAATTCAAACATTCTCTAAAAGACCATCCAGCTGAGACGCTTGTTAGTTTCAAAAGACACAACTTTTTTTCCTCGTCTCTTTTTTTTCTTTTTTCTTTTTTTTTTTTTAATGACGTGTCGTCCTAAATTGAAAAACATAAATGCACCGTGAAACAGACACTTAAAGAGATGGATGGAAGAGTTGAGGAGTTTGCGCGGGTTCGGCTCCAACGGTGGCAGTTGAAGATAAGTAGAACTTAATTCATTTGTCCGCGATGTCACATGCTTTTGCTTCTTTGAAGTGGCAAATTAATGACAAGAGAGAACAGTAGCCATTCTGATGGCAGAGAGAGGGAGGGAGCGACAGAGTGAGAGAGAGAGAGAGAGAGAGAGAGAGAGAGAGAGAGAGAGCGACAGAGTGTGTGAGAGAGAGAGAGAGAGAGAGAATGACCCCTTTTCTAATGGCTGCCTTGGCAGAGTGGGAGCGAGTCATCTGTCGGCCCCATCTAATTATGTGAATCGAGCAGTTTGAAAAGTGTCTTAAGGCTGTTTAGGAATAAAAGGGACATTTAAATGCAGAGCACTTTGAAAATTACAGATCCTTCAAAAATACTTTTCTCATGGACACAATGATTCCCAGCCACTTACTCCAACCCCCCCCCCTCCCCCTGCCCCACACACACACACACACACACACACACACACACAAAAACTCGTTAATTCTCTGCTCTGAGAGAACGCCGCTTTTAAAACAAGAGATTTTTGACTGTTCAGGTTTCTTTGTTTCTCTCCTCCTAAAAAGTACATGTGAGCATGTGTTATGAATTAGCTCATAACACATGATGCAGTTGTTATTGTTGACGTCAAATCGCGATTGCCATCGGAGGACTCTGCTTGTCCGACAGTCCGGCAGTGACGTTCTAAGATGGGGAGCAACTCCTGTGTGGAGAAAAAGGGCCAAGACGGAAGGGGAAAATGCGGACACACTCTATTGAAGGCTACCTTTCTCTCAATGCTCTGATTTCCTATCTGTAATCGCCCTGCCTGCAACGACACACTTTTAGGCCTCATTTCATTCCCCGCATCGTCACAGACACACTTCAAACAGGCTGTTGCACTACCCGAAACAGATTCGGCATTACCTATGAAAAATTCTCACCGTGAGCCTAATAGGCATGTAAGTCATCACTTAATTGACTGTTTTGAGTGTACGCTCTGCACCTGCGCGCACAATAGGTAATCCTGTACACTCACGGTGGCGGCGGCGACAGCGGCGTGCGGGTGCGCACGCCGTCGCGAACGCAAATCTCTTGAGATGCAAATCCCGAGTGTGACACGTCTCCGTGAAAGACCAAAAGACTGGATTACAGACAGTAACAAGGTTAATGAGCCCGGGCGCCGTCGGTGAATAGACGAGAGCACTCGCCGGCTTCGCGCCGCTTACCTCCGGTGGGGAAGCCTCCGCACGCCGTCGCTTGCTTGGCTTCACCAGCCGCGGACGCGCATATTTGCACGGCGCTTGTGATGCCAACACCCAGTGTCAATATTGCAACCTGTTTTATTCAGCGTGTAATATAATTTTCAGGAGCTATGTACGTATATATATATAAATATATATATATAAATGCTGGTAGGAGATTTGCACTTCTTTACGCATTGTGGTGCTAATGGAACAGCTGCTGGCGTATGCAGGTCATACATACATCGCAGACATCTCCGCAATTCCAGACAGATGTTGTGAAAATAAATGACATGAAATAAGATGTCTTATCGATGATCGCGAACGTATTTTTCCACTGTGATAACGATAACCTGAATAATTAGCATGCAGAGTCTCACCTCTCCTCCTACACGTTGGCTTGTCTCTAATTATTATTTGATTGCTCATTAGGGCTGGTGTTGCATTCTGGAAAGTGGCATCTCGTGCATCTGGTCACGAACTCTCTCTCTCTCTCTCTCTCTCTCTCTCTCTCTCTCTCTCGCTTGTCGGTCCCTCACTCCCTCCCTCTCTCTCTCTCTCTCTCTCTCTCTCTCTCTCTCTCTCTCTCTCTCTCTACCCTCCCTCTATTCTTTCCATTCCCCTTTTTTTGTCACAAAACGTGAGAAAACCTTAGTGGCGTAATTGCGACGGCCCGTCAGCGTGCCGGCGAGGGTTCAAGCGCACGTAAGCAAAACAATACAACCCCACCCACACCACCACAACCCCACCCACACCACCACCACCACCACCCACCACAACCCCACCCACACCACCACCACCACCACCACCACCACCCACACTACCACCCCACCCACACCACCACCACCACCACCCACACCACCACAACCCCACCCACACCACCACCACCACCACCACCACAACCCCACCCACACCACCACCACCACCACCACCACCACCCACACTACCACCCCACCCACACCACCACCACCACCCACCCACACCACCACCACCACCACCCACACCACCACCACCACCACCACCACCCACACTACCACCCCACCCACACCACCACCACCACCACCCACACCACCACCACCACCACCACAACCCCACCCACACCACCACCACCACCCATACTACCACCACCACCACCACAACCCCACCAACACCACCACCACCACCACCACCCACACTACCACCCCACCCACACCACCACCACCACCACCCACACCACCACCACCTCCACCCACACCACCACCACCACCACAACCCCACCCACACCACCACCACCACCACCACCACCACCCACACTACCACCACCACCACCACAACCCCACCCACACCACCACCACCACCACCACCACAACCCCACCCACACCACCACCACCACCACCCACACTACCACCACCAACACCACAACCCCACCCACACCACCACCACCACCACCACCACCACCCACACTACCACCACCACCACCACAACCCCACCCACACCACCACCACCACCACGACCACCCACACTACCACCACCACCACCACAACCCCACCCACACCACCACCACCACCACCACCCACACTACCACCACCACCACCACAACCCCACCCACACCACCACCAACACCACCCACACTACCACCACCACCACCACTGCAACCCCACCCACACCACCACCACCACCACCCACAATACCACCACCACCACCACAACCCCACCCACACCACCACCACCACCACCCACACCACCACCACCACCAACCACACTACCACCACCACCACCACCCACACTACCACCACCACCACCACCACCCACACCACCACCACCACCACCCACACTACCACCACCACCACCACAACCCCACCCACACCACCACCACCACCACCACCCACACCACCACCATCACCACCACCCACACTACCACCACCACCACCACAACCCCACCCACACCACCACCACCACAACCCCACCCACACCATCACCACCACCACCCACACTACCACCACCACCACCACAACCCCACCCACACCCACAGCACCACCACCACAACCCCACCCACACCACCACCACCACCACCACCACCCACACTACCACCATCACCACCACAACCCCACCCACACACCACCACCACCACCACCACACTACCACCACCTCCACCACAACCCCACCCACACCACCACCACCACCCACACTACCACCACCACCACCACAACCCCACCCACACCCCACCACCACCACCACAACCCCACCCACACCACCACCACCACAACCCCACCCACACCCACACCACCATCACCAC
>JAXIVH010000029.1:3476972-3479472 GCA_036785325.1 Urophycis tenuis | reverse complement strand
TTCAAGTTATATAAGGATTATGATTATCATCCAAGGAATTAAACATTGCATTCCTGCACAATGGACAATGGAGTCTAATGCTGTTTATTGGGTTGTTCATGGTTTTCAGTGAGGTTTGTGAAATTGTGAAATCCCAAATGATAACAGCCATGATAATAATGAAAATGACGTTTCCACGACAGTCATTTGGTTTGCATAAGCTGTCCACAGGACACAGCACAGCTCCAAATCAAGTTAAATTTAACGTCAACATCAGTCAGTTGTGATTTGAAATGTTATATTATGACATCTCGGGTGGAATAGGTTCAGGTGCAACTCTGTCGTTAAGGAAATCATTTGTCGATTTGGCAGAAGGGTTTGTGCCCTGATTACTAATGTCTTTATAACGGCCCAAATTAAACAGCGCCTAAAGGTTTTAAATTATGTAGAAGTCAAAAATGTGGAACAAATGTCCTTATGTTGTTTTACCGTTTAAAGAGTGAAACGTTATCGAACTTGACGAGGCTTCAAGATGCCATGTGTCCCCCCAGGCAATTCAACCCCACATTCGTTTTTATTTATTGTTTTTATTGACATGTTTAAAGTTCCAACAAAGTCCGCACAAGGTCACAATCAAATCTAACTTGATTTTTATAGCTTTTTTTTTTACATCCACGGGCGGACAATGATGAGTTAAAAAAGCACACGTGTGCATCCAAATAATGCAGTGAAATGTACAATGTATGTGACACATACATACACATTCACATACGCGTACATGTATGTTCTGTGGCACAACATGCTTGAGCGTGTTTTCTTGGCTGCGTGGAGGTCAGCGCCCCGCGGGTGTGAAATTGCTAATTATTATCGTACAAATGGGTCGCGTTACTTCTGGTCACATGGTCGCTTGCCTTTTCTTCAGCTTATTCTCTGTTTTGTAACGTAAGTCATAAGTGTTGCTGACTTTTCCACATACACATATATATATATATCATACATACACACAACACACACTAACACGTGCGCGCGTGCAAGCAGTTAGTTGAGATCCGTTACGTATTTGCTTTGGGGTGGCCTCTGACAGTGCAGATGTACAGAGGAGTGGTACGGCAGTATAATGCATATATAAGACGAATTGTTGCAGTCATGGTAGTCCCCTCAAGGGGATTCATCCTCAGGTCATGGATCCAACCCAAGCCAGGTGGTGGGGAAATGCATCTTAAGGGGTAGCAAATTTGTTTGCGTTTACCGCACGGGTGAACAATGTCTACTCAAACGAAGACATCCCCCCCCACCCCCCACCCCCCACCCCCCCCACCCCAAGGCATGATGGGAGACAACTGTTCTCCGAGTCCTGGTTTAAACGTGCGTTTGGTGTGACGGGGGGCGTGGCAAGGCGTCGACCGCAAACAAGGGGGCGGGGCCACTCAATATTTGGGTAAATGGACGCAGCGATCGGGCAGGGAGCATAATGACAAATCTGAATATATATATATATATATATATATGTACTGATGGTATGGTGTGCTCTCGCTCTCTTACAGAGAAATGTGAAAATCTAAAATCAATCACGTTATCAAGCTGTTACCCGTCGATGGAACAGAGCTGTCCTCTCTTTCTGTCTTCAACCGCGAGGATTTTGTGAGGAAAAAAAAAAAGCCATTGGCAATTATGTTTGCTTAACAAGAGGCACTAACGATCGTGCCCAATTGTACGAAGAGCATGTTTGGCGTTTGGTAAAGCGCTTGCGCACAAAAAGGCCAAAGCAGTCGAAGACAATGAAAAGAGAGACAGAGAGACTAAGACAGAGAGAGAAAGAGAGAGAGAGAGAGAGAGAGACAGAGAGACAAAACCACCCATCCCACCCGCCCCCCCAAATGCGCGGATGGATGGATTACGAGGCTATTCAGTTATTCAATTTCCACCTGAGGAGAGCTTACCTCACCGGGGGGGTTTTGTCGGAGGCTGCCCATCGCCAGGCTCTTATCATCTTCTGCTATTTCTGGGTTGTGTTGGGTCAGGGGGGGAGGAGGGGGGGGGAGGATATAATTCACACCTCCACGGAGGCTTACACCTGCTCGAGGGGAATTAGAGGGTGGAGAGGAGGCAGGGATGATGGAGGAGGAGGAGGTGGGTGGAAGGTGGGGAGGTGGAGTAGGAGGCGGGGGTTCTCTAATAAATTGCTTAGACCCCCGTCAGACAAACCACCACCTGTCCCTCCTCCCCTGTGCGTTTCGTTCTCTTCCCCTCGTAACTCTTTCTAACTCTTTATGCACAGGGGATGGTGATGCGCACGCACGCACACACGCACACACAGACACACACACACACACACCTTCGTGGTGGTGGGCGTGCGATCAGATGGCGGTTGCCAGCGACGACGAGGCCTTGGCGGTTATAAATAAGGGGGCTAGGTTTGGAGTGTTGGTACCCTGATCCCTTTATCGTTCATTATGTAGCACTCCTCGAGAGAGAGAGAGAGAGAGAGAGAGAGAGAGAGAGAGAGAGAGAGAGAGAGAGA
>JAXIVH010000029.1:3464472-3471972 GCA_036785325.1 Urophycis tenuis | reverse complement strand
AGCCAGGTTTCTGTGTGTCTGTGTTTCACTGGATATTGGCATGCTGCTTTTTATGAATTTTAGTTTTTGTTTTTTTTCCTTACATTGTGCCAAGTGGTGGAAATCTTTTAAGGTCCAACTTGGAGCAGCTGCCGTTCTTTACTCTTCTTTTTCTTTAAAAAAATGACTTAAGTTTGTTATCTTCCAGGCCAGGGAAGAAATGGTGGACTAATGGCAAGACGCCCCTTTCTTCGCTAAAGGCCCAGCTTTGGAGCCACATCTTTTGGTTTCAGACTTCAGAACTGAAGAGTGGCGGTGAAATGTTGCCAAAACGCCACATTAAAAATAAAAGCATCCTGTACACAAATACAAAGAGCTATTGTATCGATTGGCTTCAGTCTATGACTTTACATTAGCTGATAAGCAATGCATTTGTGATTATTCTTTAAAATGCATGCACATCAAATGTACTGTAATGTGCTGAAAATACACTTCACGTAAATGAAATCCAATGTGGAATATTGTGAAAAATAAAATAAAATAAAAAACGGTGTGTGTGTGTGTGTGTGTGTGTGTGTGTGTGTGTGTGTGTGTGTGTGTGTGTGTGTCAGTGCATGCACCTGTGTGTATGCATATGTGTGTGCATTTGCATGTGTGTTCATGTGGGCATGTATTTTCATGTATTCATATGTGTGTGTGTGTGTGTGTGTGTGTGTGTGTGTGCGTGTGTGTCTGTGTGTGTGCGTGTGTGTCTGTGTGGGTGCTTGCGTGTGTGTCTGTGTGTGTGCGTGTGTGTCTGTGTGTGTGCGTGCGTGTGTGTCTGTGTGTGTGCGTGTGTGTCTGTGTGTGTGCGTGCGTGTGTGTGTGTGTGTGTGCGTGTGTGTCTGTGTGTGCGTGCGTGTGTGTCTGTGTGTGTGCGTGTGTGTGTGTGTGTGTCAGTAAACCTCATCTCGCCCGAGGCCTGGTGCCGCTGGCAGGGTCGGCCAGTTCACACTGTGAGCGTCCAGACATCGTGTTGCATTAGCACTCAATAGCGGCAGAAGAAATTGGTTCACTGTCAGACTCTCGATGCCGTCCGGGTCCGGCGCAGTGTCAGCTCCCGCCGCGAGGCGACCGTGCCCGTGACCGTGCCCGTGAAAGGGTTTTCGCTTCCCTCTTTGGTTTATTTTACTCGGGGCCTGTAGGGGTAACGCCGGGTAGCCGGCCGCGAGAACCCACGTGTGGGAACAGCGGACGCCCTTTTTGATGCATCTTCTCAATAGGGGCCTTGGTGGCTCTCATGGTTCCAGCTGTGCAGTGTCTGCCCACTCTGGACCGCTGGACTGCTGGACCGCTGGACCGTTGGACTGCTGGACTGGACCGCTGGACTGTTGGACTGTTGGACTGCTGGACTGCTAGACCATTAGACCGCTGGACCGCTGGACTGTTGGACTGTTGGACTGCTGGACTGCTAGACCATTAGACCGCTGGACCGCTGGACTGTTGGACTGTTGGACTGCTGGACTGCTAGACCATTAGACCGCTGGACCGCTGGACTGTTGGACTGTTGGACTGCTGGACTGCTAGACCATTAGACCGCTGGACCGCTGGACTGTTGGACTGTTGGACTGCTGGACTGCTAGACCATTAGACCGCTGGACCGCTGGACCGCTGGACATGGCTACGCCGTGAACGGACAAGTGTTCATGGTAGAGTTGTAGTACTTGATACCGGTCTTGGTCTTGTCTTGGACTTGATTGTATTTGGTCTCGGTCTTGTATATATGTTACATTGTATATACAATGGCTGTGCCATTGTTCATGTATTGGTGTAACTTTAACACTAGTCTGTTTTTTTTTCCCGGTCTCAACTTGGTCTCGGTATTGGTCTTGGTCTTGTCTTGGTCTTTACTTGGTTGGTCTCGGTCTTGGTCTTGTCTTGGTCTTGAATTGGTCGGTCTCGGTCTTGGTCTTGTCTTGGTCTCGATACCCTCTGGTCTTGGTGGTGTCTTGGTCTCGACTTGGTCTTGGTCTTCACTTGGTTGGTCTTTGTCTTGGTCTTGGTCTTGTCTTGGTCTCGATACCCTCTGGTCTTGGTAGTGTCTTGGTCTCGACTTGGTCTTGGTCTTGACTTGGTCGGTCTTGGTCTTGTCTTGGTCCCGATACCCTCTGGTCTTGGTGGTGTCTTGGTCTCGACTTGGTCTCGGTCTTGACTTGGTCAGTCTTGGTCTTGTCTTGGTCTCGATACCCTCTGGTCTTGGTAGTGTCTTGGTCTCGACTTGGTCTTGGTCTTGACTTGGTCGGTCTTGGTCTTGTCTTGGTCTCGATACCCTCTGGTCTTGGTGGTGTCTTGGTCTCGACTTGGTCTTGGTCTTGGTGTTGTCTTGGTCTCGACCTGGTCTTGGTCTTGACTTGGTTGGTCTTTGTCTTGGTCTTGGTCTTGTCTTGGTCTCGATACCCTCTGGTCTTGGTAGTGTCTTGGTCTCGACTTGGTCTTGGTCTTGACTTGGTCGGTCTTGGTCTTGTCTTGGTCCCGATACCCTCTGGTCTTGGTAGTGTCTTGGTCTCGACTTGGTCTTGGTCTTGACTTGGTCGGTCTTGGTCTTGTCTTGGTCCTGATACCCTCTGGTCTTGGTAGTGTCTTGGTCTCGACTCGGTCTTGACTACAACTCTGGTTCGTGGTTCCGTTGAGATTTTAGTCCGATTTTAGGTAACAATGGCGTGGGTCGGGTCTCATAATCCACCACTCTCTCTCTCTCACGTGCGCCACTTGTTTGTGCGTGAGAGTGGTAGAGCAGCCAGGGCTTCTGAAAGACACCACGTCGGCAGCTTGGCTTCCTTCAAACCGGCCCCGGACTGAACAACAGCAAGCGCAGAAGACGCCCTTTGCTCGCGTTCGGGTCGAATGCCCGTGACCAGCATGGCCCCCCCGGACTTGCTCGCCCAGAGCCCGTAGTGCTTCAGCTGTCAAACGACGGCCCACGCAGCAAATTGTGCATGTTCACGTGTTTCTCTCTCTCTCTCTCTCTCTCTCTCTCTCTCTCTCTCTCTCTCTCTCTCTCTCTCTCTCCCTCTCTCTCAGGAACCGTCTTCTGTTACGCAAACATACGGGGTGCCAGTGAAGGAGAAGTCTGTCTGAGTGCGGGCCCCACAGTAGGCCTGTGTGGGCCGTGTTTTCGGTGAGGTTTGGCGGAGCGCGGGCACGTCTTGATGAGTCCATGCGCGGGAAACAATGCTCGGCTGCGTCAGTCAGCCGGCCAGTCGTCTGTCGGTTCTGTGAAAGCTCTGCTTGTGACGATGCTCCTGGAGCTGGGAGGAGACCTCCGGAGAACCTTTTAGAGCGCAGTGGTTCAACACATTTTGAAAGGTTTCGTCTCCCTCTTGAAGTTCAGTGATCCAAAGTTTCTGTAAAAAAAATAAATAATGATAATTATCTTCAGGTGCAATCAAAGATGAATAATGTGTTAATATTTCATTTTATTTTATTTTAGAGTTTATAGGCCTGGCATGTGTGTGCTTTTGCTGTGGTCTGTACAGACCTTTAAACATATTTCTAATTTGAATTCTGCTGATGGACTGAAACCCTAAGCATTAAGGAGAGCATTGATGTCAAGCAGAGGTTATATCCCTTCTTTCTTTTAATGTATACTTATTTAAGCTTGTGCATTTGATTTGTTGATCTATGTTCTGGCTAGCTGCAGTCATGAGAGCTAAATTCCAAGCTTTAGAAGGTTTACATATAGGTGAAAGAGGCTGAAAGTTGTCGTGGAATGTGATGAGGGAACATGTTGGTTTGTATTCGTAACTGATATAAAACTGATATAGAGTAAAGTGACCAATCAATCGATCAACCAGCATGTTCCAAAAGAAAACAATTACATGGTCACCACCATATCAGCCTCATCCAATATAACTCTTTACAGTGCACTAACAGGTGTACATACAACTGTAAGTACCTGTCCATGCATGCTAGAACTCTGCTTTTCTCTTTATAATGTACTCTGCAATACTCAATACTCCCCTCTACATTGTTATGATCAATACATAGTTAGTGCAGTCATTTTTTGGAAACATTGGCTACCTGCCAGTTCTGGGAATTAATAGATAGGTAAAATGTGTGCTGCGTACACACACACAAATGCAGGCACACACACACACACACGCACATACACACACACACACACACACACACACACACACACACACACACACACACACACACACACACACACAGACACAAACAAACACACACACATAAACACAAACACACACACACAAACACACACACACACACACACACACACACGCACAAAAACACACACCTTGCAAATGATAAGCCTTGGGCCATTGGCAAATTTTGGCCTAAAACTGCAAGCAAATCTTATGCTTTTTTGCTCTTTGATTTTGGAAGTTAGCCAAGAGGCTGCCCTCTGGATGAAGCTCCGCAGTATATGAGTGGTTAGACGTACTTGCCTTGTGTATTAAAAAAAGAAGCCCAACATGGTTCACAAAGAACCAAGCTTTAAGTATTGGACAGACAGATATATACAGACACAGGATACAAGATGGCTTCGTAAGGACGGTTACACACTCAAAAAAGTCATCCGTCGTAACTTAATACCTGATGGCAGTATTGAGCCGCGATGGGAAAACACACCATGGGAGCAAATAAGTAACCCCACCAACCCAAAGTCCACCAGACCTCGGTATTTGGGTCATTGTGTTTGCGCGAGAGATAGGATGAAAGAGGAGGGGGGCGAACTTTAAAAAGAAAGGAAAGTAGGTTAAGCTTGTTTCACCAAGAGCTATGCCAAGCCGCTTTCTTTCTTTTTTTTTTTTTAAAGAAAGCAGACAGATTTACATGACAAATAAAATATTCAGTGGTGTAAGAGGGCAGGGCGTGAGAGAGTAGGGCTCCGGGATTGATTTGAATGATGATGAAGCGATGTGAGAGAATGAGAAGAGACACAGAGGTTGGTGGTAGTATTTGAGTGTCGGGTGTGCAGGACTGCCACTGAGTTGAACGGCAATTTAAGGCTAAGTATTTTCACTAATTGATTTTTGTTTCAGCAAATGGGTGCTTATTTTTGTTGTGGCGCGTAACCAAAAAACCATCAGAACTCGCAGGGATGTTGACACAAAAATGTCAACCGCTCGTTTTTTGTGTCCTTGTTTTTATTTGTGTGTGTTGTGTGTGTGTATGAAAGCCCCGAAAAGCAACATAAAAGATATACATATATTAACGTATATTTCTTCTAAGTAGCCCTACATGATGAATTGATTACCAAAATTAATTAAGTAATTTGAACAAGTTTTTGAATGACTACTCACAAAGTCACCTGGACTGCGTCTCACCTCCGTGTCATGGATGATGAAGCTACTGTATATCCCGTGGGGTTGAATTCTGGTTTGAAACAAGCAAGCAAGCAATGCTCCCTTTCTGCACAAACAGTGCCAAGCAAGCAGCCAACCTGTTTAGGTTGTTCTAGCCAACCTAAACGGCAGAAAACGTTGTTTGTCAATGTGGCCCAAAATGAGTCATTCACTGGTAAAGCGCTCCCTATCGACTGGCCGAAGAAATATGCAACACCTAACGTATGACCAAACAAAATGTATGAGTACATTGACAAATTAGTACAAACTATTGATTTTCTTTCAACAAAAACAGAGATGGGATTTTGAGAGGCACAGGGACATATCTATTCTTCTTCGTGGGATGGACTAGGTTGATTTGATGTTGTTGGGCAGTTCGGAAGTGTTCACTTGACTCCACCAAAAAAGCCCTTTCAGAAGCTTGCATGGTGTGGTTACCTTAACGCTAAGCCACGGATCCAAAACCATTTGGCGGTCCACACTTCTGCTCTGTCAAAAACAAAAAACAGCCGGTTTGGAGCTCCGTCAACCCTGGGTTGCTCGAAAATATTAATGTTTTTATCGGAAGAACATCATCAGTTACGTGAAGTAACACTTAACATAACAGCGTGCCTGACAATGAACACAGCGCAAAAACAACGATTCAAACGGCATGCAAGGTGCATGGCTTCAGGGGCAGCAGCGTCCAAATGGCAATGATAGAAAACTCTGCGTTAGCTAAACAAACATCATATACATTCATTGAACGAAGGGTATGAAAATAAAATGCACACTTGTCGCTAGAAAAGCGCATTTGAATGCCTAATCTAACTTAGAATACCGCATTTCCCACTGAGAATAAAACAAATGTCCTCCATTTTGTTTCGGCAGACAGAAACTTGCCATACGTGACGGTGAGTTGCTGTTTCTTCCACCAGCCGACTGAGGGAAAGTATACCAGCACCTCACATGGGTCGCTTAGGGTCCTATTGACAAATGGCCTATTCTATCATTTAGGTTGAAGGCCGCGCACATTTATATCGAATAATTGGTGGGGGCCTAGTGATTATAGAGAAGAGATAACTCTTCTGTACTGCATAAAAGTTTTGCGGGGGGTCGGATGTGTGTTTTAAGGGTGAGGTCGAAACGGCGAATGGTTCTTGCGAAAGTTGCAATGGTAGACCAACTTGGGATGCGATCAGTGCATGGATGGCAAAGGTAATAAATGGACAGGTACAATTACAATGTTTGCGTTTGTGTGGTATCATTTGCTCAGCTTACACCTCGCCCAAATCCTGACTCCGTGCTATAACCACACATTTACAAAGACCTGCTGGTTACATATAATTTTCTGTTGTTGTTGTTTTATGTAATATATTGGTTGGTTGGGTTAGTTCAGCAAAGGCCTTGCTGAATGACTGCACCATAGTGAGGAAAAGGATCCAGACTGATCGATGGACACGTGTATATCCTCTAGGCCAACTTTCTTCACATAAATATATATATTTTGTTGTTGTTGTTGCATTCGAGGCTACTGTAGTGGGTCTGTTGTTTCCTCCAGCTAACTGAAAAAAGGTTAACTTATTTTACATTTAATGAGTCTCAAGTGTAGACTATAAAGCAACACAATTCTCAGGTTTTTAATTGAATGAGCAGCCCAACACGCCTCAACACATTCTGGGCAGGACAAAAAAAAAAACGGCGAGCAATGCTGGCAAAATGGCGCAGCGCTAAAGGCTCTGCGTCAAACGCCTGCAGTTCTTCATGCTAACCTTCCAATTTCACGTCTAATAAATGGCTATTGTGGATGCTCAGCGTGGGATTCCTTTGAACATTGACGGGAACGGCGTCCGCGAGCTGGTAGCAGACGCTAACAGTTAGCCTCCCCCTTCGCTAACCCCGGAAGCCACATCATCCCTGACAGCATAGGGTCAGGTCACCTCAGCCCCCCCCCCCCGCCCCCCCCCCCCCCACCCCACACACACACACACACACACACAAACACACCCCCAAACCTATAGTGAGTTAATGCGATGAATGCCACTTCAATTAGCCCAATCACTTCGTATTCCAAATGGGAACGCTCAGCGGTGAATGACAATGGCCTAGCTGCTAACTGCGCTGGATTCTGCCTCTCTGTTGACATCCGAAGAGTGTCAAATTAACAGGGAAAAAAAGTTCAATTGAGTAC
>JAXIVH010000029.1:3454472-3459472 GCA_036785325.1 Urophycis tenuis | reverse complement strand
GTTACCTTCTACCTCACTTTGTAAAGGCGAGGGCCTCATTCTGTGTGTACGAGAGTCCCCAGAGAGGTGCTGCTTTAAACGCCTCACCCACCCTCCCCCCCAAAAAGGAATACAAAGGAAGGGGTGGGTGGGGGAGACAGAACGAGACCAAAAGTATGAGACGTAGACGACACAAGTGCGACGACTTGTTGGGAATTGCGGCCTGCATTAGCCGCTGTGCCCATGCGAGCTCAAAACCTTTACTTTGCACTTTGAAATAGAAAGGCAAAAGCAAGGACAGGGAGAAGGTGTGGTGGTGGTGGTGGTGGTGGTGGTGGTGGTGGTGGTGGTGACGGTGTTCAGCTTTGAAGACAGATAACAAACACTGCTTGTCCAATGAGCTGTGTCTCTGCTTTCATCACGCTTCTGCGGACAAGACTTGACAAGCAAGGCCCCAAATAAGGCTTTTATTTTGAAAAAAACGGGTGTGTCGGCTTCTCTGCACCAACCAAACCGAGTCTGGGTTGGCATCAAATTTGTACCTTTTTACAATGTAACACATTGTTTAATGTTCTGGATACCCTTACTCAGGGGCTTGGCGCTAGGGCCCCTCTTGTAAAAATCACAGGCTCCAGGCTGTGAGATATAAAACTGGATAATGTATTGAAATGCTTGGGAAAAAAACGCTATAATTGCTATATAAAGATAAGTTATAAGCTCTTGTTAGATTTTTGTATTTCCCAGCTCTTATAATTTTACATACTGCAGTTATTATAGTTACAATCAGACATAGTATATAATATATTCTTTTTTATGAACAGTTCATGAATGAGGCATATGTTTGCCTTCCTACAAAATGTACAAAATATCTCACGATTCCACTTCTGTCAACGGATTTCTCGTTGAATCGTGAACCAGTCGTCTATGTTTGATGATCAATTGAGTTTGTTTTAAGGTCCTATAATGTGATCATGGAGCACAAACACACACAAACCAAATAAAGGGCATTTGGGTTCCTTGTTTTTAATTCACCTTATTGTACGTTTCGGTCTTAATGCTCCGTATAGAAGATTAGTCGAAGCTGCAAGGTAAGCATCAATCGGGGTATTATACCAAGAAAAAATATACGAAAGAAAAGACAAGGAAAGAAAGTATGACCTCTCTCTCTGACTCTCTCTCTCTCTCTCTCTCTCTCTCTCTCTCTCTCTCTCTCTCTCTCTCTCTCTCTCTCTCTCTCTCTCTCTCTCTGCACAAAAAAGGCAAGCAGGGCCTCTTTCTGCCACTTTGTCTCTCCCTCTCTCTCTCTAAGTATGTCTCTTTCCCTTTCTCTCTCTATGTACAGAAATGATAAGCAGGGCCTCTCGCTCCCTCTCTCCCTCTCTCTCTCTCTCTCTCTCTCTCTCTCTCTCTCTCTCTCTCTCTCTCTCTCTCTCTCTCTCTCTCTCTCTCTCTCTCTCTCTCTCTCTCTCTCTCTCTCTCTCTCTCTCTCTCTGCACAGAAAATACAAGCCAAGAAAACCCAGAGACGAGGCCAACCCTATGCTGCAAAGGGGCTGGAAGGTGCTTGCTGACCTCCGCCAAAGGCTCCGCCTCCCGGCCAATACAGCCGCCACCGGCCTCGGACCTCAGAAGACCGCTCTCACTGTGGTTGGTGCGGTTGTGCCCCAAGGCAACCAGTCGGCAGCCCAGGTGGGCTGACCCACAACCTCCAACAAGCCAGCCACCTCAGGTGGTCAAACCTTTGCCGTGAGCAAGAGGAAGGATTCCGCCGCTAACGTCATGGCACAAGCTAAACCCTCTGGAATGTCGTGGGCTTGTCAACTAAAGAGAAAGTGCACAGTTATGGGATACCACCAAGTCCTTCCAAATAACAAATGGTCAAAACCACTTGGATTAGAATAATCCCATGGTAATAATCCCATGATGGGATTATTCATATATATATATATATATATATATATATATATATATATATATATATATATATATATATATATATATTACTGTATATACACACACAACCTATTGAAATGCAACAGCAGGACCAGCCCACCTCACTCCCCCCCCACGTCCACAGACCCTGGGGCCCCAGACGACCCTGGGGCCCCAGACAACGCGGGGCGACAGACAGCGGTGTGTAATCCAGCTGGCTGGGACTGCCTCCCTAATGGGGTGCTTAACCCTAACCCTAGGACCGGCTGCGCTCTCGCAAGGATCCTCCCTCCCGCTCGTCTGGCCGAGTCTGACACTGAAGCCGGGACACCGCCGCCGAGATCAACCACTGGCCCCCCGTTGTGCACGGGGCCAACAGGGGCCCCCTGCTAGGCCAGTGCCTCTAGCAGGGGGTGGGGGAGTGGGTCATCGACTGATCTGTAGCATGGTAAAATAATGTATTGTTGACACACACTGTTGCTATTCTTAATCTAAGTGAACTGCTAAGCCTAAACTACTGTACTACCTAGACTACGAAAGAAGAATTATGAATTAAGCACTGTGTTCGACTATGAGAAGCACGTGATGAGCTGATACACCAAGCAACAAGCATGATAATATAGCGAAATAAACTACACCCATGTCTAGTTTTGCATCCTCATGAAGACCGAGAGAGCATGTCAACTTTTGAAAATAATGCCGTCGTAAAAGCAACAGGAGACGGTATTGATTAAAGAGGCGATAAAAACAAGGCTACATTTGTTGGATGGATTCTTTCATAATGTGTCTGTTAAATTGTAGTTGTTTTGAGCAAGTCAATCGCCGTATTTGTGATACTAACTAGAAGATGATGATAATGATGATCTATTATTGGCTAAATGACATGATGCTCTGATAGGCCTTCATCGATTTAATCTTAAATTATACATTGTCACTCAGGAAGCCCACTTTGCGAACACCCTCTGAAACAACGCAGAAGATGAGAGAAAGCAACCAAATTGAGTTTGTTTACGTTGACTTCTGCGATGTGTTTCGTGTCACCCTGCCCGGCTCAGACATCACCAACCATAAAAAACACAACGAAAAAAATACTGTGCCGTCGCATCAACGAAAGCCGACAAAACAAAGCAAAGAATCCAAAATAAATCAAATAAGGCACGGAGACGTTGAAGGGAGCCCGATCTGCTTTGTTCCTGGGTTACCTGCGTCCCCCATTACAGCACAAGCCACGTTATATTTCATTTCATCGGGGTGCCACCAGGGGCTATGCTTGGACCCTTAAAGTTTGTGCTTTGCAACCGAGCGCAGCCTTGATGTCTCATTCTGCACCCCACATGCAAAGCTATCGTTAGCCGCGCCTCTTGACAATAGCGCAGCCCGTCTTTGTAGCATCTGCACTTCGATCGCCCCGGGCTATGACACGACTCTACGGTTGATCTCTGGCTCCTTTACATATTATCGCTCTTCTCTCTCCCCCCTGCTCCCCTCCACTCCGCTCGCCTGTCTCTTCATCCCTCTCTCCCTCGCTCTCTCTGAGCATATGTGTCCTGTGTTTGAATTCCAGCCTCAGATTTTCAAGGAGCTCTTGGTGTGTGTGTGTGTGTGTGACACCTCAGTTGACATGATGTGATTGTGCGTGCACGTGTGCACACATGCAGACACACACGCACACACACACACACACACACACACAGACACTGCCACGACACCACAAAGAGAGAGTAACCCAAAGGTGTGAGATATACACTGAATTGGCTGCACTCTCTTGTTCTCATGGTACAGCAATGCCACAGTTGTAACTGTGCTTCTCAGGCCAAGAACTGCAGAAAGGCAGGGCATTGTCATCGGCCTAATTTCAGTGAGATATCGACACATTTTAAAGGAAAAGTGCGCATTGAAATGTTTGTTTCATTATGGGTTGTTTTTTTCTCTTGAACAGCCAACACAACCAAAAACATTGGCTAAAGTGAGGAAGGAAAAAAATGAAAATAAATAAATAAATAAAAAATAAAACTGAAAAAAACAAATCAAAGTCCTGTGGTGGTCCTTCAAGGTTTCCTTTGCTCCTTAATTTTGTGTCTTGTGGTTTGAGAAGCTTCTTCGTTCTCAAGCAACAGCTTTCTTGCCGTAAATTTGATTCGCAATTGTTCATCAGTTGGAGTGCAGGAGAAATGCGGGAGAAATTACTGAGTATGGAGAAATTCGAAGACCGATGCAATGATTCTAAGTGTTAAAAATGAGACGGCTACTGAAAGGCAAGTTCATGAAATGATACACACATGCAGAGATAGCTATACTTCACATTCTGGCCATGGATGTTAAACAAAAGGTTTGCTTTTGACTTTTTAAAACACCTATTTATGCTATACTTGTTCCAAAGCACGAGATCCCATCCAGCTTGTGCATGCATTTTCATTCTATCGAGTCTGGCGGCTCTGAAGCATGCAAGTCCGATCCGCTCTCTTGTCTGCTTTCGAGAAACTTGCAGCTGCCAGCATGTTTAAAACATTTTTTCAGTTGTTAAGACACAGTGCCTGGCAACCGTTCTAACTGCGGAACCTTGATATTCACGTTCTAACTGGACGTTCTGAAAAGATGGTGCCCATTTTGCTGAATTGAGGAATACAGCTGATTTTGGTTGCAAGAGAACAAGGAAAACAAGGTTGATGTTTGTTCTGTAGAACTTTGATCCATTTTCTAATCGACAAAATGTATGCATGGCTACAAAGGCAGGGTTACATTTCAACGAATGGAATAACATTGTGTGCAACATTGGTGAAACATTTCTGCCCTCAAATACATGTATACTTTGTAAGCACATTTTTAACTCCTTATGGTACATTAGGAAAATGGTACATTTTCTCAATTTCAGTTCCCCATCCCGCCGTTATTATGAATTGTGTGAGCTTAAAATGGCTTTGGTCACACTGCTGGTGTGTAAACAGGTGTTTACAGTATGTTCCCCTCATCTGTCGCTGCTCAGATGTTTTTCTAAAGCAGCACTATCAGCACAGACGACTCGGAATCTGATCCTTTGCTGAGCCGATCCAGGACCCACTTTGATTTGTCGCTCTCGTTACACCATCTGCT
>JAXIVH010000029.1:3436972-3439472 GCA_036785325.1 Urophycis tenuis | reverse complement strand
CCAAATCCAAATCTGCCATTGAATCTGAATTCATTGTGAATCTAAAAAAAAAAAAAAAAAAAAACAGACCAACACCAACACCCCATCCACCAAGATGGCGTTTCTCTGCAGAATATTACGAGTCACATCAAATCCCTGCGCACACAGCCAGTGATTGGCATCGTATTAACACAAGTCACGCAAACAGGACAGCCATCCACGGGTGGCTGCCCCGGCCGTGCGGCTCCACTGACAAATGACACCCGACGGAGGTAATGGGGGGGGGGCATAGTGTATCAAGGGGGAGGGGGGGGGGGGGGGGGAATATCTGTCTCCCTGGGTGGTGTCTGAGGAGCGGTGAAGGGGGGGGGGGGGGGGGGGGGGGGGGGGGGGTGGGGAGTTTGGGGGTTTTGCCCCGTTTTTTTGAATATGCAGCGTGTGTGTGTGTGTGTATATACGCGTGTGTCCCGCGAGGGTGGGGTTAGGGGGTTGGTTGGGGTGGATTGTGATTGACTTGGAGTGGAGCTGCGCTGGGAAAAAATACAATTACGGGCTCTCACGGGAAAAAAAAAAAAACCTCCGGCCTGTCACGCCGTCTTCACCTTCGCCAGTGTCGCGCCGTTCTCTCTCTGTTCTGAGGCCCGTCCATCCCTCCGCGCGCGTGGCCGTCCACACCTTCATCTGCTCAGCAATTCATCCATCCATCCGGCTGCCCGTTCAGCTGTTCACCCTCCAGCCACTTCATCCATCATCCGTCTATCTACCGTCATCTCTAGCCATCCATTCATCCCCCCATCCATCCAATTAGCTGACCATCAACGTATTCATCCATTAATCTGACCCTTGACCCTCTTTTCACTCATCCATCCATCTATCCATCCACCCATCAATCTATTTATTCTTCACATGACCTGCCCATTCATCCATCCATTTTATTCAGCAGTTCCGATTGAATTCAGGGTTTGCTACCCTTTAATCGGTCTCCTGTTACGGTGTAATTACACCAGTAAATACTGTGTAACAGACAACGTAACAACATGCAACGGCACGTGTCTGATATGTGATAACAGAACAGCATGTGAGTACACAGTTTGGCTAGGGCTCGGGGGTTAAGGTTAGGAATAGGTGACCGATCACATTGTGTGGTGGGATTAGGCTAATCTCAGATCCAGCGGTGCTGTTACGGCAGAACTCCCCGGGGGGAGAGAGCACAAAGCCCACGGAACATGCGTCTAACCCCCACTGGGCGGTTCCGCCTGGCCTCCCTGTTTCGTTACGCAGATATTCTGCCAGATAAAACGCGGTCGCGTTGAGTGAGTGCATGAATCCTGCAGGAGCGGGTTTCATCAACTGTCATGTCCACAGCGGCAAGTCAACACACGGTGTTGGTTTGAAACCTTCACAGGCCCTTTTCGCTTGGTACAGACCACCGGCATAACTTGTAGGGGAGGGGTCATGGATGGATGTCATGATTGCAGCTGTCTATGTTTTTATGTTTTTATGTGATATTATGTGGGAAGAGGGTTTATCTGTTATCTGTTGTATATGTGGGAAGAGAGTGTATCTGTTACCTGTGTGCTACACAGTGTTGCTACACTGAGCTGTGCCTTTTATAAAAGTATGCTGTCCTGAAAATAACCTGACTGTGTGAAAACAATTATCCCTTTGGGGACATTAAAGAACCTAACTAACTTTGTATTAACAAGTGACACGCCCACAGAGCCACGCCCCCGCCAACGTGATTGGTCGAGAGCAAACGCGAAGCACGGGAAGGTGAAACGCCTGGCTCTGCGAGATCTGAGCTCCTGTGTGCCACCAGGCTGTAGATATGAAGGCCCCGGCTGGTACATCTACTACATATTAAGCATGTGCCGGTACATGCTGTCGTGTTGCTTATTACATGCGCATTTACACAGAAACAATTACACACTGTCACGTAAGGTGTTCAACCAAGCAGAGCGTTCAGAGGGCTGTTACAAGCTCTGCAATAGGGGCGTAATGATGTACTTGTATTAATTAATTAAGAGAAAATCAAACATAGAAATATCTTGGTTTAGATGAACGGTGATGCAATGACGTCCCTACTTAAATCCCACAATGTTATAGATTAGGTTAGATTAGATTAGATTCAATTTTAATGTCATTGTGCAGAGTACAAGTACAGAGACAGCTAAATGTAGTTGGCGTTCTAACCAGGAGTGCAAATGAGCAATTAAGGTGCAGTATTGTACATGAGTAGTTCAATATTGAAAAAGTGGCTGTAGTAATTAAAGTGACAAGTAAACAATATGCAAGTGCAGTCTATGGAGTGTTAGCCCTCAATCCATTAATTAATTAATGGCAGTTTTGGGTTTACCAGGTAACGTTAGCCGGACATTGAAGCTACATCCACCTCAAATCTTATTGGAGCCTGTGTAAGCGACTAGTGCAGAGAGCAAAAGCCTAAACATCAATATATCAACATAACCCCCGCCCCCTAAATAAAATAAAAAACTTGTACGCAATAAGTCTTTGCTTGGAG
>JAXIVH010000029.1:3404714-3419714 GCA_036785325.1 Urophycis tenuis | reverse complement strand
TCCTGCTCTCAGGAGTTGTACACAATATTGGCGAGGAGCCGAGACACTGACAGCTGACAGTGTCACCGTGTTTTTACGTGACCATGCTTCCACACTCCTCCTGTCAAGCTAACCAGCGCTTTGCTCGCGTCAGAGGATGGAGATGGGGCCTCCCGACTGAACTGCAGGAGCAATGTGAGGTGCTCGGCTGGAATCGTATGCCTTGAGTGCTCACCGTAAAGATCGTAAATCCACTGGATTGCAGTTCTGTTAACAGCTACGCACTGAAGTGAAAACAGTTCAGTGCGTTGTGAAAATTTCACCATTAGTCAGGGATCATTTCCTTTTTTGATTTGATGTGAATTGATGAATGAATACACAAGGCATTTCAAATAAAATACACCTATGAAACGGGATGAACAGAATATTGATTATGAATAGATGAACAACTGATGATAAAAAATAATAGCAATATCACTGTCCCGAGTCAATGCAGTTGAAACCGCCATCTTCAGGAGGGCACACAGCACACACACACAAACACACACACACACACACACACACACACACACACACACACACACACACACACACACATACACACAAGGGATACACACACACACACACACACACACACACACACACACACACACATACACACAAGGGATACACACACACACACACACACACACACAGCAGGGATACACACAGCATCCCTCCTCGCGCTGTCTGCCATCATTGAAGTCACAGACCTAGACGTTTTCATCAGAATTGAGGGCTGGGGGAGTGAACTAATGGATTGATGGAGGGGGCGGGGCCTTCTCAAAAGGTGTGTCCACCTTTTGAGTTGCGCACATACACACACCGGAACTTAAGCCACACAGAGCAAGTTGTGTGCTTCAGTGTGTGTGTGCGTGTGTGTGTGTGTGTGTGTGTGTGTGTGTGCGTGTGTGTTTAGGGTTGTGTTAGTGTGTGTGTGTGTGTGTGTGTGTGTGTGTGTGTGTGTGTGTGAGAGAGAGAGAGAGAGTGAGTTGACATATTTATCCACTTATATGTACCTTTTTGATGCTATTCCCAAGTGCTTTTTAAGGCAAAAGCCAACATATTTATTTTTGCATGTGTATCACAAAACATTATGTATAAAGACTTCTACCGGCAGACAATATACTATCTGATTCATTATGTCACATTTCTGGGTGCAAACTTTAGGAAAATTATTCAGATTTAACTTCACTTACTGTCACAATAACAATAACATGAGAACATTTATCATCAAAGGGAATCCTTCCTGAACGAACCTGCCCTCAAAATGGCCGCATGCCTTCATGTTCACATCGCCCCTTCTGGTCGGTTGGTGTGGTAACAGCTTTGGTCACCTGTTACCACACCAAAGTTACCAACGCCCTTCACCATTGACCCCGTTGACTCTGCCTGGTGCCTCGTGCACCAGCCGCGTGACGGGTCCACCAACGCATGTTCGTTCCTTCTCCCGCTGCCGACTCAAAACAAACCTCCGTTGTCAACCAACGTTACAGCGCGTCCATCTCGCGGGCCGCTGTCCGTCGTGTTTTTTTCTTCTGCCCGCCAACCTCCGTGCACTCCGTCTAGTGGCGCTTCGGCCAATTAGGGCCGATCGCGGCGGCAGCCACTTCATCCATCTGACTTTGAGGCTCTTTTCATTTCCGTGATGGGGGGTCAAGCAGTTGGAAGGGGCTCATTAATTGCAATAATGGAGGCTTGAGTGAGCAATCAAGACTGCCATTAACCACTTTGGTGAGATATGGAGTGTGTTCCTCTTGGTTCTTCTTACCCCCTCGTGTTTTTAGCTTGATCTTTTGGCCCCGCCGCGAAACTGCGTCATCTAATTTTGCCTCGATTTAATAAACGCCACAGACATGAGTCGCCACATCTCCCGAATGCCGTCTCTCTCTCCATCTCCCCCTCCCTCCCTTTCTCTCCTTCTCTCTCTCTCTCTCTTTCTCTCCCTCTTCCTTTCTCTCTCGTTCTCCCTGTCCCTCTCTCTCTCTCTCTCTCTCTCTCTCTCTCTCTCTCTCTCTCTCTCTCTCTCTCTCTCCTCTCTCTCTCTCTCTCTCTCTCTCTCTATCTATCTCTATCTCTCTCCCTCTCTCTCTCTCAATCCATTTTAACATCTATCATCCCTTTCCCTCATTATGCCACTTCAGGTCACTGAATACTCTGTTCGACACTTGAACGGACCAAATGAAAGGCAAAATGGCTTTCCTGTGGTGAGTGTGTGGCCTGACATACAGCAGCTTGTCCACCCTGTTATTCAAGCTGGGGCCAACCTGATATAACCTCTTTAAAACAATGGAAACATCTCCCACCAGCACACTTTACTCACTGGACACCTGACATCACGTGAAGTTCCATTCACAAGACAGTTACACAACAATGATTTGTCCTCATATGCAGGCACATTAACATAAACAAAACAATTCATTTAACTCTTGTTCGAGATTATATTATATATCTAAGGTACAATATGTAACATTGAAACTGAGCATTTAAAATGGGTTCTGCAGTCCAAATTCACAATGTGGGAGAGAGAAGAACAAGAGAAAAAGAGAGGACCTTTCGGTCTTTAATGTTCATTCTCAGTATTTTTTAGGTATGGGAATGAAAAGTGGTATCTGCATTTCACCCTATGGTACATAGGAGCAGTGGGCTGCTGTGTTCATTTGACCCATCCTATGGTACATAGGAGCAGTGGGCTGCTGTGTTCATTTGACCCATCCTATGGTACATAGGAGCAGTGGGCTGCTGTGTTCATTTGACCCATCCTATGGTACATAGGAGCAGTGGGGCTGCTGTGTTCATTTGACCCATCCTATGGTACATAGGAGCAGTGGGCTGCTATGTTCAGTGCCCGGAGAGCAAGTTGGGGGTTCAGTGTCTTGCTAAAGGACACCTCAACATGCGGTTGGAGAAGGGGATCGAGGGGATCGAACTGCCGATCCTATGGTTAGTGGATGACTCTGACCACCCGCTACTTGAGCAAGACACTGACCAGCTCCAGACACTGAATGGAGCTGGTCATGGAGCTTTTTCCAAAGAGGACAAAACCTTTTAGATAGGTTAAAATCTGTACAGTTACCCTGCAGGATCATACCGGTCTGCATGATTAAACCATTTTAACTGTCTCTCATGGTTCCACTAAAACATCTGTTACATATAAGTCATCAAAATTACTTTTTTCCTGATTCTGACAAATCCAATCTAGCATTAGCATGCTGTCAGTACAGAGTTTGTGAAAGTTTGCAGACAATTGAACAGTACACAGGGCAAAACATGAACATAATGACATTTCCATCCCACAACATATACAGTGACCAGGGGCCTATGACAAAGACACCCAATTGTGATTGTGTGAACTGATATACATGCAAACTAGAGCATTCAAGACGTATGATGTACCAAAACAGAAATTGTGGCGTATGTGTGTGTACAGCGGATGCACCTCTTTGTACAATTACATTTACATTTAGCAGACGCGTTTGTCCAAAGCGACTTACAATCAGTACATTTGTGGGGTTGGACATGTGGACAGTTGCTGTTTGTATGTTTAACTTGGAGAACAGCTAATGATTGGAAGGTATCCTACAGTCTAAATCTTGTGTTGTGTGCTAACACTTTTGATTGTTTGAGATACGCAATAGGAAAGAGAGCACCACGGAGTGTGAGGGTGACCAGAAGAGGATCCACCATGCAGCAGTGGGGCGGGGCCGGTGGTCAGGACATCCTGTAGGAGTCCCACAATGAAGGACTGAAGTTTGCGTCTTGAGACATGGCAGAAAGAAGAGGACAGATTTGAATAACGTTGATTAACAGAAAGCACAGCTAAAAACATGTCTTAAGATTTATTTCCTCAGCTGCTGTGACAGGCCTTCAGAGGTGGTGACCAACGTCACTTAATGCAATTTCAACATAGTTTTTAGTCGTCACTCAGGGAACAACTAAAAGGCCAGTGCAGACCATCCTGATCACGTGACCTTGCGTTCCGTGTCACTACAGGGATCTGTCTGGACCTGTCGCCGCCCACATCGACTTCCTGAATTGACTATGGAATAGGGGCCAATCAGGGGCCGCGTCACGGTTGATGACGTAACATACAGGCCACCAATGGCAAAACAGCACTGGCGTCTCCTGAAGAAACAAGCAAAAACGTTAACATTAGTTGAACATTAGTTATTGCAGAAATAGACTCCATAACAACTATTACTATTACACAACAGCAAAAAACGTTAACATTAGTTGAACATTAGTTATTGCAGAAATAGACTCAATAGCAACTATTACTATTTCAAAACATGTATTACTTGTGACTATTGAACAAGAAGTACAAAAGCGTGGAGAAAAGACATGAGGCCAAGGGAGGCTGCTTAAACCAGCCATCGATCAGACACACTCCGCACTCCGTTCCCTTTGTTCGATTGCAAGTAATTACGTGACATCCACAAGTTGATATGATCAATGCATTGAGATACAAATGTCTTGCAGTTGTTGCAAGCTTTCCTCTCCTTTCCTCCTGAAAGTCCCTTCACGTCACCACTTAACTTCTCCTAACACACACGTGTGCGCGCACACGCACACACACACACACACACACACACACACACACGCACACACACACTCATGCACACACACGCATGCGCACACACACACACACACGCACACGCACGCACACACACACACACACACATGCACACACACATGCGCACACACACAGAGGTTCAGTATGTTGTATCAGAGAGTTGAACAGATAATTGTAATCACCCAAATCCAATTCCTAATGAAATTATGCACAAAAGAAACTAAATATAACAATATAAAAAAACCCAAAGATATAGAAATCTAAGGCTTAATCTACTGATGATATAAAAGGGTAAAGGGGGCATTTAGTAGACGCTTTTGTCCAAAGCGACTTATATGTCGTACTAGTAATATAGAAGTGATGATTAACGAATGATTAACCTCAAAAGTGTGAGTCATGTTGTCATTTATCCACCCACCCATTCACCCGTCCATCGACCAATCCTGGCTTTAACAAGCTCTAAACCTCATGCCAATTTCCTGGAACGCCAGAGAAGAATATATGGTCAATAACCCCTTACAATGAACACATATCAACCGTGAGTGATGCCCCACTTCTCCGCTGTTTTTAACATGAAATATGGATGTAATGTCACATAACCCACATGGCAGAACAAATGCAAAAAATAAATGTAGTCAGGACGGCCTCAAATAGTGCACTTTATCTCAATCAGATGTCCCATTATCTGCATCATTTGGTGCCATCATGCTAACTGGTTAAGGGGTACTATAAGTAAATATGATTCAACATGGTTAAAAAAGAGCAGGCCTACTTTTCGCTGCGAGACCGGTGAATTTTCTCATATTATTCAATAGACCTAACAATGCAATAGACCTTGTGATGTTAAAATCTGATGCAGCTCTTTCTCATGGCCTACAAATTTACGCATTTCAGACAATATTGGACAACAATATCAGGGGAGCACATAGCCTAGCAAGCTAGCTATGTGCATTCAGCCGTGGTGGCCATCATGGTAAATTTCAGTTGAAGTTCGAGGCTCAAAGTAACAAGGCAACATCGTCAAGTCAGTTTGAAAAACATCAATAAATACAACTTTGTCGGAATGAGTCGAAAAGTTGCCACCGATGCAAATCTTGTGTACAGTCGGACGCCCCTACGATCGTCGGAAACACAAAACACCCTTCACTCCCGATGCCGCGATATCATCGCACACTTTGCCTCATCCCGGCTGCCCTCGGTGACCTTTGGTGTGACCCCTTAAGCGGGGTCAGCGCAGCACGCCGCCATCCTCCATCCACCGCTAATCCTCACGCTTGAACTTGAAACCGCGCGCCAATTGTCTCCGTGGCGGAGCGACAGTAAGGTACCGCCATGCAGGGTCAGGCAGTGAGTGGGGGGGGGGGGGGGGGGGGGCGGCTAAGCTACAAAGTCGACGCCAAATCCCCATCCATCCAATGTCAATTTGCGGTGTGAACGGTGCGAACCACTTATCCGGCGCTGGTAATGAACATTCCAGAAGTCCACTTGAAATACTGTATCTCATTCCATGCTATTCTCCTCATATTAAACCCATATTAATATGAAGGCACCGCCTGCGGACACCTCCCCACATAAACACCAGACCATTCACCCCCCATTTTGCATTCAGTCTTTCTCCCCCCCCCCCCCCCCCCCCCCCCCCCCCACCCTCTCTCTCTCTCTCTCTCTCTCCTCTCTCTCTCTCTCTCTCTCTCTCTCTCTCTCTCTCTCTCTCTATCTCTCTCTCTCTCTCCACGGTACCAATGGCGGTCCGAGCCCTCCTGGGCCCGGCCCGATGGGGGAGAGATTAATCTTGCTTTGATAGAAATGTGTCAGATTGGGCAGCGCGGCTTGATCGATGTGATTCATCACGCCGGACAAATGTGAACTGTGGGAACGCAGTGGTCGCTGACAGCTCTATTGTGGCGAGAACGTCCCCCCCCCCCCAAAAATGTCACCTGTTGTACGCCAGAGCTGACCTTCTCATTTTTCTAATTCAATTTCTCTCTCTCTCTCTCTCTCCTCTCTCTCTCTCTCCTCTCTCTCTCTCTCTCTCTCTCTCTCCTCTCCTCCTCCTTCTCCTCCTTCTCCCCCTTTCCCCATCATCATCCCAAACCTCCCCCACCCTCCCCCCGGAACAACCACTCAGCCACTATCATGAACCAGTAATAACAATTACACACCGTGACCACGGAGGGAGTGAGCAGAGAGAGAGAGAGAGAGGGAGAGAGAGAGAGAGAGAGAGAGAGAGAGAGAGAGAGAGAGGAGAGAGAGAGAGAGAGAGAGAGAGAGATAGAGAGAGAGAGAGAGAGAGAGGAGAGAGGAGAGAGAGAGAGAGGAGAGAGAGCGAGAGAGCGAGAGAGAGAGAGAGAGAGAGAGAGAGAGAGATAGAGAGAGGGAGGGGAGAGAAAACCTGCAGTTCCCGCGACTCCAAATCAAAAAAAAAAAAAGAAAAAGAAAAACCCAGCGGCGAGCAGTCCTTTTATTAGGCTGCCCGCTTAAATCAATCTAAATCTAAGCATAATAACTCTCTAATCAGGTACTGGGGGGAGAATAATAGGTTGTCACGCTCGAGGAAAAATAGGCAATCATGGAATGTTTTCTTTAATTAGGCGGGCTAAAGGAGAAGGGCAAGGCGTGAGTCCTGCACACATTCATCACAGCCAAGGTGGGGAAATTACTTCAATTACTCAGGAACAGGGCGAGCCAAGGGGCCCGAATTACCCCCAAAGTCAGAGGAGCGAGAGAAGGGAGACCGTCGCCTTGTCCCACCCCCTCACCCCCTCACCCCCTCACACACACACACACACACACACACACACACACATACACACACACACACACACACAGACACACACACACACACACACACACACACACACACACACACACACACACACACCCATCCCCAACCTGCCCCGCCCATCTGTCAGGAGCCCCAGGAACTAGGGGGGGTCGTAGGTGGAGGTAACTAAGGACGAGGTAAAGTAGGGATGTGTGTGAGAGAGAGAGAGGGAGAGAGAGAGAGAGAGAGAGAGAGAGAGAGAGAGAGAGAGAGAGAGGAGGCTAGACAGGTTTTAGAAAGGTTTATTAAATGCACACCTGAGGGCGGTAAGTGTGTGTGTGTGTGTGTGTGTGTGTGTGTGTGTGTGTGTGTGTGTGTGTGTGTGTGTGTCTGTGTATTTGTGTGGCTGTGTGAGTGTGTGCGTGTGTGTGCGCGTGTACTTGTGTGTGCGTGCGACGCTAGTTCCTAAAACTGCACAGCAACGCTTTTTTTGTCAATGCGATTGAACTTTCTGATCAGATTACACTGCTCCTCTGTCAAACGGTACAGTACAGTAAAAATTAAATTGATGACATCACTGGTCACCGATGAGATGGCTCGGGACAGAGGCATAGAGTGCAGTAACCGCAATCACAACTATAACAAAGTGAACAACGACAAACCGTGGACACCGGACTGCCACAGGCTCGTCATCGTAGGACAACCGCAGGTGTCTCTCAGGACACTAAATCTGTGCTCAAGGGCATGGGTAGCAGAGTAAGCTGGTGAATATGAGTCTACTGCCTGTGCCCTGGTGCATAGAATGAGCAGACCCATAATAAGGGTTGTGAGTCACACCTGTGTTCATCGTACGACGGCGCCTCTGTGAAAAGTGTCTACGGTGCAGGTTCTCATTCAACATATCAATAGTCAAATGACTAGATATGCACCTTTAAGATCTGAAAAGGCAGTCATTTGATGTTCAACCAAAATAACACATACAGCTGAGAGAGTTTGCATGTTCCAAGTCCAATTTCTGCAGTTGAAAGTGTGCCAATGAGTGAAAGTAGCTCAATATTCTTGGCAAGTGCTATACCCACGCCCCCCTGCTCTCCACTGCACTGATTTCACCAGCTATAAAGACCAGGGGTTCCCCAAGTCACTGATGCCAAGGACCCCTGCCATGCGCTCAAACCTCGCTAAAGGATCCCCAGCCACAATCTCTGAGAGTCTTGAGCCCACAGCCCGCAAAGCGCAAAACTCCAGTTCATATTTCATAGCCCGACCCAAAAGAGAAAATCATGTTATTTTAACGAAGAGTAGCTGTTAAAGGCGGTGCTGTGTGCTTTGGGCTTAAACACATCTAAACCAAGAGGCCGGGAGTAGCCTAAATTAAACAGTTTCAAACAAAAGGTTCAAATCTCCGTACGTGCTGTTTAGCAAACGTGTGGACACATTTGTACACGTTTGTTTGTACTCGTTGTGACATGATTGTAAACACCGGACCCCTCCCCTTTAGCGTCGGCCCCCTGCATGGCCCCCAACTTTAAACAAATAAACAAATAAACAAACAAACAAGCATAGCTGCGACTTCATCGTCAAAGCACAGAACAGTGAAGACCGGAACGGAACAGAATCACGCGTGCCAAACACGTGTATATCTTCACGTCGGCGCCACAAACACATGTATCCTCACGGCAGTGGTGTACGGCGCCATGCGGCACGCAACGCACGCAGTCCGTCTGTAATGTCTCATTATCGACAACTTTAGAAAGGTCCCGCCGCCGCCCGCCGCCGCCGCCGCCACGCACTTTATTTATGGCGGCGCGGCGCCAACACCGCTGCAATAAATCAGCGTCATCGTTCATTGTGTTTGATGCACGAACAATTATTCCTCCTCTCATTCGTCGGGGAATGATGACCCGGGGAAGATGATGGATCAACTTTTTTTTTTTTTTGCGCCCTCACCCCCCTCCGTCTCCCCCCCCCCCCCCCCCCCCCCCCCCCCATATTATTTATTCGGCGTGGCCAGCGTGCCACGGAGGGCGTTGATGGATTGTATCTTTAAACTGTTATTACACGTATAATGCGGCGCACAAAGGCGACATCTCCAGTTGTCAGCCCCTTCTCGCCGCCATCGCGCCTCTCCCAGGAGAGAGATCATTTTTCATTGCCGTGGCGACAGGAAGAGGAGACAACAATATTTTCAGAGGGAGGAGGGAGGTGGGGGGGGGCGGTGGGTGAGGGGTGGATTTTTTTTTTTTTTTTCGTTTTGTTTTGCGCTTTTTTTTTTCTTATTCTTTTTTCGCCTGCGCTGCGAGGGCGCGCAGGGTTAACAGAGATGAAGAGATATGTGATGGTTTCCGGTCGGCTAAGTCCTGGGAGCCCGTAGTGGCCCTACGCAGGGTTTTCTTTTGGGGGTCTGGGACGGGACTCCTGTGGCAGTTCTGAGACTTTCACTTTAATCCGCGTCGCTGTTATATATGCTATTGACAACAAGTCCTCCAATAACAACGGATAATAAAGAGACGGTGGTACAAGAAAGTCATATTGCTCACCAGAGCAAGAACAGGAGGGTCATGTCTGTTAAACACACACACACACACACACACATGCGCGTGCACACAGACACACACACACACACAGACACACACAGACACACACACACACACACACACACACACACACACACACACACACACGCACACACACACACACACGCACGCACGCACGCACGCACACACACACACACACACACACACACACACACACACACACACACACACACATCCAGATGGAGTGATCCACTTTCAGATGAGACACACTTGACCGATCAATTTTTACGCTGCCTCCCATCTGTCGGGGTTCGGGTTGCAGAGAAGAGGGTGGGAAATTGCCGGAAAATGTCCATGGCGAGTTCAGGTCAGAAATTTGGACCAATTATTTGACAGCAGAAGTAAGCATACGCCAGGGAATTTAGGTGGAGAATACAACACAAAACACAGTCAATGCAACTGAATATAATGGGAATTCAGTTCAATATTGACCCTATGCTAGGCCTGCGCCGTGTTACATTAAGTGCCCGTCGCGCACAAAGCCGTTGTCGGGAACGTGGTCAGAGAGGCTGAGCCACTGAGAGGGAAGGATTTCATTTCAAAATGTGTTGGTGACATTTTTCCTTTTTTTATCTTGGAAAAATCTGATTTGAGGAAGGCCAAGGGCCATTTTGCTCTCAGACCGTTTCGGTTGCAGAATATTCAATGAAGATCCACCCCAATTACGTTCAATTACATTAAGGTTGAAACTCAATTTAAAATATTTGAATATTCCTGCATTCTGCAGACCTAGTCAAGACACTTGGCTACAATGGGCAATGTGTGTGTGTGTGTGTGTGTGTGTGTGTGTGTGTGTGTGTGTGTGTGTGTGTGTGTGTGTGTGTGTGTGTGTGTGTGTGCGTCCGTATGAAGGGTGTGTGTGTGTGTATGTGCTTGCGTGCGTGCGTGTGTGCATGCGTGCGTGCATGTGTGTGTGTCTTTGTTGAACACCCCAACCCCCTTCTCATGGTTTGGGGTGACACATTGGTGTGATCATGGAAGATACATGGTTAACTACTATCTACCAGATATCGGTCTGCCATCTAAATCATTTCATTGTACATTGTACGTTTTCTCCATGTTTGTGTGCACAGCCATAGTGTTCTCACGTGTCTGCTGATGAAATGGCCTGTGTTTGGACCCTGGGGAGCGCAGAGCAGTTCAATCAGTCACTTAACACCAGGGAGATGGGTGCAGGTTGTTTACGTACTTGCAGTCTAAGTGGCTCATTCAAGTATGCTTCAATTAAAATTGACAGTTAACACATGGAGATGCCTACATAGTGTATACACACACACACACACACACTCTCACACACACACACACACACACACACACACACACACACACACGCACACACGCACACACACACACACACACAAACACACACACACGCACGCACGCACACACACACACACACACACACACACACACACACACACACACACACACACGGTGACGGTCAAACACACAGTCAACTACGTCATGCACACACACGCACAAACATACACACACAAACAGACGTGCACACACACACACACACGTGCGCACACACACAAGCACACACACACACACACACACACACACACACGCACACACACAGGTAGACATGGTGCACAGCTAATATGCCAACCTGCCCAGGGCCAGCCCTGCTGTGTAGGCAGTACAGGCCGATGCTAGGTGCCCTGGATCCCAGAGGAGGTGGACTACTCAGACCACAAGAATATATATTGTTAACATTTATAAAAAAAAACATATTCATCTATCAACGTAATACAAAAACCTTACAGTACATTAAACTGCACACATAAAAAATAGCTTTCTGTTTCTTAAATTAGGCTACTTTCAAAATGAAGAATTAGCTCTCTAAGGTTCAAATTAGCTAGATTGAATACATACCATGGCATAGACCAATGAAAATGAAAATTCAATGTATGGATGTTTCATGAATGTCCACCCAAAATGTAACAACTTCTCGATAAAGTGACTAAGTTCCACCCACTGCCCTCCCCCGAAGGAACTAATTTAGAAAGATATGTGTACAGTAGTCAACGGCGAGAGACACATTTTGACCCTGTGTGAATTGTGCCTTGAATCAGACACGTATTTTGCCAATTTCAAAGATAATAAGTCAGTGAAGCCGCAGTTTGTTGTCAAAGAGCAATGTATAACTTAGTTTTGTGAGAAAGCGCACAGAGCACCACACCTCTCGTCACCAACACCGACGTGCGTCTGACGTCTTATACCCAGCGGCTCCTGGTCCTCCAATCGGCCGGGAGGCGAAACACCGATCAAGACCCTGTACGAAAGACATGTGGGTAAAGTTCACTTCAGCTTCTGCAGCTCTGGGTAGCCTGAGGACGAGAAAGTCACAATCTCACTTTCGTGACTTTTGGGTGTGTGGCTTTCTGTTTACGTAGCCTATTTTCAGTCTGATCACAGTTTTAGGACAAAGTGACAAAATATTTCTTGACTACAAACATACTCTTTACATCGATGAACACCATGTGTGCATGTATTGTACAAATTAAACGGGATCAGAATACATTAGGTTGGTTTCTCGCCATATATTTTTTTCCTGAAATAATTATAGCCTATAGGCTATAATTATTGGACAGGAGTCTAGTTCAACAAGACAGGAGGAACAAAATGGTAATTAATTGGCCATAATCCTGTATAAAATAAATTCATTTAGATGTGTAACTTTTTTTACTTCTACCTGTAGCTGCCTGTGTGAAGAACTTTCCCAGACAGAAGCCAAGGTCGAGGACTGCATTGGGCAAGCGCTCAAATTCGCCATTTTCTCAGTTGTTGAAAATTCAAAATAATTACATATACAGGAAATCTTTCAATCACTTGTGGTGATCAGAAATGTCTTGGTTGGTAGTAGGGTGTTTCTTGTGCTTTTGTGAACTTCTTGTGTTTAAACTTTTGTTTCTTTTTCTTTTTAGGTCAACTGGTCAGCCGGACTGAAGATGCCGGACCAGCAGCAATTGTGCAACAATTCTGCACTTCTTTTTTTTTAGATATTACTTTTATTGTTTTTTATATGTATTTTAATTTTATTATTATTTAGCTCTATATTGTTATATTTTTTCTATTCTGTTATCTTTATTTTATTATACTTTTTATTTTACCTTTTATGCTCTTTTTGTAATTAGACTTGTATTGTATTATATTGTGCATTAAACTTTCAAGTCCTGCCAAATGTGCCTGTTCATTCATCACTGTCAATATTGTCAAGTAGAGTTGTCATATGCAACCAAAACCTAACCAAAAAATAACCTACTACAGACATTGCAACGTTATTAGGGGAACATTGAGAGAACCAAACATGTAACCAACAATGTTAATGGAACGTTTGGGGAACGTACATATGGCTGATATTTTGTAATATTGAACTCACGGGACAATGATTTACAGCTCGATTTGGTTTTGGACGGAGTAAAATATCAAGACGAAGGCAAAGTCCCTGACGAAGGTCAGTCAACCCCATCCTCCAACAAACCCGTCCATTTAATTTTAAAGCATAAAAGCCTCCGCTTTTATGAAGACGACTCAGGAAGGACTTTTGAAAAACGCCATCTGACCTCCGTTGGATATGGCTTTTATCTTTTTTTTTTCTTTTGCCTTTTAAAAACTATTTAATATAAAGTATACTTGTTTTGATTACCGCAACCTGTAGCCTACCAATGTTTCCCGTCCCTCCATTTGTCCCAGCCCACATCCGTCCCTCACTTCTCCTCTTCAGGTGCCCTACTTAACCAATGCACCAAGGGGCAGTATCGCAGGGCAGTCTCGTTGTAAAGGCATGGGCTATTTAGAGTGTTGCACAGTATAAGGTTAGAGTCTGCATTGTAGTGAAACATGAAAGCGACAGGATTCCTACTGAAGGATAGTAGAAAATTACGTCCGTGTTTAAATTCTAGATGTATGTAGGCCTACGCACAGTTCGGATCTGGGATTAATTGAGTAGCCTATATTATTTTTATTGTAACAAAATGTAAAGCCAGTAGAGGGCAGTATGTACCAATCATTTGAGCCGTCATGTTATTTAATTAGGACTATATTGGGTTGCATTGTTACATTATTGTTTGGACAAAACGCCCAAACCATTCTGAAGACACACGTGGAGTTTTGATTCCCATTACAATGTCAATCCATCCCAAACAATTATTTACATTTATTTAAATGCAGTGAAAAGAGAATCAGAGTATCACCCTCGTATCATTTTAGCTCTCCATATAAAGGAAACACACCCTTTTCCCCGGACAAATGATGACCTCAGCTCTGGCTGTTTGCCCACAACAGTGCAGAGCGGATGAGGGCATATTTACCTCAAAAAGGCAGCATTACATCACCGACCGGTCGCGAATACTTACCGTGTCCTGTTTGCCATTTGCCGTTAGAGATGGGGAGAGGGAGTGCGGCAGAAAAAAAAAACAATTTAGCTTACTCCCAGACTTGCAACTGCGTCTTCGATTTAATTGGGGGCGTGTTATATTAAGTTGTAATTTATAAATGTCTTGTAGATGTGATATAGTAGGCTAACTAGGCTATGTTATTCAAACGATTTGTGACAAATTGTCATCAAGATAAGATAAGATAAGATATTCCTTTATTAATCCCCCTTAGGAGAAATTCACAGTGACCAGCAGTACAAGGGGATAGAGGAGTGCAATAAAAACCTGACTATAGAAAATAAACAATAAATAGATTTACCTAAATAACATTAAATTATATGTGAGCTCTTTAAGTCAGATCAGGTGAAAAAAAAGAGAACCTATATACAAACGTAGTAATCATCATTGAGATGGACAGTGCAATTGGTAGATTAACATACATGGTAGTTATCATTGAGATGGACAGTGCAGTTGGTAGATAAACATACTTAGTAGTTATCATTGAGATTAACAGTGCAATTGGTAGATGAATAGATGAATAGTAAAATTGGTACCAGAGTCTTACTGAGGTGTAGATATAAAAATAAATATAGACATAAAAATAAAAATAGATGTGCGGTTGTAAGTTGTGCAAAATAGATGTGCAAATGTGCAGAATGTGCAAAATGC
>JAXIVH010000029.1:3389714-3394714 GCA_036785325.1 Urophycis tenuis | reverse complement strand
TGACGTCTTCAAAGTAAGGCCAGACTTGGCGTGATGCAGGGACTTCAGGGAAATCTGCTTCATGTCGTTCTCCATTGCTGCTCAATTTTCATTCTTCATTTTTCATTGTCCATCACTGCTCTGACTAAATCTGTGATGCCCTCATTGTACTGTTTTACTGTACTTATTGTATTTTATTTTATTTTGTTTAACTGTTTTCTTTTATTTCCTTCCATGGTGGAACGGGCCTCATCCAATACATTGTATTGTACAGGGTGACTGCAGGTGATGCAGCACAATTGAAAATAAAGGACTTGAATCTTGAATCCTGAAACTTGAATCGTGACCCAACTGTACGTTGATTATCGTGCGTATTGAATTTGAGCTAGACTCTTTTGCACAATACGACAACGTGGGTGAGGTTTTCGAGGCCATCGGAGAAGACCATAAGGCGTGCACCCGGGTCCTGGTTGCGATATGATTTATTGACTGAATAGCGAAGTTGACTCAGCTTTTGATTTGGCGTGGACACTCGGCGCAGGGTGCAGGGGGCATGATTTACGTTACAGTAAGTTTCATTTTTGTTTTTTTTGCTTTAAGGGTTTCCTTTGTTGTTGAGACCAACTGGTTTGGGGAGGCAACTAAGGGGAAATGATTCAGAGTTAGAATAAGGGTCAGTTTTAAGTCCGTCCAGTGGCCACATAATGAGGTGCTTTGTTTTTACTTTTGGGAAAAGTTTAAAAGGGGCGCCAAATGAACTCCGCCTTCTGGCTCGCCTCTAAATACAGCTGTGGGTGCCCCAATACTCACATGCATCCTCGTGAGGCCACAACACTTTCTTCCAAGGGGCTTAAAGTTTTTAATTTGGATTGATTACAGTCATGGAGGTGGTGCAGGCAATGCGAAAATGGACGTCCTGGGAAAGAGCGAGGACGTGCAAGCAATATTAACAAGGCACTTAAAAAGAGAGAGAGAGAGAGAGAGAGAGAGAGAGAGAGAGAGAGGAGGGCGTGCTGAAGCATTATTAATGATATACTTAAAACGAGGATGAGAGAGAGACAGAAAAAAAGTGAAGGATGAAACATAAATTATAAAGAAAAGAAGTACGGCAGAGCGTTGGGGGGCGGTTCAAGAGGAAGACCACAAACAGACGGCCAGGAAAGAGAAAAAGCAATGAGAGAAGTGATAGACAGAAGGAAATAAGTGATACTAAGAAATATGAACGGTGAAGACGAGGTAAGTGCTGTGGTTTGGATGAGAAGACGAGAGACAGTTATAGAAAGTTTTTTTTTTAAATGTAAAAAGAATGTAAACATATCTCTCACCAACTCAGAGCACTGACAGCATGTAGTCGCCCTACTCAGAAGATTGGTAGCGCTAACAGCGAAATGGCGGAAAGCTTACGACTGACATTACTCGAGGTAAGCGGTGGATTCTGTTCGCATGAATCTTTGTTCCACTTTGCCCTGCGTAATTGCTAATCGATACAGTCAAAGTCAGCCGTTCCCTTGAAATCCTTTGAATAGATGTATTATGTACAGTATTTGACTGAAAGCACCGCCAACCCTATGGTTAGTGGACGACCCGATCTGTCCACCTGCTCTACCCACTGAGCTACTGCCACCCTGCTACAGACGCTTCTGATAGAAACAAGTTTTTTCAGATTTTGTCATCGTGCTTGTGGTTGTGCTTTGCGCTTCAGGCCCACTGTATCAACCAGAGTGTAATCAAAGCACCAGCACAGTGGCGCCATTTTGTCCGAGTGAAACAACGTCTGCTCAGTGCACAGACTGTAGGCCTACAGACTGCAATAGAGTTGCATTGAGAATTAATTGTATCTATGTTTTTGATTACTTCTTCTCGGAAACAGAAGAAACGACAAGCTGTGCAGAGCTAATGTTGCCGTCGTTACAGAGTTAATGTTACCCAGCGTCAAAGCAGAGCACATACACACCCTCCATGAAATAATTAAAAAGTAAAAAAGTTCAACCATGAATCAATCAAAGGTAACAAATACGAAATAAATCAACCAAAATATATAACGTTTTTCCTCGTGTAATGGTGTGTTAGACCGTACCTGCCACTGCCAGCAACAATTTAAATGCGTCCTAACATCAATTCTTTAGGCTAGGCTTTAGCTTCCAGGTAAAGGGCGCCAGTAACACTGGAGTCTATGAGAGCCAGCAAATGCACGTAGAAGCAGAGGCAGCTTTTCATTGGCGTGTGAAAATGTGCTTCTCGTTCAGACCTCTGTGCATCCAGACTAATAGCTTTGTGCTCCATATTTTTAATCTTAACATGATTGGACAATTCATCATCGATTAAATACGTCCCTCAGCAAGCATTCGTGTCACAACTGTAATGAGTTACAAAGAAGAGAAGATGGCTAGCAGAGACTCTGCAATTTGCGAAAGGATCACGGCATCTGCAGTCAAGGAAATCTCCATTGTTTCATTGCATCAAACACCATTTTTTCATCGGTCAGATGTGGACAAGAAAAGGGTGAAGGACTTGGGACCTGACTGTCCAGATTTAAACATCTCGTAGCAGACTACTGACCGTGGGTCGACATATACATGGAGCTTCTCCTCAAATATGTATGCTAAGCGGAATTGACTTGCTGCATGTCCAGTAAAAGTAGTAAAGCATTTTTTTTGTTTCCCATTTTTTTGTTTCCCTATTATTATTAAGTCCTGGGACTGAAATGTCATGGACTACAAAAACATTTTTCTGAAAAAGCCAAGAAGCATGAATGCAGCCGCAGCCAACGTGACAATAGCTTGAAGCTAATCGTTTTTGGAAGGCTTAGCATGACAGAGGAGCTCAACGAAGGCCACAGAATTGGCATCAGAAAGCACAACAAAGAGGTGACAAGAAGTAGACACATCCTTTCCAGAATTATATACTTCTTTTATTTGTAGAATTCTGTGGCGCGTTTGAGTTGGCTTTGTGTGGCCAGGATGAGAGTGAGAGCTCTGATAACCCAGGGACATTATGTGGCTTGGTGAATTTGTTGTCTCACTTGGCAATGCATTGAAAGAGCACCTTGAAAAGATGACTGTGTTCAAGGGGACATCATAGACAGTCCAGAATGAGCTCCTTGACTGTATGCTGTCTGTTGTGAGGGAAGAGATCATCAAATAAGCTCAGAAAAGTGATTTTCTGTCAATCCAGGCAGATGAGACGATGGACATTAGCACCCAGAACCAACTTGTGCTTGTGCTTTGCAGTATTAATGACAGAAACACAGTGCAGAAAATATTTCGTCTTGCCGGAATCCTTCCTGATAGGTAAACTCATCAGCCAGGCATATGGTGGAGCCAGTGTTATGAGGGGTGCCACTTCAGGTTTTCAGCAGAGAATACAAGATGATTACCCAAATGCCCACTACATCCACTGTTACACATCAACTAAACCTGATAATGAAACAGGCTACCACTCACATTTCTAAAGTGCAATTTTTTTTCTGATCTTGGTGGAAGTTTTTTTTCTAGGTCTCCTCAGTGGACCAGTGTCCTTGATGAACTAGTGGCTCACAGACTGCCAACGTCCAGCAATATGAGATGGAGCATTCACAGCTGGGCCATCAATACTGTGTTGGAGCACAGAAAAGACCTCGTTGAATGCTTTAGGAGAATTCGAACATCAAGTGGCTTTGACGACAAAACCCACAAAGAAGCAAGAGGTTACATTAGCCTACTGGAGGATCTTGGCTTTATTTTTTTCCTTCATTTGTTCCATCATATCATGCCACATGTGGACATCCCCTATGCCAAGTTCCAGAAGAGAAACAAAGATTCAGTTCACATCAATGGATGCGTACAGCAGTTTCAAAACGACATGCAAAAAATAAAGTATTAGCAGTATTTATATGATTATTATTATTGTTGTTATTATCTTCAGTCATAAATGGTAACAATAAGACCAATCAAAATAAGTTTTATTCACAGAGATCCCATCAATGCAATGGTGGTCGAGCAAAGCAGTGGGTCTGAGCAGCCGAGGAAGTGCTGGGCTCTCTGGGAAGAAGACCTCAGTAGGATTTGCTGCAGAGGTGAGTCCGTGTTGTAGAAATGAGTGGTTGTCCATGTTTCATTGCAGTCTTCTACATTAGTCCTCAAAACATTAGACACACCTACCCTCTAATGGGTCTTTGTTTTTCCTGAATATTTGCAGATATTGCAATAGAATAGGAAATTCAGACCTATCATCACAACAATTTTGTAGTTGTGAAAAAAAAATATGATCCCAAGTTTACGTATTTCACTTTCATTTATAATACACAGCTGCTAGTGGCCATTAATAGTAGCTATAAAACATTGATTGATTTCTTATATTATCACAGCAGATTCATGAAGTAGTCTTAATTAATATTATGTATATATTTTTAATTCAGGTGAAGGCTTTTCAACTTATGAGAATGAGTTAGGTGTCATATTTGGTCAGGTAGCCATTGCCTGCAGTAGGCCTAGGTGATAGGACATGCCACCTTAACATCTTTTTCTTAAAATAAAATCTCTCTGTCTGTTTGTGTAGGTGTGTTATACCATAATGGGACACACCAAGGAACATTTTGTCTTCACAGACCACCTCATCAGTGCCACCTTGCTGCAGGCCAACCAGTTTACAGAGTACCACAACTCATTCCCTCGAGTTGCACTGATCTCCACCTTAAATGCATATTCAATGCTGATTGGAAGTAAGCTGAGGACGGAGCTGAGTCTCATCTACGACAAGGATGAATTCAAGTGCTGTTGTGGTGCTTTTCAGTTATTTTTGGATAATAACCTGTCAGAGGTATTTTCAGACAGTGTCACACTACTGAAAATTATAATCACCACACCCATGTCTACTGTAGAGGCTGAGAGGTGTTTTTCAGCACTTAAGTGGGTCAAAACCTTCCTCAGGAACACCATGACTTAGGAGAGGCTGAATGCCTTCGCCATCCTAATCATGGAGAAAAAGATTGTGACTGAGATGACAGAGTTTAATCAGAAAGTTATTGACAAATTTGCAAGCCT
>JAXIVH010000029.1:3356496-3384514 GCA_036785325.1 Urophycis tenuis | reverse complement strand
CTCAGATGCTGACGTAATGAGAGTGCAATCATTGACAGTGTGTGGATTTTTTGCACTTAAAAGTCAAGAGAGATGTGACATTTTCAGGTTTTGGATTTGGTTGATTCCTTTTCTCTCGCTCTTTCTCTCCCTCTCTCTCTCTCTCTCTCTCTCTCTCTCTCTCTCTCTCTCTCTCTCTCTCTCTCTCTATATATATATATATATATATATATATATATATATATATATCAGGTTCTCTCAGGTTAAGCCCTGCAGGAGAGAGAGACAGAACAATAACTATTAATCTTATCCTCCAGGAACACTTGAACCATTCCTCATCCAGTTTCCATCAATGACAAAGAGTCCGCTTGATTGTGGTACTAATGGAGAGAGTTCATTTACTTGGATGATTGTGGCATTGCGCCGCGTTTCATCTCGGTAAAACTATTACGGTCGTGATAAGTTTTATCAGTGACAAGAGAAACGCAATCTGAAGATTAGAATCTGACAAAAAAGATGTAAACTAAAAGGGCCAGATTCATCCCCCTAATTAATACATTTAGGTGAAAAACATAACACAAATATTACAGCTGACACTTAAATGTTTCTGTATAATATGACGCATATATTTTCCACTTCGTCTTTAAAGATGTTTTTTTTCAATGGCATGCTCTTGCAGTCACAGAGGTCATGTGACCCCACCATGAAACAGGCGACTCTCTCTCCCAGTCATTTGGGAGTGTTAAAATCAATGCAATATGGATGATTAGTAGCCTATCTGAATTATCAGGTGTAAAGTCTCATCACTAATGAGCAATCATATGCCAATACATATAATTAAACAATACAGTATGCATTTATTACCAGATAGGTCATCTGCTTACTATGAATACTAATATTGCTGAGTAGTAGGCCTATAGCAACTATGATGATTTGTTGTAGGCTATATGTACTAGCCTATATGGTAACATTACATGATTGTAACATATTTGCCATAGCTTATTGTATCCTGCGAAAATGTATTGTGTTTACGTGCGGCATGCGCTGCTATCCAAAATGAAGAGCCCTTTAAAACAAAAAAAAACCCTTGCCAGTAACGCCATCTTGAAATATCCCCGACCCACTCCGGTGCCAAGTCAGTGTCGAGAGCAGCAGCTGCCGTGGCAGGCACGGCGGGACGACTCATCATTTGATACATAACTTGATACAGTCGACCGATTGGTTGTTGCGACGCGAATATCGCGTGCATTTGCTACTTTTGCTTCGGGTATTCTCTCAACAGAAAAGACTCGGGTTGTTGAACCATCGCTGTGACCACGTGAAAGCTCCCCTCCGCTCAGCTGTTCCGCTGGCTGTGGTGGGCATACCCCGACAGTAAACAACGGTGCGAGTGGGGCGGTCTATTGCGCTGGAATCCTCTGTCCTTGCGTGTCAATTTTGCGTTGTGCAAGTATCGCTGCCGTCTTTGTGGGAGGACTTTTGAACCACGTCGATTTCACGGTACCCCCTGGAGCTGACAAATAAGTTGCATTGACTTGATTTCCAGTCTATGTGGATGCGCTCTCCACGAGAGTCTGGTCCAGATATTGGATTCTCCGCCAACACAGGTGTATTGACGGCTTTTTTTCCAGACATTGTTAGCTGATGGCAACGGTGGCAGAGGCGGTCGATCTGTTTGAATTTACATTTTAATCCTCCTTGCACCGCCGCCGAGTTTACAGGCTTGTTTGCCATCAAGTCTCCCCTCTGGAATTATAACTGTTGGACTACGTTACCACTGACGGGATACTTTGAAATAGGCCATTCGTGCGCCCTCCACCACAGTGTGGAAGAAAATGCAATTTTTACAAAGACAATCACAATGCTCATTGTACCCGAAGAATTTATGATTCACTAGACATTCCGCGTCGCTCCTATATTTTTTTTATTGAATGATACAACTCGGATGGAAAATGGGTGAAGCCGCGAAACTGGCGTTTGCCGTATTCCTCATCTCATGCTCTTCAGGTTGGTATGGTTTGTTATTTGTTTGAGCTTGCTTTGCAATGTTATATATATATATATATATATATATATATATATATATATATATATATATATATATTATATATATATATATATATATATAGGATACGTATGCATACGTATGCAGTGTTCCACTATTTAACGAGTTTGTGTTTTTGGTCAGGGATCATCACGACACTGATCAATGTCCTGTATCAGTAGTTCGTACCACATCCCATTTTAACAATATTGTGTGTGTTTGAGATGTAGGAGAGAGAATTGGCAACAAAAAAGGGGAGGGGGCGGGGGGGTCATTCCAGGTAATGTATGCACTCTATACATTTGTTTGCATCCCACATTATGCATACAGCAGTGATTTGCTTATTTATTTGCCAGTATTTGCACAAGGAGTTGTCCGAGTCTGGGATTCGGGCTCGGGATCAGAGTTGCCAAAACGTCAACGGACGGCCCCGCCTGTGCAGCATGGCGAGGGGCGTCACGTGGAAGCTTATTCTGTATTTCTCGTCTGGTCTGTGTTCGCAGGGTAATACTTGTTATAAGAGTTTAACACGCAACGGGACCCTGCCTATATTCGCAGTTGATATAGGGTATCATGCGGCCAGTGTCTCGTGCAGAAAGGCCTTCAGTCCATTAAGGAAAACATTAATTAGCCGTGTGAGCAGCTCTCATCGACGATGAGCGTCTAAAGGTTCGCATCATTGCCCCTGTCAGAAAGCTGATGTAACGGCCTTTAAGTCGATCTGCTTTTTACATTAGAGGTAGCCTTATTTGGACGTCAGCTTTTACACCATTCCTCATCGCCATTACCAGACACAGTTTGTGTGCAAATGTAACCACGACTTAGAAATGCATTGTCTGTTGGTGGAAACGTCGTACTTCCATAAAACACTGTAGGCCTACACGCATCCTGCTGTTGGTGTTGTCAGTTGGCACTTTGGATAGTGCATTAGAAGTTATTTGTCACCAATACTTCACCTTTATGCCATTGCCTAAGATTAATGTACTACCAGAATCTTCTACTGCTAGCTGGTCACACACACACACACACACACACACACACACACACAAATAGACTTATTCTACTGTAAGCTCAGAGAAGTTGACATACTAAACCACAATCTCTTCTTGTCAGCGGACTTTGTTGGCTTGTACAACGTAATTTGGTGGGAGCCCTTTGTGAGACAATTAAGCAGTCACAGTAGCGATGTATGAAGTGCAACACATAGCTGCTGTTTGTGGATATTTGGCACAATAAAAAAAAAACTTTAAACTTTGCTATAAATTAAAATTGGGTATCTCCTGGTTCATCGCCTCAATGCAAATGCTGTTACAGCTAATTGTCAATTTGTTGGTCCCGATTAACACTTTGCTGTGGAACAGCTTCGTTAAGTAATATCCTTCTCAATTATATGTAGCTATTATCAAACACAGCACTTAACCGACTGGATCATTAACTGTCATTGTGTCGAGGCTGGTGGCTGACGAGCCGAGCGAAATCATCACATCAATTTGTGTGTTTTATGTTGTAGAAGAGCTGCTGAAACACCGTTTGGAGAACAGGCTTCAGGCCGACGTTAAAAGTAGCTTCTTGAAACACAAAATGTGAATATTTCGATTGTACGTGAATGAACCCCAGCTGCCAATGTGCGTCAAACTGAATAACATACTCTTGTATCAATGCAACACTTGCTTGTCCCAATGCTGTTAAAGGTTTGTTTTGGCCTACTCAGTTTTCTGTAGTATTAGGCATAGTGCAGGCCTAGTTGAGTAAAACCTCCACTCTGGGTTAATGTAATGGATGGGGAAGCAGCTCCTGTCCACACAATGTCCTCAAGTCATATTCTTCTGTTGCAGCTATAAAACGAATGGCATTGGAGCCCTCATTGTTTGGAGTTGAAGTTGATTCCAGTGCAGAAGACGAGGCTTGACGGCTGGTAACAATGCAGCTTGCGCTGAGGGTAGACGTGTTTACGTAAAACATTGAATTATAATCGTAACTGGACAAACGTTATATATGTACAGGGCTTTCTGCACCGAGCATGCTTCACACTTGTGAGAGTATAAGGCTGAGACACACTGAAGTGTTACAAGAACTGGCTCACAGACAACCACAGCCTGCTGCCTCCTAAAGCATAGTTGAAAGCAAATGAAACCCGTCTAGACGATGTGTGCTGTTGAACTGACATTTTTTTATTAAAATGGTATAACACCAGTGCAATATAAAGCACATTAACAAATATAGAAATAACACAACCTACATTAACATTAGCTTACCTCAGAAATGTTCCTGGGTACTTATCTTATGACATAATTGAGGCTGTTTCAGTTCAAACATACATTATTATACCCCTTTATTTCTCCCTTATTTTTAAATTCTGTATCAATTCAATTCAGACACGTACCCTTGTGCCTAAAGCACTTTTCATACAAGGACAGATGGCATTACAATGGTCTATTTAACATACCTAGGGCTCATACAGTAGTCCCATTGCAAATTCAAGATGCTTTTACAAACGGAAAAACAGCCATGCTTCAAAGCAGCTAAATTGTTTATCATCGATCATTTTTAAGGGCCAAGACCAGAGAACAAAATATAACTTGTTCAGTCCGTCGGCCCGAACTTGGGCAGTGATCCCCCTCCACAAAAAGTGTCTCCCAGGATACTGCAACCCTCAAAGCAGCGAGAGATGTGACCGCTGGCCATCACCTGGCCACTGGCCACAGGCCTCATTATCCATATACCAGCCAACGGTGGTCACATTTGCCCTGAGGTGACACCCTATGGTAGAAAATAGTTTTTCAGCATTTGGCTCCAACGGCACAGGGTGTTGCTGTTAAGGAGAGGGTCATGCTGGTTGGGGTGTACAGGTGTGGCGGGGCATCACAACCATTCATATATGTTGTGATCACATTACCCCTCAGACAGTGCATCCGATGGGTCTTTCCAAATGAAAGAATTGCAACTCCCAACATTTGCCTCAGCTCAACACTAGCCTCAACTCATTTGTTCACATTGTTTCACACCTTAATGATGACATTGTTCTTTATACGTTGTTTGTTTTCACAGTAAATATAATGGTGAGTTGGACAAACAGTGAGGCTCCCGGTCTGATTAGGGTGGCTATTATTTTCCCCTTCTATGCCTTTTAATGTGACCTCAATGTCCTGATTCGATGTCATATCGCTGGTTCATTTTTGTGTATTTCCTTAGAGGGCCGCTGATGGATCAGCTTGTGGCCACTTTTCAGCCAATCAGGCAAACAGTCTCATTAGATTAGATTAAATTAATGTCATTCTCAGTATTTTTTAAATATGGGAACTAAATTTGTTCTCTGCATTTGACCAATCCTGTGGTACATAGGAGCAGTGGGCTGCTACAGTATGTTCATTTGACCCATCCTATGGTACATAGGAGCAGTGGGCTGCTGTGTTCATTTGACCCATCCTATGGTACATAGTAGCAGTGGCTGCTGTGTTCATTTGACCCATCCTATGGTACATAGGAGCAGTGGGCTGCTGTGTTCATTTGACCCATCCTATGGTACATAGGAGCAGTGGACTGCTGTGTTCATTTGACCCATCCTATGGTACATAGTAGCAGTGGGCTGCTGTGTTCATTTGACCCATCCTATGGTACATAGGAGCAGTGGACTGCTGTGTTCATTTGACCCATCCTATGGTACATAGGAGCAGTGGGCTGCTGTGTTCATTTGACCCATCCTATGGTACATAGGAGCAGTGGGCTGCTGTGTTCATTTGACCCATCCTATGGTACATAGGAGCAGTGGGCTGCTGTGTTCATTTGACCCATCCTATGGTACATAGGAGCAGTGGGCTGCTGTGTTCATTTGACCCATCCTATGGTACATAGGAGCAGTGGGCTGCTGTGTTCATTTGACCCATCCTATGGTACATAGGAGCAGTGGGCTGCTGTGTTCATTTGACCAATCCTATGGTACATAGGAGCAGTGGGGCTGCTATGTTCTGTGCCTGGGGAGCAAATTGGGCTTCATTGTCTTGCTCAAGGACACTTCGACATGTGGACGAGGGGGATCAAGGGGATCGAACCGCCGACCCTATGGTTGGTGGACGACCAGCTCTTTCCACCCGCTCTACACACTGAGCCGCCCTATGTACAAATGTGACACGAATTGACGCGCTCATATTTAATGCAAATATAACACATTGAAATGAATATGATTAGAAAGATGTTAAAAGACCTGCTGCGACAGAAGATAAAGACTTCCCTCTTCATTTACATCCTTACTTTTTATATCCATAAAATTATACAGATGTCATTAACTCCAGCCTATGCAGCTGTTAATCATTGGTATCTACTTTCAATTAATTATTCATAGGTAATTATTTGATGAGTTTTGCACACACGGAAAGAAGTTGATGAATGCGTCACATTGGGATCAATCAAAATATTAAACATTGATGACCATCTTGACCAGCTTCACTCAGCTGCTGTGCCTAGGGATCTGGCTGCAGAGCTGTTCCACAAAAGTCTGGGTTTCGCAAAAGCTTTGTTTTGCTTCACATGGTAGGAACTCTGTTGACATGCAAGTATTGTGGCTGCAATGGGTTGGATACATTACGCCTGTGCAGGTGTGCCATTTAGAAACATCGCTATTTGGAAAATCGATCATCTTCAATTTAAAGCAGCAGAATAGCCTGTCAGTTTCTCAAAAAAGCAGAAGGAAAGCGCGGGGAGCAGCCCTGTGCTTTGAGGTTATCGATGCGTGAACCAAAAAAAAAAAAAAAACCCAGGGAGAGAGAAGCCTTCTTTATTTTTAATAATGAGCCAAAACAAAGACAATTTTGTTTTTCACCACAAGCTGGCACCAAGACTAGATCTCCATTGTATTGTGTTAGGCTCGCTAGACAACCTGAAATGACATACATTAGGTGTGTTGTACAACTCTGTTTATAAACGGGTTTAAGGTAAAACATGTTAGATGTAGTATGGGTGTATCACATTTCATTTTCAGATGGGGCTTTAATTGACAAAGCTATATTCAATAACCTGGAGCATTTTAGTGTGGTTGCAAAGCATTGGCACTTTTGTTATTGTATTTGTGGTGGCTGAACAATCTGTAAGGTCTGCCTAGCTAGATGTTTTTGTTTTGATGAAAAAAGCTTGAAGATTGACCCTGGACTCTAAAAGGAACATGTTCTTTTGGTAAACATCTTTCTTACAGGCTGTTTGGCTCACGTGCCTGCTCTCATCTTCTTCAGAAAATACACATGTCTAGTTTCATTATGAGATTTTGTTCTGAGTCCTATAATTAAAGAAAGGTTGCAAAAATGGTTTTCAATGCTGTCAATTATAGTTATAAGAAGAAAGAAAGTCTGAAACAGCCAAAATACAAAATTGGCTGGTCAACTTAAAAAAAAAAACACAAATCGAATAGGACAAGATTGCAAATGGTGCAAATACTGCTGCTCAAATGTTTGTCATGCAGGTCTAGTATACCAAGTTTTTTTTTTTCAAATTTAAAGAGACATGGGCCTCAGCATTCTACTCATCTTTATGAGACCCTGGTCTCATAGTTTTTGTTTATTTTGAACATTTGAATGTACAGAAACAAAGCTTGTTCCTCTAAAATTCAATGTTGGATGCTTGCACTACACAACTGGCCCCACTTATTTAGGGAACATAGGTGAAGTTTTCCTCCTTTTATTTGATTTATTTAATCATCACTCAGTGGCTGGTGGGTGGAGTTACCCATTGTTTGCAATTTGACGTCAACTTCAAATTGTGAACAATTTCAGAAATGACTAGGCCTAATTGAAGGGAAGAGACAATATTTGATTTTCACTTAGGATATCATCTCTAAATTAAAATAATTGTATGATTGTCTATTCATAAATAGTTTGAGCCTTTCCATACGCCCATAGGCGGCCTGACTGAATGCTTGAGAGCAAGATTTCTTAGCGTATGACTCCAGGGAGCTGACCAGAAGAGGCCTTTTTACTGCAATTAATGCATTCTGCAGATGTTGCATTACGTGCATGGGAGAGTTGTAGTCTAGACGGGCCGGCTGCTCAGAAAGGAGGTGCACCCCTTTTGCTTTGATCTCTTCATTAAAATCCATTTGCTGTACATCCATGATGCTCTCGTTTCCCGTGCTCTCAAGTGTCCTCCAACCCCTGGACGCCCCCCCAGCCCAACCCCCACCTCCCCTCCCCCGTCTTCCACCGCTACCACTGCACTCACACGCTGCCCAGTATAACGAGAACCTGCGTCAAACGCAGACCGGTGGAGGACTCCAGTGCGGGATGTGTGTGCAGAAGTTGTGCGCTGGTGATCTTTGTGTGTGTGTGTGTACATAAACCCACCCTCTTACCCCAATGCCTTATAGTGTGATAAATACAGCCCGCTACCTAACTCAATCTAATCCATCCCCGGAACTGCAGGCGGCTGGGGGGGTGTAAATACCCGCCCCCTGCCCCCCCATCGTTGCAGAATGCAGCGGTGTGTGCTGACGGACCACAGGCTCGTAGCCACGAGAGCTCCGGGCCCCGGCATGTGGCCTATGTAAACTTTTAAGGCGTCGGTGCAAGCAGAGGCCCAACAACTCATACTGTCCGCCGCCCTGCCAGCAACGGTTCCCTTCGAGCTCTAATGGAGGGGGAGAGAAACAGCCAGTTGTTGCGGCGCATACCAGCGAGGATTTACAGGGATTTGGACTCTGTGGCCGAGTTTCGTGGTATACACACACAGTATGCAAAATAAAATGTGTCTTATTTAGAATGCCATTACTTAACAGTTCTTTAGAGGGTTGTACCACCCCCCCCCCCCCCCCCCCCCCCCCCCACACACACACACACACACACACACACACACACACACGCACATGCACACGCACACACACACACACACACAGACATGCACACACACGCACGCACGCACACACACACACACACACACACATACACACACACACACCACTAACGTAGCCAGAAGTAAGAGTGCGAATGGACCAAGAGAAAATCTGCTGGGTCTTTGTAAGTCCAAGACCAATTATACTTAGCCAATAGGCCAATAGGTAAATAGGTACTGCCAACTGCCCTAAACCCATTGGCAGACTGTGGGATGCAGGTCTGTCTAAAAAGACCAGTAGCATACGGCACACTTGAAGTTTATGAATTGTATTTCCAGTTAAACTGCCATTTGTCTACTCGTAATTTTTCTACTTCTTCTCCCTTTTGGGAAATATTGATTATTCACTGAGATAAACGTTTTTTATGCTATCCATGAGCTTAATGTTAGCCGTGGAATGCGCCATTCCTGTTAGTGTTCGCTCGGATGCTAACCTCATCTCCGGGCAGTTCTTTTTCAATGGCTTCCCAGAAGACTGCTTCCAAACACCTGCAAGCGGCTGAAGGTGCTTTCTGAAAGGTAATTGGCCCCACGATAGCCCGGAAGGCAGATAGCGGGGTGAATTCCGAAGTAGTTTCTAAATAAAACATCATGTCCACATGATGTTTGTGAGGTTGTTTTTTTTTCCGAGGAGAGATGTTTGGTACCAGGATGATACCTGGTACCTGTTATCTGGTGAAGAAATGGTTACGAAATTTCACATGGAAAGTATTAGCTGGGTTTGCCCTTGAAGCGCATCTGTTACCATCATACTTGTATTCAAAAGTTCACAAAGAAGAGGTTAGAGATGGAATACATGGAGAATAGAGTAGAATAATATGTTCTGAATCCACCTAATACCTGATATAGAGGGATGACGCCCCAAAGCTGAAAATAACTTTGTACCCAATGTGTGTCCCAATATGTAACTTCACATCAATGTAAGATTTCTTTTTAACTCACAATGGTGGCACTGCGCCGCAATCTAGTTGCTGTGGCAGAGACAAGGGTCCAAAATGAACGCGAGCCACGGGGCAACGGCCGACGTGTTTGACCGTTTGGCATGTATTACAGCAAAAACTGTAAAAGTTACTTTTGGACCCTGGGTACAGAAAGCTTGTTGTTGGGAGACATGTTTGGCAGCTCACAGCATTGTGATGTGGTTTAGAGGCTTCGCCAAATGATGTTGCGTTACCAATCCAAACAAAGGATTTCATCAGCCCGTCTGGGCTAGTGTGCTCTTGGCATTAACGGCTGTTAGCGACACTCTCCGTGGGCCACAACAGAGAGGTTTGCACTCTTTGTTACTTGAAAAATTAGCTCCTCTTGTGCTCTTGCTGTCATCCTATGATGGCACTTCATTGAAATAACAGCCCCTTGCTTTTCTCTGTTTTATGTAAACCACATTTGGCGGGAATGACTCCCGCACTTAGGGCCCAACATGTGCTATTTAAACATCAGTTAAGGAGCCAGGCCGCGATATTTATAAACATTCCCACGCAAAAAAAAAAAGGAAAACCAGGGCGACCCAAGAAAATTACACTTTGCCGCCAAGCCTTTTGATCTCTGCCTTCGGAAGTCAAGAGATGATAAATCAATCTTTAGAACAAACTCTGTCACACATAAATCCTTGCTTCTGGCAGGGGCACGAGGAACCAGGGCCTTGACGAGTTGTTTCCCCATTCAGGAAGCCTCGGTGATCCAAGCCCTGGAAAATGCCACTTCATTTAGAGCTACAGCTTTGCCCTTGTATCCACGCTGCGCTCAGAAGAGAAGCAAATTATTTCCAGTCTATGGTGTGCGTGTCATGCTGAATCATGTCCAGCGCAAGTGATTGTGACGGCCTTTGATGTTTGTGTTTAAAATTACCTCTGTGTTTATTTTTGTGTCGATGGGGGATTAATCACCAGCTAATAATAACAAACCATGATCACTGAACGCTAACTAATGGGTGAATCATTTAACTGTATGTGACTTCAGGACTCGTGGGGTGACTGTAGCTCAGTGGGTAGAGCGGGTAGACAGAGCGGGTCGTCCACTAACCGTAGGGTCGGCGGTTTGATCCCCTTGATCCCCCTCCTCCTCCAACTGTCCACATGTCGAACCCCACACATGTACTGATTGTAAGTCACTTTGGACAAATGCGTCTGCTTTGAGTGGTAATTTCAAAATTCAAGAACGTTATTTAATCTCAAAACTAAATGTAGGCGTTGATGTCTTGTTCTGGTTTGATCCAGACTGGCACCTCTCTTTCTTTCTGTGTTATGTACTGCTTTGCTTGTCTCATAGTACTTCCAGGTATGTGTAACAGAATACTTGTATTCTGTGTGTTTTCTTGATGACAAGCAATTGTTATGTGTTTATGATAACATACTCAGTAGGAGATAAACAACCACTGGTTCTGTCCAACTTTGTGTTTGACATTCCATGCATGATATTCTCATGCAACGACCATCAGCGAGTCCCAAATGCATTATTATTTTGACTGCCTTTTTTTGTTTGATTTGATTTAATTTTTGGTGTAATTTAAAAATAATGTATTCCACTTAACCTCTTAACATGGCGCAGTAAGGGGCTCTTGACATTTTTTTTTTCTTTTTTTTGCTTGCTTATTTTCCTTATTTTTTGTCCGTGTTTCTGGTAATCTGTCATTTAACATCCACATCTAAATAATGTGTGTTTTTTTATAGTGGCACAACAACAACTTGTGGAGAGTCAGGCAGGATATTTTACTGGCTGGTGTGCTCGGCTCCCAGCTGAAAGGTACTGGGTTCGATCCCCAGTAGCCGCAGTCTACCTGCGGTCATTCTTGCGCAAGCTACTCCTAAATTACCTCTATCTGAAATCACTGGAAGTTAATTTCATTTGAACTTTGGATAAAAGCATTTGCTAAATAACTAAGTAGTAGAATGTGGCTGGCTTAACTTTCAATCAATAACATCCCGACTCGTCTCTGTCTTTAAAACGTGAAGTCGGTCTGATATTTGTCACCTATCCTGGAAACATTAGTGGTCCCGTTTGTTGCATGGCTCTCGCTAAAGCCCCATACAAAGAGTGGTCCATCCCTGGGCATACAGAGGTGCAGATGTGTGCAGGCCGCAGTCTGCAGTTGCTCCATCGCAGGGGCCAGTGAATGATGTCTGTCTTTGGCGGCTCTCCTGGCAGTGACTGGTCTCTATTTGCACTCCTGCAAAGCACACAGTTACTTACTTTCCCACACTAGCACACCCAAAGTGTGTGTGGTGGTGGTGGTTGGGGGGGGGGGTCAACTTGAGTGTTTGGACTTCCTTTGCTTCTTGTGACAAGTGAGCCGAGGGAAGCTTTTCTTATGTCATCAGATTTCTTTTTGTAAATGTCAGCGTGGAAACATGCGTGGTATTGTATTCATCTTTGGCAGTCTTTACTCACCCACCTCTCACACCCATTGACAATGTTGCAGTATGACATCAACATGCACCTTTCACAATCTGTGTCTTGAGGCTGTGGGCACTAGTGCTCACTTAACCTCGCAAGTGGAATGTACACGTGATGTGAAAGGTGATAATGGTTTCCTGTTCAGAGTTGGGGTTAAATACCATTGCATGGGCAGTGAATTCATTGCAGCTCCAAATTCAGCCAAAACCACCACACAACAACCACCACATCTCGAGATAACGGTTCCCTTGCACGTGAGAGAACAACGATTCCGCCACGCGTGCTGGAAGCGTGGCGTCCATTTTAGGTTGTTTTTTTCATGCCCATCTCAGATCCGTACCCCAAAAACCCACACGCCTTTTCAAAAAATGCTCCCATCATTCTAACCGCACGCCCTTCCGGGCCCTCTCTCTCTCCCCTGCCCTATCTCCCCCCTGCCCTCCCTCTCTCCCCCACCCTCTCTCTCCCCTGCCCTCCCTCTCCCCTGCCCTCCCTCTCTCCCCCACCCTCTCTCTCCCCTGCCCTCCCTCTCTCCCCCACCCTCTCTCTCCCCCGCCCTCCCTCTCCCTCGCCCTCCCTCTCTCCCCCACCCTCTCTCTCCCCTGCCCTCCCTCTCCCCCGCCCTCCCTCTCTCCCCCACCCTCTCTCTCCCCTGCCCTCCCTCTCCCCCACCCTCTCTCCCCTGCCCTCCATCTCCCCCGCCCTCCCTCTCTCCCCCACCCTCTCTCTCCCCTGCCCTCCCTCTCCCCCACCCTCTCTCCCCTGCCCTCCATCTCCCCCGCCCTCCCTCTCTCCCCCGCCGCCAGGCGCCATCCTGGGCCGCTCCGAGACGCAGCAGTGCGCCTACTACAACTCCGGCTGGGAGAGGGACCACACCAACCGCAGCGGCGTGGAGCCGTGCTACGGCGACCAGGACAAGCGGCTGCACTGCTTCGCCACCTGGAAGAACGAGTCGGGCACCGTGGAGGTGGTGAAGCAGGGCTGCTGGCTGGACGACGTCAACTGCTACGACAGGTACGTGGCCAGGGTGGGGTGTCCCCCCCCTTTGAGTGTCCCCCCCTTTGAGTGTCCCCCCCTTGAGTGTCCCCCCCTTGAGTGCCCCCCCATGGGGTGTCCCCCCCTTTGAGTGTCCCCCCTTTGAGTGTCCCCCCCTTGAGTGCCCCCCCCCCCTTTGAGTGTCCCCCCCCTTTGAGTGCCCCCCTCTTTGAGTGCCCCCCCTTGAGTGTCCCCCCCCCTTTGAGTGTCCCCCCCCCCCTTGAGTGCCCCCCCTCTTTGAGTGTCCCCCCCCCCCTTGAGTGCCCCCCCCCCCCTTTGAGTGTCCCCCCCTTGAGTGTCCCCCCTCTTTGAGTGTCCCCCCCCCCCTTGAGTGTCCCCCCGTTGAGTGCCCCCCCTTTGAGTGTCCCCCCCCTTGAGTGTCCCCCTGTTTGAGTGCCCCCCCCCCCCCCCCACCTTTGAGTGTCCCCCCCTTGAGTGTCCCCCTGTTTGAGTGCCCCCCCCACCTTTGAGTGTCCCCCCCTTGAGTGTCCCCCCATGGGGTGCCCCCCCTTTGAGTGTCCCCCCCTTGAGTGTCCTCCTGTTTGAGTGCCCCCCCCCCCACCTTTGAGTGTCCCCCCTTGAGTGTCCCCCACCTTTGAGTGTCCCCCCCTTGAGTGTCCCCCCCTTGAGTGTCCCCCTGTTTGAGTGCCCCCCCCCCCCGCCTTTGAGTGTCCCCCCTTGAGTGTCCCCCCCGTTGAGTGCCCCCCCATGGGGTGCCCCCCCTTTGAGTGTCCCCCTCCCTTGAGTGCCCTCCCTTTTTCCTCCCCTCTGGCGTCGCCGTCTCAGGTGTGTGTGTTGACACGAGACGAATATTGAGGTTGAACTCAGTGCGCGCGGAGATGTGAAACCTAGTCCCGTTCACAATGCTCCCGGCCTGTGTACACGCAGGGGCGGTTCATGAGAGATCCCCACTTGATATGCAGATGCAGGTTTATTCTCGTCCCTGTATTATTTATAGCATATGACATTTTCTGTCTTTCTATTTTTGTTTCGCATTCCGTCCAAAATTGGTTGTAATAATGCGCCCCCCCCCCCCCCCCATATCGTCAGCCGGTTGCCAGCTGAGTTGCCGTATCATCCCATCGGGATTGTTGAGCGGACATGCCCAGGGGCCACAGCATGGCGCCTCATTGGGTGGGGTTTAGTGGAGGGCGGGGGGGGGGGGCGGAAAATGCTTCCAGGATGAGGCAAGTGGCAACGTGGAGCTGCCTGCGCCCTAAAATTAGTGTAGTCGAATCATCTTTCTGAGAGGAAAAAATAAATAATGACTGTAAGCATTTCGATAACCAAATAAAGGCTGCGGTAGGCAAGATTGTAGAGTTGGAAGCCCACAAAGCAACCCTCCCTCCCTCCCTCCCCAAGTCTCTCTGCCATTGAGAAGTGTTGCATTCACACAGCTGTGGAGTTTAGCCATGTGTGATTGACAGGCAAGATGGAACCCTCTAACCAATCAGAGAAGATATACAATGATTGGTCAGTTTGAGCCATCCCTCTCCACAGAAACTGTCCGCCGCCACTGATTGATTTCATAGATGTATAACATTAATAAGGGTTTGTTATAAATTAGCCTATATTACAGCATATTAGGCTAATAGTAGCCTATGCTTTCTGTCAAATTGAAAGCAAATGCGGACGTGAATGGACGCGCACACATCGTTAGCATGTGAAAAGGGAATTTGTTTGCGGAGGCGGTCGGTCACTTAATGGAGGCGCTGCCCCTGGCCTACGGATGGCTGTGGGAAACCCCGTGCACACACAGCCTCACCTACCCCAAGGGTGCTATGGGCTTTTGTGTCAGAGGTGTGTGTCTGTGTGTGTGTGTGTGTGTGTGTGTGTGTGTGTGTGTGTGTGTGTGTGTGTGTGTGTGTGTGTGTGTGTGTGTGTGTGTGTGTGTGTGTGTGTGTGTGTGCGTGTCTATGCATGTTCGCGCACACTTTTCAAGCCTGTGCGCACAATGACGGACCGAAAAGACTAACACACGCCCTGTCTCGGTGCGACCCGCAGCAGTGACTGTGTGGAGAGGAAGGAGACCCCTGATGTGTTCTTCTGCTGCTGCGAGGGCAACATGTGCAACGAGAAGTTCCTGTACAGCCCTGACAACCCTCAGCCCCAAGGCGAGTCACACCGCCAGTTCACCGCCTACAGTACGTTCCATTCACTTGTTCTTTGTATTCCGTTTTTCCACTTTGAAGAACACAATTAAAGCAAAACACAGGTACACGCGCCCACCGGACACAAAACATGCAATGAACTGCATGGGGGAAAGATCCATTCTGTAGCAGCTAGACTGCTAGTAGAATTGAATGTAAGAAGATCTATGTACGTTCACACACATACACATCTATCTCAAGCCTCCCATATAGAAAAAAAAGAAGAAGTCTTATTGTTTGTACGTGGGTGAGCAATTTAGACCAATTTTCATTTAATGTATCAACCTGAGTTCTTATTGTTAAAGTAATTCTCTCCATGATGTATATATTATGAACTAAGTCAATCCATTTTTTCGTGGTTGGTATGGCTGTCTTAAGCCACTTTCTGGTCAACGCCTTTTTGCCAGCCACTAACAAGACTCCTAATAAGTATCTGTCTCGCTTTCCCCCAGTGAAGCTCTTCTAACCCTTACAACAGGTGCATTATTTTGAAATTATAATTGAGTTGGATTTTGAAAACTGCCTCCAGGACAATGTGGACGCCTCTCCAAAATGGAGCAACATGTGAAAGTGTTTGTCCTCTGCTCTGCCATAGGACCTCCAGCAGGTGGTCTGGTTAGAGTATCTAGTCTTCTGCGCTGAAGTGCAGACGAATCGAGTCACATTCTTCCAGCTGAATTCTCTCCAGGAGGGAGAACTTGTTGTGGACCATTGCTGTCTGCAGATCCTGTCCCATTCATCTTCTGTTACTGTCAGATTGCACTCTGCTTCCCATCTTGCTTTAACATGCAGCGTATGATTTCCTTTCAAATTTTGTATGGCAGTATATAACTTAGATATAATTTTTGGGCATGCGGCACACTTATAATATGGTTTTTGAAAAATGCCCAAAATCTCCTCTTCATTTGTGGGGCCTCCTTTTGGAAATGTCTTGTCTGTGAAATCCCTGACTTGTAGGTACCTAAAGTGATCCTGATTCCGCAGATTAAAGTTGTCACTCAGGTCCTGGAAGCTCATAATCGTACCTTATTTTAAGAGGGTACAATACGCAGTAAGACCAATGCCAGACCAGCTCCCGAACCGTGAGTCATATTTACTGGGCATGAAATCTGGGTCATAGGCAAACCATGTAAAAATTCCAGTCCTGTCTTTCAGTTGGTACTTTTTAATTAGCTCCTTCCATGTCCTCAGGGAAGTAGATACCCAACGGTCATTGGGGTCCGAAAGATGGCCTGTCAATGAAGGGTCTCCAACCGACATGTTAATCAGTAGTCCCCTCCCCATCGAGCTTTCTATTTCTTTCCATCTCGATCTATGGTTGGGTTGTCACTAGGCAACCAGCGGCCGAATTTGGGCTGCTCTGTAATAATCTCTCAGATATGGAAGAGCCAATCCACCTCTCTTCTTTGATAGTTTTATATTTCGGCAGCAGAACATTAATCTTTATTGAGACTATGGGGGAGCTAATATTTAGATAGGGGATCAGATTCCATCTATTGATATCTGCATTAATTTATTTTTTAAGGGGGCCATGATTAATGTCTTCTAATTTAGATAAATCTATGGGGAGAAGGATTCCCAGATACTTTACTGATTTTTTATTCCAGCCCATCTGATAGTGGAGATACCGAGGGGTGTTATAGTTAATATTGAGCACCTGAGTCTTTTGCTCATGTAGTTTGTAGCCTGAGTATGAATAATATTCATGTACCCCTGACATCTGCTCAGGTAGAGTCTACTCGGTTTGAGAGATATACCAGGATGTCGTCCGATGTTCCCCTGCTGCCATTTCTATGCCTTTAATGTTGTTGTTCTGCCTTATCCACTGTGCCAATGGTTCAATAAAGATAGCAAATAAAAGAGGATTAAAGGGCAGCCCTGTCTTGTGAAAAGACTGAAAAGAGTCCAACTGAAAAGAGTTGGTCAGCTCTCCGTTGATTTTCAGTCTAGCTGATGGCCTACCGTATATGGCTTTTAGTGTCTTAATGATTGTTTGGTCAAACCCAAAGGTTTCCATAACATTGAATAGAAATGTCCATCTGACCGAGTCAAACGCCTTTTCAGCATCTACACTTATCAGCATAGCCTGTATTTCACTTTGATGTATATGTCTAATAATTTCAGGTATAATTTTTTCAAGTCTTTTAGAAATAATTCAGGTAAATAATTTGTCAACCAGACTGAATACACTAGTTGGTCTGTAGTTTGCACATCCAGTGATTTCCTTAACCCTCGTTCAGCTTCTCTCTCAATCAAGTCTCCATCTGTTTTCCTCCGACCCTGGCGTCTCCCTGTTGCCATGGAAACACCTTTAGTGTGCTCTCCTCCACAGCGGGGCCCGCATCCTCCCTAGTGATGGTCGCCTTGAGTCCCCGTAGGTCCGCGGGCCGGTGCGCCAGTGGACCCGGATCCTCGTGAAGAGGGGTCTGGAAGCGGTCGCCTTTCTCCTTGAGCGCTTTCTTAATTCCCCCGCAGGCTCTGCGCTTTTCCATCACCCCGTATGCATAATAGTGATCGAAGAAAATCTGTTTGTTATTCGCGTGAACTTTCTTCTTCCGCGCTAATGTCAGGACAGTTTCTTTAACGACAAACTGCAGTAAGTTTATAATAACGGACCTCGGTGTAGCCTCAGGTGCTGGTTTCTGTGTCAGCGCTCTGTGAGTGCGTTGTATCTGGAGGGGCATGCCGTCGGGCAGAGGGATCTGTGTGGTTAGCAAGTTTTCCACAAACTTAACCATCGAGTCACCCTCGGAGTCCTCAGGCGCAGCGTACATCCAAATGTTGTTTCTTCTAGATCTACTTTCCAGATCCGCACCTTTTCCTGCAGTTTGTGTTGTTCTTGCCAAGGTTATTATCGTAAACGAAAACGAACGAAATAACGAAAACTAAAATTGAAAAAACAATTTTATTAACTGAAATAAATAAAAACTAAAATAAAAAGAAAAAAAAGATAACTAACTGAAACTGGATTGCATGTTTATAAAACGAACAAAAACGAACTGAAATTATCTATATAATTCCCTTCGTTTTCGTCTCTGTCAATTTAACTATAAGCCTCAATTGGTTTGATTCATATGATCGATTTATTCCACTCTGGCTGTTTTACACCAGCTGGCAGCAGCAGCACCTTTCTGCGCCTCACGTTGTGTCGCTCCGCGACGTCACCAGGCAGCGCCATGGCGGTTAAAGGAATAGTTCACCCAAAAATAAAAAGTCAGTCATTATTAACTCACCCTCATTTTTTAAACATATCTTTTGTTGGATTTTATTATACAATACTCACTCTGACCCTTTTGAATCCTGCACCTGACAAATAACCCAAAGTATGAAAAAACTAAAACTAATACTAAAACTAATAAAAACTCAACTAAGTATTTTTGAAAATATAAAAACTAGCAAACCCAAACTAAAAACTGATTAAAACTAACTGAATTTCTGGGAAAAAAAAGTCAAAACGAAATAATACTAAACTAAAATGAAAAATCCGAAACTATTATAACCTTGGTTCTTGCAGCAGACAGAGCAGCAACTCTGTGGTGATGCCGGCACTTGCTTCGACCTCAGACATGCGCTCCTCCGCCTCAGTGATAACTTGGCCTTGAGCTTGAAGTGTCTCCCCGGCCTAAAGTAGCTTCTGGTCGAGCTCTTGATTCAGCGTTGGCAGCTCCTCCTTCAAGTCATTCTTTAAATCAGAAATGGCTATGTGTATATCGTGTTTAAAGTTGCAGAGGTTTTTTTTTTTTAAATAGACTTAATTTCACAGAGCAGCTCGCCTCCAGGTTCACCCACTCCTTCTTTGCTAGCTAGCATGGTGCTACTCTCCTCGTCTGAGGGCTCCATTATCTGATTTACCAACGATAATTGTCCAGTTACCTGTTCCATTGAACTCTTCTGGCCGTTTTTGTGAGTTCCCCTTACCCATTACTCTCCCCTCTAACAAGTTGAATTTGAATTGAATTTTCCGGTAGGGGAATGATTTTAGGACCGATTGAAACTGAGCTAAAAACTCAGCCACTATGCTAACATGGCCTCTTCCGGAAGTCAGGTTGCATTTTCTTAACATGCTAAACCGTCCACAGTAGGCTCGCTCAGAGCTATTCAAGTTGAGGGTAACGTGACAGGAAAAAAGGCAACTTTTGTAAGTCGCTTTGGATAAAAGCGTCTGCTAAATGCCCTAATTGTAAGCGTAAATGTTAAAAAAAAAAAAAAAAAAAAAGACTGCAGTAGTGCGCCTGAGCACCGTGGGGGCAGAGAGCGGCAGACGGTGTGGAACTCGCGGGGCTGAATGGATCGTAGTGCTCTGAAATGGGAAGCCAAGAGTGCAAATAACACAATCTACGGGCTTTTGTGAGCACGTCATCATTTGCCGATAAAAATTTGACGGATGGATGTGACCTACTTTTTGGAGCGGGGTCACTAGCATTGAGGCGGCACGACATTATGCGCAGCTGGGATGCAGGGTTCACTCTTGGCTCGTCAAAGTTTTTTTTTTTTTATCGGCGTCATTTGAATAAAGAAGGCACATACTTGGCCTCCGATGTGCGTGTTTCTAACCTAACAGTGATCAGATGACAGCGGTGCTAAATAGGTGAGTGTAGCTCGCACGTGAGGAATAGCTGGCAACTGTGGTTACAACTGTCAAGGCATGATTAAATTAGTATTAATTTAAATGATTTGATGAATGATTAAAGCAACACGTTCTGTGTCTGTAGTGTTCTCTCTGAACTCTGTGACATTATTTCAGGTGATCTAAATACATTCTAATGATGTGAATAAAAGATTCGTAGACATACAAATATTTATAAAAATAGAAATAAATAAAATAAATACTTTTGAACAGGCATTTGTGAATCCAGTTTTTAATTGTTAATAACAAAAAGACATATATAGATCTCAATTCTACTCTTGTGGGTTTGCATTTAACACACATAATTTTGCGAATAGCCAATGATACTGAATTTCATAATAAGAGAACCCACTCTTTGTATGAGGTTGGGGTTTTTTATAGCAATCAGAAATAAGTAACCTGGATTCATTATTTTAGTATATTGATATGACACTGAGTTTGAGTGTGGGTGTTTTTTTTGTTTATGTCTATTATCTAGCACACACCTTAAGTGCATTTCGGATTTTTAATGGCAGACACAAGGTTGGGCTTCTGGGCAGCTTTCAGTTCATGAAGGTTGTGGCCTACAGAGCTGCTTCTTTAGTTTCTCGCGAGTGCCTCTTTTATATTTTGTATTCATTCTCTTAAGTGGGTGAAAGCACTTCAGATCCAAGGGCGCAGATCTCATTCCAACTTAAGTGGGGACCGCAAACATGGCCTCTTTTCAGCAATATTTCTTTAGGAGGGGACATCAATAACATCACCAACATGTTTATCAAATTATCACGCGGCCGTCCTCTTTAGGCTGTCACTAAACATATTGACCTGTTTACACGTGTGACACGTCCACACGTGCACCACCATTTTGTTCTCTGAAAAACAGACTTAAAGGCGGTGGCCATCGTACATGGAATGGTTCAGACCACTGAGCAGGATACATATGGGGGGACATATGCAAAACCTTTATAAAACAAATTGAAGCAGGCAGCAGGTTTTTATACATTGGGGTACATTGTAATTAGACCAGAATTCCAACGTGTCCAACCTGTAAAGAGATTACTTGTTTCGTTTTTTCGTCCATTTGAGGTTTTCAGCATCATTTGCGTTTTCTCTGCAATCAGCTGGCAGTTATCTTCAATAGTTATGTACAGCTGCTGAGGACTCGTCAACTCATCCCTTTAATTTGTCATTTATTCTTTCAGGGCACACTTCTAAAATATGACACAAGTCTAACTTTTCATTATTGTTTTGCTACTTTAATTTTCACTTTCTATTTACCATAAAAAGTGCATGTGGGAAAGTGTTTTGTGATCCATCGGCCAGTTTCCCTGGCCCATTGTCCATGTTCCAGTGTCCCTGTCCATGGCTCAGTGTCCCTATCCATGGCTCAGTGTCCATGGCCCATTGTCCATGTTCCAGTGTCCCTGTCCATGGCTCAGTGTCCCTATCCATGGCTCAGTGTCCATGGCCCATTGTCCATGTTCCAGTGTCCCTGTCCATGGCTCAGTGTCCCTATCCATGGCTCAGTGTCCATGGCCCATTGTCCATGTTCCAGTGTCCCTGTCCATGGCTCAGTGTCCATGGCCCATTGTCCATGTTCCAGTGTCCCTGTCCATGGCTCAGTGTCCCTGTCCATGGGCCAGTGTCACATCCCCTCTGATCCCTGCATCCTCCAGAGAGTGCAGGACACTGTGGAAGATGCTGGCGACCGACGTCCAGACATCTTTCCGCAACCTTTGAATGCTAGTGTACATTGACATTAACATTTAAGGCATTTAGCAGAGGCTTTTAGCAGACGCTTTTACAGCATTTAAAAGATCACTGCACATATTTTTTTCATAATAGCCAAACGACACAACAGCCCCAAAGTAATCCTTCAACTCTGTTTGTAAACACTGGAGCCCGAATCGGAGCTGTCAGACCCAACTTACGAACAACGTGAGCCTGGCCATGTCAACATTCTCCACACCATGGCGTGGAGACATATCAAAAACAATGTAGATATACAACAGTCACGATGAACTTATATCACACCTCTCCAATCAAATAGTTGGACGATGTATGTGACTCAAGAGGACTCTTGTTTGTAGGGGGTTTAGCGTTGCTGGGGGCTTGCAGGGCCAGGGGCAGCAAGAAACCTATTATGGGCTTGGCAAACCATGGGTTTGCGGTTTTTTTGCCTTTATTCCTGCAAATCAGGTCATGTTTAGTAGCATTGAAGTGGTTCTGAAGAGTAGGTTTTCAGCGAATGTGAATGAAAGGGGCCCAAGTCTGCGACTCTGTGATTGTGGGAAAGTAAATGCGGTCTTCCTCTTCACTAGAGTGCGCCTCTGAATTATCGAGGGCCTGTACATACTGTGCCTTCTGCCTCTCAGCTTCCTTTTCCACATTTGCTCAGGTTCTAGTTATGTAGCGTTTACAATAGGGAAGATTCCACAAGGTTAAAGTAAATTCCTGCGCAGTGTTCAATTTGTGACACTGCCTTTCTTCCAGCCCGACCACGTGAGCAGGGCCCGTCGCCCACTGCTTTCATAAAACACTGCATGAATAGAACGTTCCCATTCGTCCGGAAGTTCATACTTCAATCAAGTGTCGACATTCCCCACAAGCGCTTTGTCTCTTCCTGACACACACCTCTGCTTGGATCCTGGCGTGAGACCGATTTCCGTCTCTCTCAGTCCTCGTGAGCTCTCAGATGCTCTGCGATGTCAAGAGATGAGTTCGCTGACCCTCCCCCCTGCCGCCTCCACCGCAATATTGTTTTTACAGATAATATACTCCTTCTGCCCCAGAACAGCAGAAGTGAGACTCGCTAAGCTGTGTGCGGAGCTGTTTTTAGATGCGGTCGCAGTTCGTTGCCGCCGCAATTATCACGTTGACCTGCTGGATGTTATTTCTTTGTGTCGTTGTTATTACTTTGGTATGCTAGATTTATCTTTTTGTGTTTTTGCTGCTATCTTTTGTATTTCCATTTCTTGGTTGTCGTACTTGGAATGCTTTAAATATTCCACTTGAATAATGAACTCTCGCTCTCGCTGTCTTTCTCTCTCTCTCTCTCTCTCTGTTGCTCTTTCTCTCTATTTCTCTCTCTCTCTCTCTCTGTCGCTCTTTCTCCCTCTCTCTCGCTCTCTCTTTCTCGCTCTCTCTCTTTCTCTCACTCTCTCTATCTCTCTTGCTCTCTCTCTCTCTCGCTCTTTCTCTCTCTTCCTCTATCTTTCTTGTGCGCTCTCTCTCTCTCTCTCTCTCTCTCTCTCTCCCTCTCTCTCTCTTCTCTCTCTCTCTCTCTCTCTCTCTCTCTCTCTCTCTCTCTCTCTCACTCTCTGCGTTCCACCCTGCAGCAACCACCAACACCTTCTCCCCGAAGCCTCAGCTCTTCAGCACCCTGCTGTACACGCTGGTGACCATCCCTGGACTGACGGCCGTGGTCCTCTTCTGCTTCTGGATGTGGAGGCAGCACAAGCTGGCCTACCCCGCCGCCTTGGTCCCCACACATGTAAGTCCAGACTCAGGTCCCCCGGGGGGGGGGGGAACCGGGTCCAGAACCAGGTCCAGAGGCCATGTTAAGACCGTGTCGACAGGCCGGGCTCCGCAGCACAAAGCCCGTTTTGCTCGCCAGAAATAGAGCTGCACTGCCAACATGAAAAAAACACAACTTGCACTAATGATATTCAGGGGCAATAGTGGCATTAGAGCACCTGCTAAGATGAAGTACTGGGAAAACATAAAATACTGGGCTTGAAGATCCATGGGTTTGAGGTTTTGATATTACTCCTGCAAACGCAAAATATTAATCACGTCATGTTTGGTAGTATTTAAGTGGTTCTGAAGAGTAGGTTTTAATGCAAAACAGTACTACACATGTAAGATTGTACAACGGTGGTTGTATAATGCACATATACAGTACTTATAACATTTCTAACATAATCCATAGTCAAAGCCTTGAAATTTGAGTTTTTTTGCCAACCATATGCGATTTGTACAATAAGTCTAGACCACTCCTCATACATTTCACCCAAAAGTAATTCTCTGACTCTCTTCTCTGGACCATTGCATCACTTCAAGGATGAGAACAAAAAAGCAACTGAAAAAGAAACAATGGAAGTGAACTGCAATAGTAACCTTAACCTTCTGGCAGAAGAAGAAGACGGGGGGGGCTTTTTCTCGCAGGAAGCCATTTTGGTTTTATCCCAGCATATGGAAGGGGAATCAGTGTAGTCGCTGCATGATAATAAACGGAGTGCGGCTCCAAGCACCGTATCCAAGGACGACTGTGTGTGAAGTGGCTGTTAGACCAGAGAGAGAGAGAGAAGCCATTTTCTACTTCAGCGTCAGTTTAGTGCATGTGTGTGTGTGTGTCTGTCTGTCTGTCTGACTGTTTAGCATTTTCACGCTGCAGAACAACAAGGTGAAAGACTGAAGCAATGCGCGTCGCCAAACGGCACAGCCCACTAAAAGGCACAGGATTGGATTGGGATTAGATCGGCTAGCATTGGGGGTTAACCCCCGCAGATCGCAGCGCCATTTATGATTTCCCCACCCCATCGGACGCGCCGCTATTTTCCCGATCAGGGGGAAAAAACCGGTCGATGGGCAGTGTGTTTTTAACGATCGCCTCAAGGCTGTAAGCAAACGAGGTCCTTGTATACAAAGGAAACACTTTTTGTTTGGGGGTCTTCTTGTTATTCATGTATTTTTAATTTGAGCAAAACCACCACTTTTGCCATAATGACGCATGCCAAATTAGTTGAGGGTTGCATCTTTTCTGCTCTCTGTCGAATAATAAAAGATTGAGTTGATAGCATGGGTAGCATGGGTACCAATGTGTTTCATTGGTAGGACTATATAATGTATTATATATATGGTACAAAATAATTTGGTACCTTATCATTAACCTACATCTCATGCCACTCAAGAACACTCGATCGACCAGCAGATTTCAGCTAAAAGCAAAGTTGCCTGCCCAAGCGCATGCCATCCCATGAACTCAGTCTGCAGTTTTGCATTTTTCCCAAACAAAAAAAAAAGCGGAGCAGAAAAACAAAATAATTTCCCCCTTTGCCTCTTCTTCTTCTCATCCTGTTCCTCTTCAAATAGCACGCCTTTCACATAATGGTCGAGGTAAGGACAGTTTGATTCCACACCCATTAACCCGGGCCTCCCTCCCCCCCCTCCCCCGCCTCCCTCCCCCCCTCCCCTCTCGTCTCTGAGTCCACCAGTGTTACAAATAAGCAGTCCTACTTAGTTGTTTGTGAAATGATTTTGTGGACGCTGATGTGTTCCAGCCCTACTCTTGTGTTCCTAATGGCCACTTCCCTTTACCCTTGTCTCCCTTTTAGTTGCAAAGTAGTGACTTTCCTGGGTTCCCCCCCCCCCCCCCCCCCCCCCGCGTGTGTGTGTGCGTGTGTGTCTAGACATGTCTTGTGTGTTTGCGTGTGTGTGTGTGTGTGTGTACATGTCTGGTACGCACACACACAGACATGTCTGGTTTGTGTGTGTGTGTGTGTCTATGTATGTGTGTGTGTGTGTGTGTGTGTGTGTCTATATATGTGTGTGTGTGTGTCTGTCTGTCTGTCTGTCTGTCTGTCTGTCTGTCTGTCTGTCTGTCTGTCTGTCTGTCTGTCCGTCCGTCCGTCCGTCCGTCCGTCTGTGTGTGTGTGTGTGTGTGTGTGTGCCCGGGCCCTATTGCATGGATGTTCCAGTGCTGTGAACATATTGTGCATGATGAAATATGCAGCCCCCTCCCCCAGGACCCCCCCTCCCCTTTCCACCTTGCTGGCCCCCTGCGATGCCTCTGATAGGTCCGCTCTTTGAGTGACCTCATTTGGGATGACAAGCTACCTGCACCCCCCCGCCCACCTGTATGTTGTCTTCAGTGTTTGGAAGGCTGCCAAGGGGAGGAGGTGTGAAACATATGGGAGCGGGCTGCTCTCCATGGGCGAGCCCGGTCTGTCCGGAAGACTGGGAGACGAGGCTTACCTATTGTGCGCAATTTTATCATCAGCGCAAAAGCCTGGAGCCTAGAGCCGCCCCGGTTTGCTTCCACATGAATAAATGGGCATTTAGCAGACGCTTTTGTCCAAAGTGATTTACAATCAGTACATTTGTGGGGTTTGACATGTAGTCAGTTGGTGGAGTTGCTCTACCCACTGAGCTACCGCCGCCCCTGGATGATCCCCATGTGGATCATCCAAACACCCAAGCATCCCCCCCCCCCCCCCCCCCTCGTTTGGCGGTCTGTATTTCGTCTAAGCAGCGACTTAAGCCTCAATGGCAAAGCTGGAGCCCAGTGAACAAAGCACACAAATTACACCACACTGGAAAGCGGCCGCGTGTGTCTCGGGCCGAGCCGTGGCCCGCGAGGCTCTGACGCCGCCGACGCAGCAGTAACCCGATGAGGATGAGGATGATGACGAAGAGGAGTGCGAGTCAGGGGAACAGGGGTTGGGTTGGGGGGCTGGGAGGGGGGGGGGGGAGGGGGGGGGTGGGGGGGGGGGGCGTCCTCCATCCCATGCCCGCTTCCTGTGGCCTGCTGACTCAATGTAACCTGCCGTGGAACCTGCAACTGGAGCCCGGGATCCGGTGGCGCCCAAGAGAGACGCCCGGCGGCGCCTGGGGAAGTTTGAAACCCGGCACTGCGCGCATATAGATTAGACGCCGATTGTATATGTCCCACTGTCCGGATGGAGGGGGAAGATGTGTGGTGGTGGCGGTGATGCAGTGTCAGATCAAGGCTGGGGAGTTCAGGAGAGTCGGTCAGATTTGAGGGGGACATACAGGGGATTATTGTTTCGTCCCGGTGCTGTGAAGACCTTGTGTGGTGGCCGTTCAGACCCGGTCAACTTCTGGCAATGTGGCGTTTTTTGTCACAAGGGAAAAAAAGGGATGGAGGCACGGGGGGGGGGCGGGGGCAAGGAGAGGAAGACTCCAAACGTGAGATTCATGCCACACTACTGGGGAGGGGGTCCGGTAGGGTCCGGCGTGTTGGGCTGGGGTGATTATGGGTGTGTCAGTGGCGGTGGGTCAATAGAGGGCGCAGCCCCTCTGTAAAATATTGACTGGTATATATCTACCAAGTTCAACCATGAATCAATCAATCATAACAAATATCCGGACGTCAATTCTTTAGGCTAGGCTTGCTATTTGTCATTCGATATAAAGCCTTCTGTGCGTCCAGACCGATGGCATTGTTTTCCATATTTTTAATCTTAACGTGATTGGACAATTCCTCAAATCAATCAAATACGTCCATCAGCAAGCATTCACACCACAACTATAAATAATTTGTGACAGAGAAGAGAAGATGGCTAGCGGAGACTCATCAATTTGTGAAAGGATCATGGCAACTGTGGTCAAGGAAAAGTCCATTGTTTCATTACGTCAAACATCTTTCTTTTTTTTTCGGGTTTAACAGTAACCGTCGTTCAACAATATCCAATGTATCTCCCTTGATTCTATTGATAGTTCAACAATATCCAATATCTGTCTCTAATTGTATTGATAGTTTAACAATGCTCTAGTTGATTGGTGTTTAGATAGTGTAACCTCTTGTCTATTTTCATTAAGTAGCCTACTTTCTCAATCTATTCTGCCCCAAAACTCATTCGTTCATTTTAGTTCAACAATATCCAAAGTGTGTCTCTCATTGTATTGATAGTTTAACAATGGTCTAGTTTAACTGGATTCTAGATTGTGTGTGTTGTGTTCTGATTGTGAGGTGCTATTTGACCCGTCACACACAACTGCACCCCCACCAACAAATTTAATCAGAGGCCACTACTAGGATGGGGGGGGGGGCAGAAGCGCATGTCTAAACGGTTGGCAAACAACGTCGCGCGAGTGTCAACAGCAAAGGATAGCAAATCAGCGCAATCGCTTGCTTGTGTCGCCACACTACAGCTATGCGGATGGACGGCTCGTGTGACGGCGGCGAGCGATGACGTC
>JAXIVH010000029.1:3351496-3353996 GCA_036785325.1 Urophycis tenuis | reverse complement strand
ACACACACACACACACACACACACACACACTCACTCACTCACTCACTCACTCACTCACTCACTCACTCACTCACTCACTCACTCACTCACTCACTCACTCACTCACTCACTCACTCACTCACTCACTCACTCACTCACTCACTCACTCACTCACTCACTCACACACGCTCCCTGTCCCAGGACAAGCTGTCTTGGCAGAACGAGTATGACATCTACTGTGTGAACGGCATGAAGCACGAGAACATCCTGCACTTCATGGGCATGGAGAAGAGGAACAACAACCTGGAGCTGTGGCTCATCACCGACTACCATGAGAGGGTATGCCCTCGCACACACACACACACACAAATACAGGCATGCGCAGCAAAGTGACACACGCACACACACACACACACACACACATAACGAAAACGACAAAAACACATACACGTAAACACATGTATGCTCCCTAAACACACAGACACACACACATACACCCTTGTGCACGCACCCACACACACATGGAGGAAAACACGTACACCTAAACACATGTGCACACAGGTATGCACCTAAACACACACACACACACACACACACACACACACACAGGAACTAATGTAAACACACCCACACAAACTATAGTTCCCAACCTCAGCAGTGGAAAAGTTCAAGTTCCTAAAATAGCCAGCACTACAACAGGGTTGCTGGTTCGAATCTCCTGACGTGGTTGTTTTGGCAATGAAAAAAAGGATGAAAAACAACAAAATACAAAGGATGTGGGATCCTTGTGCAGTGCTCTTGACCCTCCAGACTGTGTGCATAGCGGTGTTTCACTGTGCACGTGTGCGTCAGGCAAGGTCTGGCTTTGTTTGCACCACAGCGTTTGTGTTTCCTATGAAGCAGAACCTTGGTGATCAGATCACAAAAGACTTGCAGCGACTGGAAGAGTCTTTCTTTCATTTAATTCAAGTATTTGGGTATTTGGGCCTTTCATATCTATTGATGAAACAAAGATTGAATGAGATTTTTATAAAACAAAGGTGCGACTGTCATCGAGGCAGACTCAGATGTGCCATGGAATAAGCAAACATTGTAAGATATTGTAAACACTATGTTATAGTGTAAACAAAACCAGAACGTTTCATCTACAGGGATTGCTCTGCTTGAGGGCCATCTAGTGGTCAAAAGTAGGGCACGCGGATCGCAAGTTACCCAGTGACTTCAGAGAGAATTTTAAAGTCGCTGTTGAAATATTCTCGCTGTTGAATCTAGGCAATTCCAGTTTAACATAATTCGTAATCAATGTTTCACATCTCACGTCCAAAAGACATTTGCTTCCAACTGACCTCACAGTGTCTTTTTAGCAGCGCCTGTATGCACTGTGCAGCACGGACCCCAACTTGCCAACCTTGGGCCCTCAGAAATAGGGAGATGGTTTGAAACCGCCATCTTCCCCCAGAATTAAAAAATAATGTTTCCCAGATCTAATATCTTGCACTGCAATTTTTAAGGTTGTGAATCACAAAATAAGAAGCGGCAGATTCCAATTTTGTATGTTCTCTTTCGGCAGAACTGCAGGACAATTGTGTCTCAGGTTGACTACCTGGAGGGGTCAGGGAATACCGGGAATCTACCGGGAACATCGGCAGGGCCATTATGTAGAGCCGTCAACATGCTTCCTGCGTAATTTGTCCCGATTCCTTTGTGCACAGGCAAACAGTTTCTCAACATATATACGCCTGCAGCCCACGCTGCGAGGTGTCATGACACCGAATGTACACTAGACGGTGATTCATCAGCCGACACACAACCACTGTGTGCGTGTCATCTGTGGATGACGCGCACACACTGGTTGCGTGTCGGCTGATGATGTCGTCGCATTGATGTTGTGAGTTCGAATTGTGTTGCTGATGACGTGCCGCTGCTCCCCGGGCATGTGTTGGCCTTAACCTTACCACAGTGAACACACAGGTCCTAACGCGTACGTCCTCTCTCTCTCCCACTCTCTCCCTCGCTCTCCCTCCCTCCCTCCCTCCGCCCAGGGTTCGCTGACGGACTACCTGAAGGCCAACCTGCTGTCATGGAACGACCTGTGTCTAGTGGCGCAGACGCTGGCCCGTGGCCTGTCTTACCTACACGAGGACATTCCCGGTCACATCGAGGGACACAAGCCGTCCATCGCACATCGGTATGCCGCCAAGCTCCACCACCCCCCCCCCCCCCCCACACACACACACACACCCACCCACCCAAGGACTTTGGCTGGTTGCCTATCTTGCCCATGATAACCTCGTGTGTGATCCAGGGACATGAAGAGCAAGAATGTGTTGTTGAAGAAGGATCTGACCGCCTGCATCGCAGACTTTGGCCTCGCCCTCAAGTTCGAGGCTGGGAAGTCAGTGGGCGACACGCATGGACAGGTGTGAAAGCCACCACAGACAGCACACGCGCACACGGACGCACATGCTCTCACACACACACACGCACACACACTAGGGGTGAAATGGTACACGTGTACTTA
>JAXIVH010000029.1:3296496-3346496 GCA_036785325.1 Urophycis tenuis | reverse complement strand
ACTATTTTGATAAGCTATTTGGGTGTCATATGTAAGGGGTTGAGGGTCAAATGACAACAGCAGTAGGCTACGTCTCAGTCACAAACATTAACAAATATTCATACATTTAAATTCCTGTTTGAACAGTTTCATTTTAAATATCTATAAAGATTATAACCAGTGTGTGCTGGTCTCTACAGTACTGTATCATAACCAATGTGTGCAGGTCTCTCTACAGTACTGTATCATGAACAATGTGTGCTGGTCTCTCCACAGTACTGTATCATAACCAGTGTGTGCTGGTCTCTCCATAGTACTATATCATAACCAGTGTGTGCTGGTCTCGCTACAGTACTGTATCATAACCAGTTTGTGCTGGTCTCTACACTACTGTATTATAATTAGTGTGCTGGTCTCTCTACAGTACTGAATCATAACCAGTGTGTGCAGGTCTCTCTACAATACTGTATTATAATTAGTGTGCTGGTCTCTCTACAGTACTGTATCATAACCAGTGTGTGCTGGTCTCTCTACAGTACTGTATCATAACCAGTGTGTGGTCTGGTCTCTCCACAGTACTGAATCATAACCAGTATGTGCTGGTCTCTCTACAGTACTGTATCATAACCAGTGTGTGGTCTGGTCTCTCTACAGTACTGTATTATAATTAGTGTGCTGGTCTCTCTACAGTACTGAATCATAACCAGTGTGTGCTGGTCTCCCCACAGTACTGAAACATAACCAACGTGTGCTGGTCTCTCTACAGTACTGAATCATAACCAGTGTGTGCTGGTCTCCCCACAGTACTGAAACATAACCAACGTGTGCTGGTCTCTCTACAGTACTGTATCATAACCAGTGTGTGGTCTGGTCTCCCCAGGGCCTGAACTTGCTGTGTGAGACCATCGAAGACTGCTGGGACCACGAGTCGGAGGCGCGGCTGTCGGCGGGCTGCGTGGAGGAGCGCGTGAGCCAGATGCGCCGTGCTGTCGCCCCCATCGGCAGCAGCCTTGAGGAGAGCGTGCCCGCTGTCACCATGGTGACCAACGTGGACAAAGAGCCCAAGGAGCCCAGCAAGTGATTTGGCGGGCCCGCGCTTGGTCCCGCAGGGATGAAGACCACAAAGAGTTGCATGAGAGGCTGGCCCTGGCTGGGTCTGCAGAGGTTCTGTCCCTTTTTCTTTCTTTTTTGAAGTGCCGGTCACTAATACCCGCCCAGCCCCCAATGCCCCCCTATTGCTCCCTACCGGCACCCTACCTGCCAACTACTGCCCCCTACCTGCCCCCTTACTGCCCCCTACCTGCCCCCTACTGCTCCCTACAGCTCCGTACTGCCCCATACAGTCCCCTGCTGCTCCCTACAGCGCCCTACCACTCCTTACTGCCCCTTACAGCTCCCTACAGCGCCCTACCACTCCTTACTGCCCCTTACAGCTCCCTACAGCACCCTACTGCTCCATACTGCCCCTTACAGCTCCCTACAGTGCCCTACTGCTCCCTACCTACCCCTTACAGCTCCCTACAGCGCCCTACTGCTCCATACTGCCCCTTACAGCTCCCTACAGTGCCCTACTGCTCCCTACCTACCCCTTACAGCTCCCTACAGTGCCCTACTGCTCCATACTGCCCCTTACAGCTCCCTACAGTGCCCTACTGCTCCCTACCTACCCCTTACAGCTCCCTACAGTGCCCTACTGCTCCCTACCTACCCCTTACAGCTCCCTACAGCGCCCTACTGCTCCCTTCTTGCCCCTTACAGCTCCCTACTGCTCCCTACCGACCCCTTACAGCTCCCTACAGCTCCCTACTGCTTCCTACCTGCCCCTACCTCCCCCTGCTGCCCCCTACCACTCCCCCACATCCCATCACCGGCATTCTACCCATCTCATTTGCATCGGAGTTCCCAAGCAGCTGAGGAGACGCTGCCGTTTAGGTGTCCCTAAACGGCTTGTTTTTTTTAATCAGGCGACGGTCACTCCTCTCCTGTTTGACGGAACGAGTGGTCCCACAGTGAGACAGCAATTGAGAGACCTCCGTGACAGAAGGATGGGTGGCTGCATCTCAGAGAAAACTAAGAAACACCCCCCGCTACCAGGCGGCCTGCCAACAATAGCATTTGAATGTTTTGTAGTGTTTAATGCTGCTGTACATATTGTATTATGGACCCAGTTGTCATGGTAATCAAGCTTATTTCGAGGGTGGGGTTGTGTATGTGTGTGTTTTGGGAGTGGGTGGGTTAGGTGGGGTAGCGGTTCAGTGTTTTCAAGCATAAAGACAATTTAAACTATGAACCTCCTTCAACCAAGGTATACCTCAGTTCAAACGGACACATTTGAAAATAGAAAAAGGAGAAGAAAAAAAAAAAAAAAAAACTACTGGTCCCTCGAACCGGTTCCGCCGGGGCCGGTTGGCGCGCGTGTCGTGCATGTGGCGAACGGTACGAAGGCTTTTTCGGTTTCGTTGGATTCGTTTCAGTGTAAACCAAACGCAACACCAGCTGATTGGTCGACAACGTCACCTTTTCCTCTCTCTAAAAGGGAGAGAGGGCCTGATGGGTGAAGCCCCGCGATGCCCGCGTTGTGTTCCGGAATGCCTGCGGCGTTCCGCGGTTTCCTGGCTTGTCATTGGTCAATCCTTGCACTGTCCCGAGGCCACGCCTCCAGGGCAAAGACTGTAAGGATCAGAACTGACATTTCGGTTTGAGGTTGTTTTTTTTGTTTGTTTTTTACCATCGCCCGTTTGTAGCTGAACTTTTTTTCCTTCTGTCGTTTCTCTGTTGCTGAAAGAGCCTCGCCGCCTACTTTCAGGGTTTCAAGAGCTTTTTTTTTTTTCTTCGGAAGCTGTCAGAATGACAACAAAAGAGAAGTGACTCAGCAAGCTAATTGTGTTGTGTCACCTGAGTGGACTCCCCCTCCTCCCCCCCCTCCCCCACTCCCCCTCCAGGTATTATTCGACAAATCAACTGTGACGAGTTGTGAGATGGTGACGTTTGTGTGAGCATATCTATCCAAAGTACCACTTAAGCAACGGCGCGCGTCTGCGTGTTTTTAAGATGGACATTAATGTATTCTGTGTTTTGATTTGCCAATGTAACAAAAAAAAAACAATAAATGCACTTTTCTACTCAAAAGCGTGAACACACTCATATTGTCGACGTTCATTTGAGCCGGGGTTGTGACGACAAATTTAGGGTTGTGTGGTTTGACACAAGTTTCTCAGACCTTAGTCTCAGCATCTTGTCTGCATTCCCCTATATGTTTATTCTGTCGATTCTGTCACTTGGAGACAGAGACTCGGCATTCAGTTTATGCAGTTATTAGGTTTGAGGGGTATACTCATGATTTTGGAGTTGAATATAACAAGAAGAACAACTTTTTTTTATGGTTCTTTCTTTAATCAGATCTCCACATTTTTGGATTGACAGTCCATCACACTTGTAATGAGGAATCCCTGCTTTTGTTGAACCTAATCAATTGCCCATCAGCATGAAATTAAACCATGCTTATACACTGTGGGTGCCTGGTCTACAATGCACAACATTGGGACAGCCTATTGGAATAAAACAGGCAACATAGGGGTTGCAGTGAAATCAACTTAGACATTTATTTATAAGGTGCGGGAAAGGGGAGGGGGAAAAAGGCAACTCAAATCTTCACCAGGTTTGGCAGTTGACGTCACAGGGCTCCGACTGGCTCTTCCTGTGGTGAGGGGGCGAGAGAGAGAGAGAGAGGAGGGACGGCGTTAGTCAGGTATGGGCTCCCTGCCACTGACCTCCTCGCCTTAGCTGGGCTCTGGCCTCCTCTGGTCGGGTTCCTCTTTGGCCTCCAGGCCTTCTCTCTTGGTCTAGCACGAGACTGACTTCACGTGGGTGTCCAAGTCTCCACTCACTCATCCAGTCCCTCCTCCATCTGCTCCTTCAGGGGAGTATAAAAGGCCTCCAGATTGCAGGCCTAACTCGGCACTCCTGTGAGAGGTTAAGTAGAGGCACCTGGGGGCGGAGTCCATAGGAAAACAAATGTAGGGTAGTACCTCCCATCCACCACCACACCCCTTGGCTGCCTTTGCTTGCCTTTGTGGCCACCATGTGGCCATGTGGGGCACTGCTCACTGGCTGGGCCATCACAACACATTAAAGGCCAGTTCTTTGAATGTATTCCACTCAAAGTAACATGGGAAGAAGATTGTGCGAACTAAAAAGTTACAGAAATCATGCGTTATGTAAAAAGGAAAATTCAACAAGTATGGGGAAATTTGTATTTCATGTTATGAAATAAAAGAGCTGTACATATTGGCAATTTACCACCTCACATTTGTTGCAATTGTGAATGGTAGAACATTCATATTGTTTGTTTTTAATTGAACGACTTGAATTGGCCTATTTACTTTTGCGGTTCAACGGGTGTTGTGAACCAGATTACGTGTGACGGCACACATAATCTGTGTGAAGCGTGAATTATTTGTCATTGATCCTTTGCTGCCGACATCGCCCAGACCCTCGCAGATCCAGCATCCCACTCCAACATCAGGAGGATGCTTCTGTCCCACACTCAGAAGGCCACTCTGGTGCCGGTCTGGGCTCTTGTCATAGGGGTAAAGGGGCATGTAGCAGACGCTTTTGTCCAGAGCGACTTACAATCAGTACATTTGTGGGGTTTGACATGTGGACAGTTGGAGGAGGAGGGGGATCAAGGAGATCGAACCGCCGACCCTACGGTTAGTGGATGACTCGCCTTGTCTACCCGCTCTACCGAGCTACTGCGGTCTGCCTGCCATGCACCATTCTAGCTAGACTGGGCTGTAATTTCAGAATCATGTGACCCTGTAGGCATTTTTGAGGAAAAGTGGGCAACCAGCATTTTTTGAAAGTTCAAGGTGTCCCAAGCAAGAATCCACCGGTTGCCCTTCAAATAAGGCCCCTGGTTTTCTATATTTCCTCCTCCAAGTTAACCCCCTTCCGTGGTAAATTGGATGTTAGACGCTGTTGCCTATCCTGGTTTAGATAATATTGTGTTCAATAATATTGTGTTTGCTGTCATTTTAAAGGGGACATTTGTAGCTTTCATTCAAATCCAATTATGAACCTTTCTGACATACATGGAGGTCACTAAAGCTCCTCAAACCACAAAGAACTTTTTTTTTCACAAATTCCGCCTAAGTTATTTTCTTTGTTTTAGCCCTGTGGTACCTAGAAACACCAGAGACACAAAAAACAGATACTGCAATACTGACTTGCCTATGGAGTTTCAGAAAATGTATAACATCACCATATTATTACAATCTTGGGGATTACTGTGAGCCTGGAACCTGATTAGGGAGTTACTGCATGCAGACAAGAGGCCAACACACATGCTGACAGCTTTTACTACTTTATTGGTATCCATCTAAGGTAACTAACACTTATTTTTTATTTGATTAATGTGTTTATGTAAATCAGTTAAGTTATTTGAAATCAATGAATTCCATAGATTAAAGATAGCTAGCTAGATAACCCATAGATTTTAGGTATTTTCTATTTACTACCTATCTACCTATTGTTAATTCTAGGAATTCATTGATCTCATTACCAGTCTATAGCTTACTTATCCCCAACCCAAGTTCATTCAACTTTGTTCTATACTGATATTTTAATATTTATCTTCATTAAATTACCATTGTTTTTATTGTTTAACCCTTAGATACATAAGTGGGGTCAAAAATGAACCAGAGGGTTGTTATTCTTCAAAATCTCTGAAATTAAAAGTTTTTACACTTCCATATTCCAGGTATTCCGCATAAAACATGTTTGTATGAGGACATTTGAATTTTAGTTAGCTAACTACAAAATAATGTTAGTAGTAATGTTTGCACTCTGTTAGCTAGCTTACTACTGCTAGCTCTGATAGCTAGATTGCTAAGCTAGTTTAATGTTAGCTGGCTTTACTAAGCTAGTGTAATGTTAGCTGGCTTAGTAAGCTAGCTAACATTACACTAGTTTAGTAAACCAGCATTAGTAAACAGTGAAATCTCACCCGAAATAACAAGCATTGGTTACATGCCTATCATCCATCCTATCATCTTGCCCATGACACCAAGGTGGCCTTGAGTCTGGGAACTGGTGACGACTGCATCCACAATGAAACCACAAAAGGCAGAATGAAACGGGACTCAAAAGATGATCTTTGCTCACTGTCTTGCAGAGATTTGGTCTCTTTTCCACTAACCTGCCCCAGAAGCTGCAAAACATTGCCAACAATGACTTTACTACACAGGATATTGAAGATGACCTGTTGAACGCTCCACAGAAAGGGCAAGATCAGTTGGATGCTTTTGTAAGGGAGAGGCTGATGCCATCTAAAGAGAGAAGTGTGAGCTTTAGGGACAAACTGACACAGAACAAGTTTTTGACTTTTTCCTCACTCTTTGAAGTGAAACAGTCAGATACCAAAACTGGAAAGGCAAAAACTGTCAAGGCAGACAGGAAACAGCGTCTCATCACAGCCTACGATGCCGGACGTACAGTCAACCTGGACAACATAATGAAGCAACTGTTTGTTGTACCTCTATCTTTGGCAGAGGTTAATAGGCAGCTACGTTCAGGTTCGAAGGCGATATTTGCCAAGATCTTGACAGCTGACATACCCCAGTGACCTCAAAGCCACATATCTACAGTGTGAACCAATGCTAGTCATTGATGGACAAGCTCTAATCATTCCCATAATAAAAGCACAAGAAGCCAAGACCTTTGGAGACCTGGCAGACACCTTTGTTAAAACTGTTCTTCAAACTGGCTCACAATTCCAGCGATGAATTGATGTCCTGTTCGATCGCTACCATGAGCACACAATCAAAGGCGGAACAAGGAAACGGCGTGGGAAAGGCTCAGTGGCAATCAGGCGACCAATTACAAACAGACATTTACCACTTCCTGCAAAGTGGGAGAACTTCATTGCTTACCAAGACAACAAGACAGACATGGCTCGCTTTCTCTCCCAACAGCTGATTCTGAGGGCACCAGCAAACAAAACCATAGTTACCGCAGGTGGTTTCAGCGATGAAGAGAGGGACGAAGCTACTGCCCCAAACTTTGACACAGACAGCTTGGAAGCTTAACATGAAAAAGCAGATACAAGAATTGTTCTTCACTGCATTAGAAGCAGAGCATAAACCATTGTTGTGTCTGCAAGAGACACCAATGTCTTGATTCTGCTGATCGCCTACTTCCACAGAATGCCATGCCAACAAATCTGGATGAAAGCAGGGACAGCAAAGGACAGAAAGTACATCCCCATTCATGCAGTTGTGGAAAAGCTGCAGATGGAAGAAGAGGTCCTTGAGCTGCTTCCAGGTTTCCATGCACTGACTGGGAGTGGAAAAATATGTGATCACAAAGAAACTGTAATGCTGTTTTGATTCAATCATTACTATTCATATTTGTAATTAGTTGCCATGGATGAAAAAAGTCTACCTGGCCCTTGATTATTATTGCATTTGTATTTGTAATAATATAATTACATCTAAACAATTGGTGTGGGATTTTTTGTTTACGTAATGCTGGTCCAAAGAATGAATGGAGGTGAATGGGCCTGAGCCGGTTACTGCTATTTTAAGGCTCACAATAACCTCTCACAAAGAAATAGTATGTGTATATCATACATTTCCTGAATCCTCAAAGTCTATTTAGTATTGAGATTGTTGGCTTTTGGGTCCTTGATATCCCTTAATCCCACAGGGATAAAAGAAACTATATGGTTTAGGCAAAAATTGTGGGAAAATGTATGTAATTTATGGTTTAAAGAGGTCATGTGACCTCTGTGTTTGTCAGAAAGATACAGTCATGGGCTTAAATGAAAGGTCCCCTTTACAATGATACCAAACAATCATATATATAATATTAGCAAATAGGAAATTGATATTGATTGAACTGATTAATCAATAATTATGCTAATTAATCAATAATTATGACTAAATGGACTGATAGTGGAGATTGTTGTTGATGCCGAAGAACAAGAAGTGCCAGGAACTCTTTATAGTTTAAGCTGAAGTTGTTTATTGGTCTCGTAGGCCTATGAGGAGAAGCAGAGGATTTCATCGAGCAAGAGATTTGTGCATGAATCTTCCTCAGTTCCTTCCCCCTGCTCCCGGAAACACAGTGTATTATATACAAGTCCCAAATCGGAACAGCGTGACAGGAGTGTCCCATTCTGATTGGCTTATAATGTATAAAGATGACATGTTACTAAACAGATTTGACATGATATCCTTCAATCACTTTATGTTATGTCTCCAAGTTCCAGAGAGCCAGACTTAAAGTCGCCAAGAGGAATACAATCTTCACTATGTCCTTCTTCAGAACGTCAGATCAACCTGTACCATTGCTAGATAATATTTTTCCTAACAAACGGTAACTTTTACAGCTGGACAACCGGCAGAAATGGATTCAGCACTAAAAAAAAATCATATAGAAACAATGCATAAAGTGCTTTTCCTCAAAAATGCCTACCATGTTGTTTTCTAAGGGGCTTTTTCAATTTTCGGTCCTCTGCAGTCTCATCCGGAATGCAGCAGGCTGGTCTTACCCAGACCAGAGCCTACCCAAGTTCCCCCACACCACACTGCTCCGCCGCACACCCGGTGCTGGGGCTCCCCTACCGCGCTGTGAATGGCTCCGGCCTGTCCTACATCCAGCACATGGTCAAACCACCACCACGTCCCGTCCGCTACACTCCATGTCTGCCAAGCGGCTTCCAACTCCCTCACTACTAGGGGATCCAAACTGCTGCTCAACTAAATCTCGAGTGTTTGCTGTCCAGGCTCTGCAGCGGTGGCGCGAGCTCGCCACTGACTTGAGCATCTTCTGCAGGAGGCTGAAAACTCTTCTGTTCAGACTGCATCTTGGCCCAGGAAAAAAATGTTAAAGCCTGTTTCTATATTCTAGAAGTTAAATTTGTTTAGTGGATGGATTTTATGCGCTATTTGGTTCTTATCTACATGGTTGAATGCACTTAATTGTTTGTTACTTTTGACAAAAGCGTCATCGCTAACTATATCGAAATGTAAGTGGATTTTGCAGAAATGGAATATAACATTTATAAGTATGTTTTAATTAGTGTATGAAATAATAATTGTTGTGTTTTCCTTACTTTAGTTTGAGCCGTGAGGTAGCCTACGGTGGCCTACAACAGACACAACGGCTTGTAGAAACGGACAACATAGTTGTAGGAACGAGGGGTGCGTGTTATCACAGTGACTACGACCCATGAATTTTGTATCTGAATATGAAATGCAGCACACACCGTGTCATCATATTGCGTATCCAGGAAGCCTAACCCTCTCAGTCTCGGACGCAGACATCAGCATCGACCGCTGGCCAGATGGAGCTCCACACATGCACACTGTGGTGTTATATTCTAATAATATATATAAAATTAATATCTATAGGTGGCCATGGCAGAGAAGCTTATCCCGCTCTTGGAACCGCCTCATGTAACCAGTGAGCTTATTCAACACAGCCTAAGAATAATAGCCTCAGTAATAGGGAGATGTTAGTACACTGCCACGGGGGTGAGATTACTTCATGTCAACCAATTAACAAACAATCCCCGTTAACCTGCAACATTTGCATACAAAAATCTTCCTATCGATATTCCCAAAAGTCATCCCTCTCACGCCAGCCAGCCGGTGAGAGTGGACAGAACAACTTTAGTAAGTTTTTTTGGATTGGCCCTGAATGTCTCCCATCTTAAAACTGGGAAGAGCCCAACCAAGAGATTGTCAATCAAGAGTGGGATTGAATTTTAAAGTTGTAAAGTGAACAGGATTTGCTGCACGACTATAACAAACATAATTGCGATTTTGTCTGATATTGTGATTGAAATTGACAGGTTAGCGATTTGAATAATATGCATAACAAATCGGATGTATCTTTATAGTTATTCAATGTTGTACTTTTTAAATACAAAAGTGCAACCTTTCATGATTAGTCAATTGCAGAGGCCAAAATTAAGGTGTTAAGTGCACAGCCCTAAATATTTAAATGTGGCCCATTGTTGGGAACAAGCTCTTCTGGGATCCCAAAACCTTGGCAAGATGCTTTGCAGTTTGTTTAATATTTCCATTTCAAGTTGGATTGAATGATCGTCTACTACACAGTAAAGATGGGAGGGTTTACGACGCTGGATTGGCTTGTGCTGATTGCTGTTACAACAGAAAAGCAATTCGAACTGCTTAGCTGATCCTTGGCCACTAGATGGCATTGTTGTCCGGCCCCTACAATTTGTTGCCAAATGTCATGATGAACCTTTTTCAACATTTCGTTGGAAAACAACAAACGTTGGAACTACATTTCCTGACTTTTGAGACTATTACTGACTTTTGAGGAAATAAAATTAAATAGTATTTCATTTTCTTTTCTCAAAAGTCAATAGTGTTCAATTGGAGTCCACAATAAGCTTGTCGACATCTGTGATGGCCTGCCATTTTTTAATAATCCCCTTACTTTGTGTCATGAATTATCACTTTCAGTTTGCATCAGTCAGATTTAACTTCTCAAGTCTAATGACCAGCCGCTGACAACTGTTGAACAGGTTCTACAAACATAGAACCTGAATGCGAATGTGAATGCATTGCTGGTTTGTGTACCTTTACTTTATGTACCTTTACTGCAGCAAACTATCCCTTACTCCATTATGCCTAATTATCCCTGATCCCTTAATATCCCTTGTGCCATCATCCAAGGTAGGCAAATGTAGAAGACCAGCTCAGATAAGCCCAAACACAAAACAAGCATGTGATATAACCACCATCAGGTGCAAAGAAACATACCCCTCTATGCCATCAACAGATCCCTCTAACCCTTTTGATGGAAAATGTCCCTGTCTCTGGGTCATCAAGACCTACAGAGTTGTTTGCATTGGACATTGGACAAATAGTACAGGGAGGGTTCTGTGAAGTATGTGGAAGAATGGGTTGAGAGAGGATGTTTTCCTGGGGGGGGGGGGGGGGGGAGTTTCTCCCTCGCACAGATAGAGAGAAAAGGCAGACTTGATCAAGAGAAAAACAGCCTTGGCAGAGAGGGGTGTCTGCAAAACCTTTGCTGGAGGAGCGATAGAACCACAGCTGTTACAGATAAGGCACTGGGAGTAAGAGGCAGAGAAGGTTTGAGAACAAGACGAGGGGGGGGGCAGGAGAAAATGGAGGACAGGATGGCCCACGCACCACTGCCACCTGTTAAGTTCAAGGGCGCCCCTGATCTCGCCGCCTGCCCGCTGCCCCCCACCGCCGTCACCACGCCACATGGCTCCAGCATGCCAACGCCGACAGCAGGGCCTGACAGACCTGCCGCCAGCGTACCCAGGCCCGACCGATACCCCAGCTGATCAAGTCATCACGACAGATTGAGGCCGTCTGGGGTGGGGGGGGGCAGGAGAGCCTGACCTTTGAACGCCATCACATGGACCAGGTGTCCCAACAGCTCGGCAATCAGGGCCTCCGGGATCAATGTCACCACGACGCCTGCACCCAGTGCTGCGCAGATCACTGGCCCCGACAACAGATGACAACCACGTGTTTCCATTGTGGAGGCCGAGGCCACTGGGCACGGGACTGTCCAAGGAGAGCGGGTGGAGCACAGGCACACCCAAGGACATGGGGGCTACCAAGAGAGATGAGGAGACAGTATCCAGGGCCAGGACACGTGACCAAGCGAGGGCACCATCAACGGGCAGAGGGGCGGGTGGGAGGAGAGATGAGGGGGCCGGCCACATCAACACACCACGGTGGTAAGGTATGTCCGCACGCACCCCGCATTGAAAGTCAGCTTGCTCAAACAACAACCTCTAACCCACTGACCTCACCTCCTGAGACACACAAGTCAGGGACGCGAAAGGGGTGGCAGGATAATCATTTCACAGAGCCTGGTTTTCCGACCCCCGACGATTTCACATAGGTATACCAATGGGGACTTAATTTTGGGGATGCACTTACTATGACAGCTGCGGCGCACTCAGCGACAAGGGTACTTGATTACGGGCGTCCTGAATACATGCATGTGACTGTCAGGCTCTCTGAGGGGCCTGATGGAGATTTTGAAAACGATTTGTTTGCCTACCCCCAGGTCGAATTCGGGAAGGGTTTTCTGTGGCAGCTACTGCAATCTCGTCATGTCTTGTATGTGATGACAATAAATACTTGAATCTTGAATCAAAGGCTGCAGCAACAGTTATCATTCCGCCTGAGGAAAGGAGGAGGACACAACCCCCGACGACTGTGACACTGACCCTGACTACCGCCCACCCTGACTTTGTTGACATTCCATCCAGCCTGTGGACCTCCAGCGAACATGATGTGGGCCTTGTAGTAGTGACATTAAAGTCCAGCTACCGGCTTAACAGGCCACAGTACCCATTTAGGCCGGAAGCCAGCATAGGTGTTACTCCGGTTTTCCAATCACTCCTGGACGCAGGAGTCATAGTTCTGTGTGCTGACTCTCCTAGCACTCCCATTTTTTCTGGTTAAGAAAATCAGAGATAACGGTCAGCCCACAGAGTGGCGCTGTTTGGCAAATATCTAGGCATTAACCTAAAGTGCCACTGCTCATATCACCCACAGAGCGGAGGAGCAGTGGAGCCTGAGAACTCGTGGTACTCTAAAATCTAAACCGGCAAACATAGGCGAAGACACAAACCTCCCGTGGACAAAGGCCTTGACACTCATGTACATGAGAATGAGAGTGCGAACAAAGACAGGACTGTCAGCTGTCAGCTCACTGTTATGTGAGGATGCTTTGCATATCTTTATCATCGGCCCTGTCACAGATACGGAACCAGGTGAAGGTGGCTCTACCCCCCAAAGGCAGACCACCCCCTGCACCCTATCAAACCAGGCCACCAGGTGGTCATCAAGGACTTCCGCAGGAAGGCGTGGAACTCCAAGCGCTGGCTGGGATCCGACCAGGTCCTCCTCACCACCCACATGGCAGTAGAGGTTGCAGAGAGACCATCCTGGGTCCACGCATCACACTGCAAGATCTACAGCCCCCATACACAGAACTGAAAGGCCAAAAGCACACACCCATCCACACACCTTGACAGGAGTGTAGGACGTGCTCTGCTCCTAGGTAAGAACACATCCGCATACACCTCCGAAGGAGAGCCCAGGTGATGACATGGACGATCAACGTCCATGGCGTCCAGACAACCCAGGTGGTTGTAGATAGATAGGCAGTTGATAGATAGATAGATAGATAGATAGATAGATAGATAGATAGATAGATAGATAGATAGATAGATAGATAGATAGATAGATAGATAGATAGATAGATAGATAGATAGATAGATAGATAGATAGATAGATTGATAGATAGATAGATAGATAGATAGATAGATAGATAGATAGATAGATAGATAGATAGATAGATAGATAGATAGATAGATAGGTAGGTAGGTAGGTAGGTAGGTAGGTAGGTAGAGAGAGAGAGAGAGAGAGAGAGAGAGAGAGAGAGAGAGAGAGAGAGAGAGAGAGAGGTAGAGAGAGAGAGAGAGAGAGAGAGAGAGAGAGAGAGAGAGAGAGAGAGAGAGAGAGAGAGAGAGATAGATAGATAGATAGATAGATAGATAGATAGATAGATAGATAGATAGATAGATAGATAGATAGATAGATAGATAGATAGATAGATAGATAGATAGATAGGTAGGTAGGTAGGTAGGTAGGTAGAGAGAGAGAGAGAGAGAGAGAGAGAGAGAGAGGTAGAGAGAGAGAGAGAGAGAGAGAGAGAGAGAGAGAGAGAGAGAGAGAGAGAGAGAGAGAGATAGATAGATAGATAGATAGATAGATAGATAGATAGATAGATAGATAGATAGATAGATAGATAGATAGATTTTTGGATGAAATGCCTGTTTCCTCGCACACCTGCACACACACTCGACAACACAACATAAAAAAGGTAAAGTGTATTACATATGTTGCTTGAGAAAGGAGGCTTGTGTAAGATGGTTTGATTCACGTTGTACTTACTGTATATGCCCAAAAACACTGTGCCTGATGGATTTATCACTAGGGCGTTATCTGAGGATCTAGCGGACACTTCAGGTGCAATGTAATACCTGATGGTAATCCCATGGCAACCTGGTTTGGGAAATGGCAGGTGTTGGCTCTGTCCTAATTTACCTCCTTGGCGGTATAGGAGCAGATGTTCTACTCCGTTGTTGGTGTTTTATCTTTCCCTGTATCTGCACCTTAACCAAATTGCCTTTTTTCCCCTCTGACCCTGCTTATATTGATTCTGACATTGAGGACAAGTAATACCCCATGACAAACATAAAAACCAAGTCAGGCTTGACAGTGTGTTTCTTTTTCTTTCCTTATTCAAGATACTCAATTTTTGTTCTATTTATTGATTAATTTAAACAGTGTCATTTTGTTCATGTGTTTTACGCCTTCGGCATTGTTCCAAATTGGTTAAAACATTTGCTTATTACTCTATTTTTTTGTCTTTTTTATTTATCATTCATCAATATGTTACTTTATGTCTTACTATTAGGGTTAAGAGTTTTATTACTAGTTTACTTCAATATCCAGTATTCATCATTTTTTAGCTGTCTCCGTTCCTGGTAGCAGGTTGAAATCCCTGCATGGGGGGGGGGGGGGGGGGTTTGATGATCATATGAGACACACCCTTCCCAATTTTATCTTTAGTTCTATTTTTCGATACGTGATTATTAGACTTGTACCTTCCATTTTATTGTGATTATATGCATTTTACCATGTATTTTCCATTTTGATTGATCAATGGATGATCAAAAGGGGGGAATTTTGATGTAAAATGAACCCACAGGCCTATTTCTGCTTATCATTCTTGTGAGCACTCATACTACTCTGTAAAAAGTTTTTGAGCTGTACTTCATCCAATTTATAATTGTCCTTCCATGCAGTTTAATATTATTTGTTTTATTTATTTTTATTTATTTATTTTATTTATTTATTTTTCCAATGTATAATTTTTCATTTATTACATTGTTTAAATACATATTTTTTTTACATTAAATTTCGTAAAGAGCTCCAACCAAGACATTTCTGTTTTGACAATTGCATAATTTTAGGATTACGCATAGGTTCGCCGCACATGCTCTTATGTGTCTATGGTCTATGAGCGCATCAAACAAAGCCTGCACATGCGCATTAAACTTGAGCTTGAGCAAAGACCACGCGGCGTCAACCAACCTGAACCTGTACCTGCGCCTGAGAGAGACTGACACCATCATACATTAGATTCTGGTAAGTGAAAACAACAATAATCATATGATGCTGTTTTATGTTATGTTATTTCTCTGTCACTATACTGGCTATTTCTCTGGTAGGTGCTAACTAAATGTAGTACTAGTGTAGCTAATGTGAATTGAACGTTAATTAAAAGGGAATATAAGTTAAACTCATTTAATATGTGGTTTATTTGACAGTGGTTTTATTGCATTAGATGTGTAAATACTCTCACTCGAAGGACGTTTGTAAATCGGCAGCGCTCTGCAGATGCCAGGGTTCCCAAGTTGCATGAATGAGAACATTCATAGACCAAGTTGCAAAAACTAATTTCAGGGAGCTTCCGACACCCCACGCACCGCCCCGCCCCCGCCCCCCTATATTTTACCTTATAGGCCTTCTCTTAACTCTGTTATAGGCCTAGTCAGGTTATAAAAAAAACACATTTAATACGCGTTTTTAAAATCACCTCAACATGCCTTTTGCAATCATTTAAACCACCATAGGAAATGTTGAAATCACTGTTGCAAACAGCCCAGCGTGCCAGACTATCATTATTTCTAAGTGAAATTATACAGGGGTAAGTAGGGGCCTAAACCTTTGTATAGTCTGAAGTAAAATTAGTTTTATATTTTCGCTTTTAGGGCGCTCTGAATTTGCCATGACGGTGTCGAATGCTTAGTTAAACCGCGACTCGATTGGTCAGCTGTCAGTAAGAGCGGCCGATCACACACTGGGCTCCTTTCACAACGCCGGCAGCACACTGTGTCACACACGCAGCGCGTATTTAAGTGACCTCTTGCGCTACGCGGTCAGTCCTTGCGCGTTCTCTTTCTCGCTGGCTTGGTGGGATTTCCGGGAGATTGTGCATGATTTGCTTGCATCAGGGAGACGCTGTTAATTTGCGGGAGTCAGACTTGGGATGTCTGAGATGCCACTGTCACTGGTATTGTCAGGAAAAGCATGAGAACAGTGCAAAATTCCCCGAAACTCGCAGTGGTGCATCTATTGTCAATGACGAGCATCTTCGTCATCCTCGGTTCCCAAGTTGCAAAAACTAATTTCAGGGAGCCAGTCAGTAGGCCTGCCTACAGGTTACAAAACACACATTTAATACGCGTTTTTAAAATCACCTCAACATGCAAATTGCAATAATTTAAACCACCATAGGAAAACGTTGAAGTCACTGTTGCAAACAGTGCAGCGTGCCAGACTATCATTATTTCTAAGTGAAATTATACAGGGATAAACCTAGTCTGAAGTAAAATTAGTATTATTTATTTATTTATTTATTTATTTATTTTTCGTCATCTTCGTCACTGTCTCCATTTGTGAAATGCGGTCTGTAAAACATGCACGGAATGACAACAATTGACAGTGTCATCTTTGTAAAAATCCAGAAAGCCACTTCTATGTTTGTACTCCCATCTCTATCGTTAACGTTAACGTGTAATGGCTGCCAACTCTGCTACGCACGTGCACGTTCACTTCCATATCCCATAATCCCCAGTCGCAATGTAAAACAAAATACATCGTTGTTAGCTTCAAAAATGATTCAATGATCACTAAAATGTGTTGTCCATATTAATTCAAATATGTTTGTATTTTGATGGATATGCTTCCAGGGACACCGTGGAGTAGATGTGTGTGAGATTCTAATGAGTTAATGTAAGGCAGTGTTGTATATAGTCAGTGGCGGGCCTGAAATGAACACAGAGGAGCAACTCTGCTCATTTAGTGACCTAGCGCTGGATGAAGGGCCCGGCCATGTTGCTTGTCGCTACTCAAAAAAGACTTGTTTTAAATTGTGTACTTTTATAAGGGACTTCAGCATGAACCAGGCAGTTCAGTTTCTTTTTCAGGCTGATCAGTTGCTTTCAGCGCCTAGAGCAGAGAATACTGATTTTTTTTTCTAATTTTACACAGACATTAATTAAGATAAACCGAGTTTAACTCAGACAAGTGCCCAGGTAAAGCCTATGTATGAGAAACATTGCTAACATTACCAGAGGGTTGTACTACGAACATGGATTAAACAGATTGTTAGGTAACTTCAGCACACAACACACACACGCACATCTCCATACGGGCGTCGACACAGGGCTCCAACAGTACATTGTTTGCATTAAAGTATCTCTGCCTATATGAAAACTGCCCATTTTCATGTAAAACATGGAATGCTTTAATGACAGACAGACAGACAGACAGACATACTTTATTGATCCCTGAGGGAAATTGCATACTGAAGCATCTTTCTACAAACCACTCTTCTCAGCAATCATCAACCAAAAGAACAGAAGGTCTTTTCAATATATTCCTGTACTAAAAACGTTGCAGCAGGTTTTGAACTGTGAGACTATCCTAAGCAGTGCAGTTAATTTGAATGAGAAACTTCAATCAGTGTCAAGTGAGAAGCAGGTATACAGATGTCTCTGGGATGGTGCAGTTTTTAAAGAAAACAATCTTTTCTCAAATGAGTGCACTTTACTTAATTGTCTATATAGATGATTTTGAGGTATGCAACCCCCTTGGCACATCGTGTAAAAAACAAAAGTTTTAGTTGAAATGAAAGCCTAATCTCGTAACTATAAGTATAAATAATTTAGTTACACCTATTTCTTTGTTTGTTTGTATTGTTTAATTTGTCAAAAATCTGGCATGGGGTTAATGGGCACCTAAGGTATCTCTCCCTCTCTTTCCCTCCCACTCACAGGATCTCTAGACATGGCGAGTGTCACACGGCTCTCTGTGATTTTAGAAGAGGACAATTGCATCGAGCTGGAGCTTCCGTATGGCATTCCTGACTCCGTTGACAAAGTCATCGAAGAAATAAAGAATATTTCTGGTCTAACCAATGAAATACAGCTTCAGTACTGCGATGCTGACTTTGACAATTGGGTTAACTTAACTAAAACTTCAGACCTCAAGGATCTTGACACTTTGAAGGTTGTTCAACCCCCCCCTGTGACATTCTTGGAAGAGCCAGTTGACCTCTCTGTGGATAAGGCCAATGTTCACAGCCAATATGAGGCAAACTCTTCATTTGCATGCTCAGATGATACATTACCTGTAAGCCAACAATTGGACACCTTCAGAAAGGAGCAGTGGCCCAAGATGTTCATCATCCCTACTTTCTCACTTTCAACAGAATCTGAACTTATGGCTGGAAATGCAGAGTATCAAAAAAGCCAGGCTAGACTGACTCTGAGCTCTAGAAGGATTTCCGACGTACTTGGAAGACTCGCTGACAAAATCTATTCTTACAAACCCTACCCTACTGATTCAGACTTGGGTGAAGTGGCACAGGCGCTCACACAGACACACCCCTGTCTGAAACAACCAGGGTTCATCAGCGACAGTCACGGATGGAAACAGAAGCTAAAGACAAAGATGTATAACTATCGCACATACCTAAAAAATCACAGTTCATCACATGACGAGCTGACTGTGAATTCTCTCAAAAGAAAATCCCCCACCGACGCCCACCCAGCAAAGAACATAAAGAAACCCAGGAGAGCCGAGTCTAACCATTACCCAGCTCTACCTCATGGTGAGACCCCAGTGTCCATGGAGCTAGAGAGAATAGCCCTTTTGACTGAAATAAAGGAAGGGAACAATGGCGAAACAATAAGAGAGAAGATGGCTCATACGTTCGCATTTCGGAGGCAAGAAATTGTCAACAAGAAAACATCATTGGAGGATATTATTGAGAGATGGCCAGCACTCTTCAAAGTCCAAGAGGTACACTAGCTTTATTCATAACGTGGATCAAAATATAAAATGTAATCAAATGTATGTAAAGCTAAATCACATGCTTTTGCCAGAGGCACATGTCATTTATCCATCTCTCTCTATACTGTATAAATGTATATTCCCTAGATAAATGCAGAGTTCCACAGAGTGACCACAATACCCCTTGAAGCAAGGTTCATGAGGAAACTTGACGAGAAGAGCATCGAACTGATTCAGGTGGTCAGAATGAGGGGTGGACTAATTCTGGAGAAGACAAAGCTCCTGCCACTTGTAAAAAAGGTATGTACAGATGTTTTGTAACTAATATTTAAAAGCATTGTTTAACCTTTAGAAATAAGGTGGGTTCTCCCTTATTATATCTACTTATGTGTGTCCCAGTTTCTGAAATATTGATTGGAGTCAAGAAATAGACGTTTTCTGGAGGGTCATTTTAATAAGAAGGTATTACAATAAAGACACTAGGATAAGAAGGTATTATTATTAGTATTATTTACAGGGGATACAATAATACTATGATGAAGGTTTTACCTGTTAACTAAAAGCTTGTGAAAAAATATGTTTTTAGTTATGTTTAGTTAGCTTTTAAAAGAAGATACTGTTGCAGCAGATCTGAGTTCACGTGGAAATGAATTCCATAAAGGACCATAATGACTAAAGGTAACGAGTTGATTTAGAGTGATTTCTGGGTATAGTGAGGAGACCTTTACTTGATGATGTCAGCGGCCTGTCTGGTATGTATTCAGTAAGCATGTCAACAATGTAGGAGGGAGCTAAGCCATTCATAGCATTAAAAACAATAAGTCACATTTTAAAATCAATTCTTTGTTTTCACGGGCCGAAAAAATGTGAAACAGGATTTGATCAGAAATATTATACAGGTTGGAACAAAATCTTAGATGGTCCTGCCGCTTAAACACCACACCCCACACCTCATGACTGTTTTCCTATGCTGTTGTTATTTTATGTCTTCTCACATGCCTTTCTTACATTACCTGAAAAATCCTGTACATTTGCACATTTTGCACATTTGCACATCTATTTTTATTTTTTATCTACACCTCAGTCAGACTTAGTTAGCAATTGCACTGTTCATCTCAATGGGATGATTACTATGTATGTGTATAGGTTTTCATTTTTTTCATTTGGTCTGATTCTAAAAGCTCGCATATAATGTTATCTTAATTTAGGCAATCTATTTATTGTTTACTGTTTACACTCAGGTTTTTCATTGCACTCCTCTATCCCCTTGTACTGCTGGTCAATGTGAATTTCTCCTAAGGGGGGTTTATAAAGGAATATCTTATCTTATCTTATCTTAACCTTATATGATTTGATACAGAATGACCCTGATATACGATTTGATTGGCACAAGCCTACCACACACACTAGCTCTCAATCAAGTCACACTGATTGAATGGATGGTGTGAAGTAGTATTATTAATCACTGTCACTGTCTTCATGCAGGATACTGATATCGGTACAAAGAGGGAGATCGCTCTCAAATGTCTCATCGTCAACATGAAAGAATCGGTGGATGGTCTGATCCGAGAATTCCTGGTAAGGCAAGATTACTGTACAGGTGTTGTAATGCTAGCTAATACTGTCCACTTGATATGAGTGTTTACGAATGCACTGTATATTCAACAATCAGGGTACATTCTATTCAAACTCATCAAATCTGATACATTAGTCAAGAGAAACTCAAAGTGATCCACATCCACATCTACTGCATAATCGTCCGGGTTCCCACGGGTCATGGAATTTTTGGAATATCATGAAAGTTTAAAAAGTATATTCCATGTGGAAAGTCAGGGAATTTGTATGTTCTGTATGTACTGTATGTTCTTTACTGTTCGTTCTGTTCTCTTCCAGGTGTCGGAGAAGGAAGAGGCTGAACACATTCTTCAGAGGGAAACCATGGCAATCTACATCATCAGAGATGCACAAGCTGCACCCAAAGACATTAGCATTATACTTAAGGGACAAGAGGTTGTGAAAGAGTTGCCGTCTGTCGCAAATGCTGTCGCCATTCTCCTGGGGCTACTTTATGTTCTCAATATGGAATATCCAAAGTCATTTAAGTGGACATTTGAATATATCCAGAAAGTCCTCATGGAGCTGGACCCAAAAAGCATGACCACCAAGGTCAAGAAGCTCTATGACCAGCTATACAATACAGCTTAAGCCTAGTTTATACTTCTGCGTAAAGTGCCGGACGACGGATACGGAGAGCCCTCTCCGTCGACGGAGAGCCTGACGGAGAGCCTCTCCGTCGTCTCCGTCAGCCTGAAATATTTTTTAAGTATCCGTCACTCCATCTACGCACAACGGAGACCGCAAGGGCTGCGATTGGTCCTCCAAACACGTCATTTACACATGAATGACTCACAATGGATCACATTCTATCGCTATCGACTTCTATCACAACGTAAACACTGGCAGCGCCATTCGCTTTATACGCTATATATATATATATATATATATACGCTATATATATACGCTACATATATACGCTTTACTATATGGACGCATAAAGCTCCAAAATGCAAGCCGACCTACTTGAACTTGTGAAACTTAAAAGAATTGCAAATTGCACTGAATTGTTGTAATTAGTTGTTTTTTTTAGTTTGTGTACGGTTTTTACTTTTAAAAGCATTTCATCTATAACGTGTCCCCTTTTCTATTTAATAATTGATCCCCTCTTAACTATTTTTCCCTTTTGTACTTATTTACTTGCGTAAATGTCATGGCCAGTCTTGCGTAGCGACCCCTACTGGTCAAGCGGGAAATTGCATTGCGTATCCGTCACCACGACGGAGAAGTATGAGGGCTCGAGGGGTGTCCGTAGTTACGCAGTCGGATTACGGATTACGCAGTCGGAGAAGTATAAACTAGGCTTTAGTTGCATCATAACAGTAGCAAGTAAAGTAGCATTATTCAGTAGATGTAATGTTTACTTTTGCAGCTGTTGTGGAAATTTCCTCAGCTACTGGTGAAGAATGAAATAGAGACTTCTGCCGGCCGACAAGGTTTTATTTTCCTTGCAAAGAAAAGGTAAATCAACATGCGAGCGGTGAAAATGAAGAAAGACCCCGAGCATGGGGATACCTAAACATTTATACCTGAGGAACACCCCCTGGAACACCCCCTAGACTATGCTTTACATCCATTTGTCTGCTGCAGGAGCCGGTCCCCCAGGGAGGGTTTTCACACCCTTTGTCTGCTGCAGGAGCCGGCCCCCTGAGGATGTGCTTTACATCTAGGGTGTCCTGCATTTCCTGCATATCCTGCATATCCTCACTTTGCATTTAGGTGCAAAGTTAAGTCTAGACATCACACAAAACAATTTGATTAGGAAGGGGAAATGTTGGGTGTCTCAATGGTTAAGACAAATAAATTGAGGAAGGGGAAAAGGTTGGGCGTCTCAAATGGTTAAGACAAATAAATTGAATTTGCCATTACAATTCCCCCCTTTTGATTATTGATTAATCACTAAATAGTCCAAACAAATAGAAATAAAATAAGATAAAATAAAGTACATAGCCACAACTTAATTATCTGACACATTAATTCACATGGATTTTAAAATGGCAGTTATTTTAGAAGAGGAAGGAACAAGAGAATGAAAGGAAGGGAAAAGAAGAAATAGAATTAAATAAAAAGAATAAAAAATAAATAAATAAAACAAAATATATATACAACTGAAAAGAACAAAAACCCTAACCCTCACCCTAACCCCTAACCCTCATCCTAACCCCTCACACTAACCCTAACCCTAAACAAAAACGAAACAAAAAACAAAACATTCTTAACATTATTTATAAACTGTCATCATCAGAGTCATAGTCTGAGCTGGGATAATGATAGGGATCAGAACTGTGATATGAAGCTGGGCTTTGATTGTCATTGATAACGTTTGCATGAATATATGTAGAGGACTGGATCATCCTTTTGGTGAGTACATTAAATAGCCATTTTAACACACCCGGAATCAAGGTGCTGAGCAAAAAGAAAATCACTACGACTGGAATAATCATTGTTAAAAACCATGATGACCATCCTTGGCTCCAAGACTTTAGCCAAGAGAACCATGAGTCATCTGCTACTGGTGGGGGTTGAATGGCATCTTGCATTTGTTTGATGATGTTGGTGATATTCCTGTATTCGTCAGGAACATAAAAACAACAAGATACATTGAGTATTTTGCAAATACCTCCTTTTTCAGCTAAAATGATATTGAGAACAAGTCTGTGTTGGATAACTGCTGTTCTGATCGCAGACATTTCAGTATTAATTAGGGTAAGAGCCATTTCAGTTTGGTTTGCCAATGAAAGAACAGACCAGGCTAGTCCATTAATTTTGTTCAGGGCAGCAGCTGTCCCACCTCCTAGAAATAGGGACCAGCCAATGTTGCCGCTGGGAGAGGTCCAGGGGTTAGCTAGCACATAACCATCATATTTGGAGGGAACACCGGTTATGTCTTTGAGAACTCGAAAATGCATGGTGGATTGAATATTGTTGTCAGGAGCCTTCTTATGGAAGATTTTCGTATCAGTTGTAACGATTGATGGGTGACAACAACCTGACCACTGAAATTGAGGTGGCAAATTGTGATAGGCCTTTTTGCCACAAGACCATATGATTCCTGGTTGGGATGAAAGTTGTTTAAATGGGCAGACAAATCTTGTCAGGGTATTATTAGGCCATCTGTGAGAACAATTGGTTGCTGTAACATTCACAAATATTTTAGTTTGACAACTTGATTGGCCTAGGTAAGGACCTGATGATGATGTTGAACAAACACAAGTCTCTGCATGTTGTAGAGGAACTTCAAATGCCATGTTACTAAAAGTTGAATGGGAATTAATACAGGTAATATTGGGATGTGGAACAACTGAGACATGTTTCCTGATTTGTTGGCCGGCAATTAATAACATCATCATTCCCAAAGGAACAGTGCATTTTCCATGATCTTCCCTGCCCCAGGATTCTTTCACATGGCCCTGTAACACAATATTTGTCGTCAGGGGTTTCACTTGCCATTTAGCTGCAAAGGCATGACAAACCCAACAGTCCTCAATTTCGTCGTGCCACCGTATTTTTTTTATACTGTTGTACAATGACAATAAAGATTCTATTCTATTCTATTCTAACAGTCACCAGGAATCTTAAACTCTTTTTTGTGTAAAAGAGCTAGGGCACATGCACTGTTGTCGTTGCATTGTCTGAGTGCTTGTTGCACTGTGTCATTTTTGTGATCAGCGATGTCCAACTTGTCGAGGTGATAGTCTATCTCAGGGGTTGGTGAGACAGTCTTAACATCTGACAGTATGTTAAGAGGGGCATCATATGGGTCTGGTGACCTATTGACTGTGATTCTAAGTTGTCTGTACATATCAGAGTTTGGATATTCAATTCCACACCAATATATGCCTGCATCAGTGGATTTGACATCAGAGATTGTGATCTTGGCTCCATTGGAATTTGGAATTATTTTATTTTAAAGCGGGGATCTCTGTTTGGAGCAAAAGTTCCATCAGTAGCGGCCACGATCAAGTGCCAGTCGTGTCACCACACAAGGGTGTTTGCATAGGTACTTGTCATATTTGGCATAATTTGAGTGGATTCGACCTGATCGCCAAATTCCGGGATAAACAGTGCAGGTGAAGGTTGCACTTTGTCCTTCTGTCAGAGTGATGAAGTTAGCAGGTTTGTAGGTGTAGGCCTCTGTCAGCATCGTCCAACATGATAGGATCAGGATCAGGTGGTGCCTGGTGTAGTCTAGTGGGAAAAGGTCTGCGTTGCTAATCCTGCTGTCTAGTTGTGTTTGTTGAGTTTATGGAGTAATTCCTTGTGTCATTCTCTCCTTGTGCTTGTCCGTCCTCGTGCTGTCCGTCTCTGCGTCGTTCGTCCTTGCGTCGTTCAGGTTGACATCTGAATTCCCCTGTTGTCCTCGCGTCGTTCAGGTTGACATCTGAATTCCTCTGCTGGCTCCGTCGTTCAGGTTGACATCTGGTTTCCTCTGCTGGCTCCGTCGTTCAGGTTGACATCTGAATTCCTCTGCTGGCTCTGGGACCTTCCTGCAGTGGCTGGCGTGGACCCACGTTGCTCTCTCAGCCGATCTTCACGGCAGTGTGCGTTGTCAGGAGCACCTGGAATGGACCTCGCCAACGTTTGGCGTGCCAGTGCTTCCTTCTGAAGTCCTTTATCACCACCCAGTCGCCAGGCTGGAAGTCATGTAGTAATGTGGAGGCTGGTAGTGGAAGGGCTGATTTCACCTGCTGCGTTATGTGTTGCACAAACCATACATGATTGACAAAACTTCTGCGCATGAACTGAAAAACCTTTGGTGTACCAGTGTTGAGTTATGGCATCCAACATCCCTCCTTTTGACACATGATCCAATCCATGTGTCAATTTTGCAAAGTGAGGAAAGAAATGTTTGGGCAGGCAAGGTTTGTTATCAGGTCCCCGCCACACTGCTTCTTTCTGTGTGGCTCCGCAGCGTCTCCACGTCTTTTCTTGTGGTGTGGCAAAGGACTGCATTGCTGTAAGAGAACTGGGAATAGAGACTGGAGTTGAAACAAGCAAAGGATTGAGGATGGTGGGTTGGAGTGCAGCTCCTTTTGCAGCAGCATCAGCTCTTGCAGTATGGGCAAGGCATTTACAAACAGCAATTGAGGTTAAGAGGAAGATGGCATCAAGAAGAGCTGCCGCCTTGTCATGATGGAGAATGGGTTTTCCGTCAGATTTTAGAAATTGTCTGTGTTTCCACAGAGTACCAAAATCATGTACAACACCAAATGCATATCTAGAGTCAGTGTAGATAGTTACAGTCTTTTTGCTTGCCAGTTTGCATGCTTCTGTCAGTGCTGTAAGTTCTGCTGCTTGTGCAGAATAGTGAGAGGGAAGTGAACCTGAGAAAAGAGTTTCATGATTAGTGACAACCGCAAATCCAACTCTGTTGCGACCGGTCTGTGGGTCGCGGGAAGCGGATCCATCTACAAAAACAACCAAATCAGGATCAGTTAATGGAGTTTCTTGTAGATTCGGTCTTGGAGAGCAGACCTGTGGGAGGACAGCAACACAGTTATGCTCCTGTCCATCATCAGGTGTGGGAAAGAGAGTGGCAGGGTTTAGAACATTGCATCTTTTTACAGTGATGTTAGTCGTCTCACGTGCCAGTGCATCCCTTCTGATGGGATTCAGTGTTTTTATCCCAACACCCTCACCATGTAACACCTTCCATCAACCTAGCTTAACCTTATCCTTAACAGGGACCCCAACTACAAGCTTCCTCCTTAGCCATAGCCACTCGCTTGCGCTGTTTTTTATCGCCAGTTTCAAGCGCCTTCCGCGAATGCCCAACTCCATTAGGAGTGCAAAAGCGGACTTTTCCACAAAGCCTCGGCAGCCAACTTTCACCGGCCTTTCATCCTCACTGCTCTGCGTCCGCTGCTAAGTCAGCATATCTCACCTTCTTCCGCTCATATGCCATGTCAACATGCTCTTCCCAGGGGACCCTGAGCTCGATAAAATAAACCAACTTCAGCGCTTGGGACCACAGTAGCATGTCTGGTCGTGACCTAGTGCTAACTATTTCTGCCGGCACGGTTAGCTGCACCCCTCGTTCACATGAGTTATTACCTGTGTCAGTTATTACCTGTGTGTGTGTGTGTGTGTGTGTGTGCTCTTTGTGGTTATTTACAGGGGAAAAAAACCTGTGACACACACACACACACTCGCCCGTACCTCAACGACAAAAGACAAAAAAAAAGTAGGGAGGCCAAAAAACGGGGGTGAACAGGTGACCGTTTCCATGGCACCCATTCGGCTCCTTTGTTAAATTAATTATAGTTTTGAGCATTATCAGCCCTTGGGTACAGTTCAGACTGGGCTACCAGTGCTACCAGTGACAGACTGGGACAACTATTCGGCAGACTTATTGTGCGCTGCATATCTTTTTTTACATAGCTTGTTATAATGTGTAGTATTATCAGCATTATGCATTGTCCTCGCATGCCTTTCTGATTGGCCTGACAGCAGGCTAACTTTCTAAGTTTACCTTCATTTTCCATTCATTGCCCATTCCCAGCTGTCCTGGGAGTGGGCGAAGACTGGGTGCGCGCTTCCTTAATGCAGCTTCTCCCTCACGTAGGCCTATGCTATATCATTACATACACGTAGCCTACTTACCTTGATACTTAACTTGATTGCTGCCAGCTAAGGTTGACTTCTAGCAGTTTTTCCTCAACTGCAGGCATATATATATATATAGAAACAATGACCATAGTGATTGAAATAAATGTGATTGTTACATTTAGAACATAAGTCAGCATGAACTATGATGAAGGTAAAGGTTTAACTGGGTGGTTGGGTCCTTCTTGTCTTTGGGCCTGTCTTATACAGCCATGGTCCAGAGAAGATGGGAGCTTTTTAATAGGCCTATTAGGTCAACAACCATTTTCCCCCCTCAAATAACACACACTGTTCTGTTGACGTGAGGCTACGTACCATTGTACACCATCTGGAGGTTGAAGGGTTCTCCATCATAGGTTTCGATCAGGTGCTTCATGGCGATGACCAAACACAGCTCCAGAATGGAGAGGCCTGGTGGCAGGTGATGCGGCCGGAGTAGAGTCAATCATTTGTAAAAACTAAAACGATATTATTTTCTCTTTCAATTTCTTCTTTCTTTGTGATGGGTTTCCTCTCCAAAGGACAGCCGTGGTGATTCTAAACTTTGAGGCCCTGGGCCCATTCAGAGGTGGACTTGATAGAATTATAGAAACTAAGTGGAATGATTCAATGTCTTTGACGAAAGGATTTTTAAGAACTTTACATCACATCTACCCTCTCACAGCCTCGTGCTTTACATTTAAACCCTTTGTTCCCCAATCAGACACAAAACAACAAGGCAAACAATGCATTTGCCTTTCCCCCCAGACAAATAAAACACATGCCCATGTATGCAGGGGCAAAATGCAGGGTGAACAGATTTTGATTTTGTGACAACACACCTTTGTTATTAGTGAAATAGTATTTGACAAAATGACAAATCTGACAATGTTTAACATGGATTCCTACTCATCTTTTTGCAGGCATGGTCCGCTATCAGTAGCATTACAATCTACACACTATCATCGAGTCGCTCACTAGCCGGCAATATTCCGGAAGACACACAGTTTCATGTTTCAAGTTTAGTTTATTATCAAATGTAGTCTACGGTGTGGTCATGGTCTGCAATGGTCACAAGCTCTACCCTAGAAAGCAAACATTCCCAGCACATTTATTGGATTTATTGGAGAAAACATTCAGTGTGCTTTTGCGTTTTCTTCTTTCATAAAACAAGGCACGCTGCAGAAAGTATTTCATGGCCCGACGTTAACGTGAGGTATGGTCCAACGGCCTACATCGGCCATCATCATCAGCCTCATCTCACCTCTTCTTCCCCAACTTTACTTGCAGAAAAGTTCTGCGCAGATGTACGGCCGTTCACCTTTGACCAGCGGTTGTCTGCTCAAAGCAACGCACCGGCCGAGGAAGAACTCCCCTCGAGGTCCGGCCTCGCGGAACGGCCTAGCCGAAGGCGGAGGAGGCCCACTGCTTGATGTCGGTGGGGCACTGGGGGTACTTCTGCAGGGCCTCCATGATCTGGCTGTGGTCCACCATGAGCCTCACCAGCTGGAAGTAGCCCTGGGCCCGCGTCACCGGCTTATCCACCAGCCGGATCACCTCCAACTGCAGCAGGTGCTCGAGGGCCTGGGTCAGGGGTCAAAGGGTCAAGGGTCAGTTCAGGCGGCGCGGGCATTGAAGCGTAAACCCCTTTTGGAACGTTCAATCAGAAGTAAGTTGAAAGTGTTATGACCGTTATTTGAAAAGTTTTCTTATGCACCGACCTTCATGACTACTGGCTGGTTATAGTTGTACATGGAATGCGCCTTCCTGTGCACAAAACTCCTAAACTCTGAGGGGAAAAAATAAATAAGTACATCAAAAACCCGTCAGAATCAGCTCTTCATCTCCGAAACGACTCGATCCGAATGCTGAGAAATGATCTTGTGTTGGTGACCCCAGTTCTTCCCTCATACAATAATGTTTGGCTGAAGTTCTCCCATACACACACACTGTTCTGTTGACGTGAGGCTACGTACCATTGTACACCATCTGGAGGTTGAAGGGCTCTCCATCATAGGTGTCGATCAGGTGCTTCATGGCGATGACCAAACACAGCTCCAGAATGGAGAGGCCTGGTGGCAGGTGATGCGGCCGGAGTAGAGTCAACTATTGTCATCATTATCATCAATTGTAAGAACTAAAACGATATTATTTTCTCCATGCTTCGCAATTGGCAAAACATTAATTTCAATGTACCATTCATTCTGATGAGTTTCCTCTCCAAAGGACAGCCTTGGTGATTCTAAGTTTTGAGGCCCTGGGCCCATTCAGAGGTGGACTTGATAGAATTATAGAAACTAAGTGGAATGCTTCAATGTCTTCGACGAAAAGACTTTGTAAGAACATTACATCACTTCTACCCTATCACGGCCTCGTGCTTTACATTAAAACCCTTTTTCCCCCAATCAGACACAAAACAACAACAACAAGGCAAACAATGCATTTGCCTTCCACCCACACAAATAAAACACACACTCATGTATGCAGGGGCAAACTGGTGAAAAGATTAATATTTTCTGGTATTTAATCAAAGCCCTTGGTGGGCGTGCGCTTCTTGTCACACTTCCATCCACGCCGCTATCGTGAACGTGTGAACTCTCGGTGTCATTGGTTACCGTGGAGCAGGTTTGTCATGGAGTCGGCAGAGGACAGTCTGCTGGCATCCAGGAGGTCCGCGGGCCTGATGGTGGGGTTGTTTGCGTTCACTCGACTCAGGCTCACCATCTAGAGGGAGAGTCGAGTAGCAAAGGGGGCATTTAGCAGACGCTTTTGTCCAAGGCGACTTACAATCAGTACATGTGTGGGGTTCGACATGTGGACAGTTGGAGGAGGAGGTGGGGATCAAGGGGATCGAACCGCCGACCCTACGATTAGTGGACGACCCGCTCTGTCCAACCGCCCTACCCACTGTGAGCAGAAATACAACTCAATAAAAGAAAGAAAAGTGTGTGCTTGTGTACGAGTAATTAATATGTTGACGTTGGAGTGATTGGATAGTTCATTATTCCATGTTATTGATTTTATTATCCGGTGTGTGTTATGATTTTGCAAAGTGGAAATGTTTTTTCTTCAATACCAATAATTGAGAGATGAAGATACTGTACATGAGGAGAGGAAAGAGACAGAGAGAGTTACATAGAGACATACGTAAAGACATACAGACAGACAGGTAGAACTTAATGGTCTAGTGGGCAAAGGGTCAAACTAAAATTTACAAAATTGTCGTAAAATTTCCACCTATCACAAAACTACATTTACTTACTGTTGTTGTGACTGCTGTTTGTGAAAGTTGTACATCATTTGAAACACCACTTCCCCACTACCCCAGCAGCTGCCTTAATGTGTTGCCTCTATCACCGCACAGCTCCTTTAAACCATTCCAGCCTGGACGTGAGTGCCACATGCTGAATTGCAAGAGAAAATGCGCACCACGCGGTGCCTTCGTACCAGGAGCCGGTGCAGGGACTGATAGTCGTTGGTAGAGTTGAAGTGTCGCTGGAGAACCTCGCCCACGGACTTGTCCTTACACAAATCCTACAAATCAAAAGGAGGCATTCAAGGTGAGATTTACCCGCTGGAGAATACTGCCGTGGAAGGAAGATTACACGTTCATGGGTGACCGCACGCCAAACAGCAACACTTTTACCTTCTTACAAAAAACTACACCATACAGAACCGTCCACTTCGGCATCTCCAAATGGTGCGAGGATCTCACACCTGTTTAATGCATTTCCCCGTGCACATTAACATATGCATTTTTTTGTATAAGCTCTACAATTGCATCCTGCAAACAGGTCAAACTCATCCATCCTCCCACAACGCCTCGAGTCTGATGGTAAAAGGAGGGCTGAAGTCTCTCTGCCACATGACCGAGGGTGTAAATAACAAAAGCGTGGGCGGTCACCTTGACACTGGCGTTCCAGCTGCGGCAGAACTTTACGTTAGGGATGCTTTTGTCAGGCACCTGGAGCAGAGCCTGGACGCCCTCCAGGTACTGGCTGAAGCTTTGGCTTCCGAGCAGGTGGATCTGCCGGTGGGAGAACCGCGACTTGACCCTCTTCTCCATGAGCTCCAAGACGTCCTGATGTCACACGGAGGAAAAGACACGAATGAATTAATCCCATTCTGGTTTGTATTCCTCTGTCCAGGGCTTGTGACGGCTTGTGTGATGATTATTCCAAAAAGGTAACGCAGGCAAGATAGATAAGGTAAAATAGATTAGACTCAAGACAACTTTATTGTCAGTTTTCATGAATGTACATGACATACACAAAAACCGAAATGCTGTTTCCCTCAATCCCTGGTGCAGCACAGCTATACACATTATGCAAAATAAATATCAAAAATAGGTATAACTAAGAATATAAATTACAAAAATAGAATATATATGTGTAAAAAGTATGAACAGTATATAACAGTATGAGTATATAACAGTATGGACTGTATGATACAGATTATTTTAAAAATAGTTCTTAAGGTTGGTTCTTTAAAGTGGCTGTGCATGGTGGTGGGGGAGAGGAGTAGTGTGCAGGTGAGTGGGGGTGGATGGGTGGGGGGGGGGGGGGGGGGGGGGTTAAGGTGTATATATTATTGGAGTGCAATTTGGGGTAATTATTTGAGTACGTCTCAGAGAATAGCGGTACCAGTTGAGTCTGCCTGCCTCTGTATGGGACTATTTGGATTTAGACAGCTTCTGGCTAATTATGTCAAAACAGGGCAACCTCCACAACCGGTTAGGGGAAGAACATTGTCCCATGACATGTTGTAGCTTTTTCCAGGACATTTCAATGAATGCAGTAATGGAAATGGGTGCTTCTGCCTTGTTGTTCCATTAGTCAATATAACTCGGCACTCTGAATGAAATGTCCCAGAAGTGTACTGTCCACATATCACGGCAGTACACTTGCTGTTGTCCAACCTGTCCACCTCATACGCACGCGCGCGCTCACACGCACACACACACGCGCGCACACACACACACACACACACACACACACACACACACACACACACACACACACACACACACCAAGACAAACAACAAACAACAAGAGCATACCAGTCTGCAGGTGAGCCCCACCACAGCCACAGGGTTCTGGGCCGACTGGGACACATCCAGCAGGTTGTAGAGCAGCACCTGGTTCTTGTGGTGGGCAAACAGGTCAAACTCGTCCAGGATGAACAGCACCGGCCGGCTGCTACGACGGTTCCCTTAAGTGATGGGTGGATGGTGAGTGGGTGGGAGGGTTAGTTAGATAGATAGATAGATAGATAGATAGTTATACTTTATTGATCTCAAGCTGGGAAATCACAGTAACCGGTTACTATTGTTGTCTGATTACACCAACGAGCCAATAAAGCGGTATAAGTGTTTTGGCCATTTCCTCCTGGTGACCCCCAGACTCGTTCTAAATCCAGGATATTAGCTACAGTGCGATAGCTACTATGAAGTATTTGTAGGGAGAAGCTACTTTGTTCATGCTTGGCCTACAGGTTTTTGTGCAAACACCAATTATAACTCTTAATTATTATTATAAGCTATTTGAACATGGCTTGCCCTAACACTCATGTTGTTAATTCTGGCCATTAAAAGCTGGTCCCGTGATTGGCAGCCAGACAATCAACAACCAATTTGAATAAATATATAAATATATAACAATATATACCCCCACTTCATGAGCCCCTGTGTTCCAGTGGTGCCAGAGTTTCTGAAGTGGTGAACAGCAGGGGCCAGGTTCTGGGATGCCATGGAGCCATGGCTACTAGTTGCCATGGCTACCGGTCGTTCTGTGTATGTGTGGGACATGTTCAAGTGCACGTGCGCAGTGCGGCACACCGGGGGGGACTGCTGAATGTGTGTACATCGCCTCACAGAGAAAACATACCTTTCTTAAGGGCCTCGAGGAGAAACACCAAATTTTCTGCGAAACTGCCCTGAAATCAGACGTGGAAAGAGAACAGGAATCAATACAAATATTATTATGGTACAGAAATCTCCTAAAAAGAGGCTGTATGTATGATTTCTGACTAGTCAAGGCAAGAGGGCCATTTAATCTTTTTCTTTGGCTTTCCTTCCATGTTGGAATGGGCCTCATCCAATACATTTCATTGTACAGTATGACTCAAGTGATGCTGCACATTTTATAATAAACGACTTGAAACTTGAACTTGATACTTGAAACTAATATCTTATCTACAGCACGGAAATGCCACCAACAAGAAATTGAAAAGACAGAAGTCAAAACATCCTGCCAAACAATGTACAATCCTGCACACGCACATCAGTGTAGTTGAGCAGAGAAAGGCAACGTGACTTTGTGGAGAACTGACCAGAATGGTAACAACAAATCAAGTCCTGATTGGTCTCTTTCTATTCAGACGGTGGGTTGAAACATTTTTGACAGGCTACTAGTCATAAAGCACCCGTAGAAAGTAGTTTTAGTTCAACCACCTAAATTCTCTTCCATGACCACCACTGGCTTCCTGTAGTGGCTCACATCAAATTCAAGATGATGGTTCTGGCCAACAATGCCGTTAATGGAACTGCCCCTACCTACCTTCAAGCATTAGCGAAACTCCACAGCTCCACTCGAGCACTCCACTCAACTACCTCAGCAGGTCGTCTAGTACCTCCATCACTAAAAGCTCCATCACTTCTCTGTTTTGGCCAGCCATTCTCAGGACTGCGGAGTTGCCATTTGTAACCTAGCATCCTAGGCAAGGATGGTGTGTTCTAGTAATGGTTAACCTAGCAGTTGGAATGCTTGAAACTGGTTCTGGTTGACTTTCTTACTGTATTAACAGCAATGAAGTGTTTCACCTTCTTCTGACTAATGTACTTATTGTAAGTCGCTTTGGACAAAACCGTCTGCTAAATGCCCTAAATGTAAATATTTGTTGAACATAGTAATTTGATCATTTGACATGAACAGTGCCTACTGCTGCTTTGAGCACTGTGAGCACTGTGGTACGTACAAACACTTTGTCACCGACAACGTTCCCCAGGTTCAACTGCCTTGTGATTTCCTTCAGTGCTATTCTGTCGTCCGTCTGCAAGAGGCCTGCCAGGAACAGTAGTTTAACGCTCAGGATTCAATGAAACAATATAACAATAGAATAGAAGAGGTGCAAAATAACAGCAGAGGTCCCAATAAAAGGCAAAGCAAAGAAGGCATTAAAAAAAACAATGGTGCATAATTTATTTATACAACAATATAGCTTCTACAGTTTTTTGGGGATGCACATTTTTACTAAAAAAACAAACTTAAACTAAAAGCACAATAAAATAACTATATTGAAACATTAAAGAATAACACCAAGGCCCTGGCCATCATAAGTGTGGAAGGCTGCCTACCATTAAGGTGAACCTGCAGTAGGGTCTTCCGGATGTTCTCCTCAGCCAGAAGCTCAGCCAGCACACATCGGAGCAGCTAGACATGAGAGGGGAACATCAGACAGTATGTTTACATGCAGCAAGAAATTCGAATTTCTGATGGGATCAGATAATGACATGCGTAAGACCGGATCACTTGTCCGAGTATACATGCCGTTCAGAGAATCGGATTAACAGCCGGAGCGTGGCTGACTCTGGACGCTATGTGGCGCTGCGCATGTGCAGAATGGCACTGCGCGTGCGCAGAATGCAAAATCCGATTCAGATCCGATTGCTGAGTATACATGCCGTTAAAAGTCCGACTATGAACGAATTATCTAGGTGTTGTTATCCGATTTTGAGATGTCCGAAGTAGGTCCGAAGTAGGTCCGAAGTAGGTCGGATTAAGGTGTTTACATGCACTTAAAAAGTCTGAACGATGTCTTATACGATTAGAAATTCGAATTTCTTGCTGCATGTAAACGTACTGGACAGTGTGAAGACAATGTGTCAAAAGCACCACCTTGGCTGTTTGCTTGCAGGGCCCCCAACTGAATGAGTGAGTGTTTTACCCGGCAGAGTGGTGAGATCTACTGGCCAAGCAAGTGATTTGGGCCTCTGAATGTAAAAATGTAATGCAAGTCATTGCTGGTGTTTCATTACCAGGGTCTTTCCTGCTCCCCTTGGACCAATGATTAGCACAGAGTTGCTCTCTCCATGGAGAGCTGTTCGCCTCAGCAGCTCCAGCAGGTGCCTGCAATTACGTGAGTAGTTAGGACTACATGACCCACAATGCAAATCTGTTGACTAGAACTTTACCTCTGTTAAAAGGAGATAAATGTACACACTATACACTGTTACACTATACTACTATTACATTTATATAATTTACTGCAGTAAATTATAAAATGATCATGTCATCAGAGATTAAGGAAATATGGCAAGTAGATATACTGGCTCTGCCTGACAACAATGCCTGAGCTGGGATGTTTGCCTTTGAAATGTCTAATCAAGGTCAGAAAACATGTTTTTGTCTTGTGGCCTTTGTTATGTTTTACCATTACCCAGAGTAACCTGTGTTGCCAGATTTTAAGCAAATTTATGTTTTTGTTGAGATGCTGTTGTCATGGAAGCAAGCAGACAAACTAGATTAACTAAGATTGAGCTAGTATCTATCCATCTATCTATGAGCTGGCTCATCTTGCACTTGTTCCTTCAGTGTCCCCAAACTGAGTTTTGAGTCTGGGGAGGCAGGGAAGGGTTAAGAACACTCTTACAAATATGGTGAATTTGGATATGCTCAGGGTTAAGGTTAGATTTAGTGCACCTTTGAGCCAAGGAAGCACACAGCAAAGGAAGCTGTGTGCAACAGCTTCCTGTGCAACAGGCAACAGGCAAATGTGCAACAGGCAGGTAGGTAGACATTTAAAAATGATGAATGTAACGTTTATTTGGGTAATATTCAGAGGGTATTTGTTACCAAAGCCTCTATGCTCAATAGAAATCCCCCCCTACTTGTGTTGTGAATCTACTCCCTCTGGCCTCCGTGGTAGCTTCTGGTGGCAAAGTCGCTCTCTGAGCAGAGTCTGTACCTGAACATGAACAAGACAACATTAAAACAACCGCATTACTGAACACTACATCTTCTTACACTATGTTGAACGATACACTTGTGTTCAACCTGCACACACAGCATCTGCAGCCATTTCCATTGATACGTCTGACGCAACAGGTATATCAACTAAATATAACCTATGCAAAACAGTAGTCCACCTCGCTGAGAAGCCCCAGCGGGTGTCTCAGCTATACACTGTCATGAATAATCTCGAAGGCTATAAACAAGTTGGCCATGTATTTAGCGCATCAAATCCTACATGAAGCAACTGTTAAATAATCACATCAAAACATAATGAAGACTAAACCGTAAACAACCAAAGAGCCCATGCAATGGAAACAAGAACCTTAGAAATGCATTCTTCTATAGGCACTTCGGACTTTTTGGCAGCCCGTTTCATCGTGTTGAGAGTAAGCCGGATAGGGAACGTGTCACTTCGGAAAAAGTAGGTAACTAAATAAGACAAATAATCAAATGATAATAATCAAATAAAACACCAACTAATTGATCAGTTCCAAACGGGGATACGCATGCGTACCGAAATGGTACGCGTCTCAATCTTCGCGGGAATAACGCATCTATTTCCGGGTCTATTTCCGGGTGTGGTGTGGCAGGTCCGAGCAGGCGGATGACGCCGTGGTCTGCTCGTCGTACGTCCCCCACTGGTCGGAGGTTGTATTGACCTCTCTCCTCATAAACAAATCGCGCATCTCGACCACTAAACAGTAGTGAAGTGTGTATGAATGTGTAGATCTCTATCTGTATAGCAGTTCATTTTCATGTTATTCCAATGATATGAAGTATGAAGTGTCTGTCTTGTTATAGACATATTGCATTACATGTTCTTTCTTTTTCAGATTTGCAAGACAACCCCTATAAAGGAATGGTTCTGTAGGTGGTGGCCACAGACCAGTTCCCTGTCTTCATCCTTTCTGGCTGATTTTTGGTTAATTTTGCATTTTGCTAGTGCCCTCACCACTAGAGGTAGCATGAGGCGGTGTCTGCAACCCACAGAAGTTGCTCAGGTAGTGCAGCTCATCCAGGACGGCAAGGAGGTTTGCTGTGTCTCCCACCACAGTGTCAAGAGAATGGAGGAGATACCAGGAGACAGGCCAGTACGCCAGGAGACGTGGAGGGGGAAGACAACAACACAGTATCAGGACCACTATCAGGTCCTTTGTGCAAGGAGGAACAGGAGGAGCACTGCCAGAGCTGTAACAAACGACCTCCAGCAGGCCACTAATGTGCATGTTTCTGTTCAAACTGTGAGAAACAGACTCCATGAGGGTGGTATGAGGGCCTGACATCCACAAGTGGGGCCTGTGCTCACAGCCCAACACTGTACAGCCTGATTGGCATTTGCCACAGAACATCAGGATTGGCTGATTCCCCATTGGCACCCTGTGCTCTTCACGGATGAGAGCAGGTTCACACTGAGCATGTGTGACAGATGTGACAGAGTCTGAAGACGTTCTGCTGCCTGCAACATCCTACAGCATGACCGGTTTGGGGGTGGGCAGTGATGGTCTGGGGAGGCATATCCTTGGAGGCTTGCACAGTCCTCCATGTGCTAGCCAGAGGTACCACCATGACTGCCATTAGGTACCGGGATGAGATCCTCAGACCCATTGTCAGACCATATGCTGGTGCAGTGGGCCCTGGGTTCCTTCTCATGCATGACAATGCTCGGCCTCATGTGTGTCTCCAGTTTCTACATAACGAAGCCATTGATGCTATGGACTGGCCTGCCCGTTCCCAGACCTGAATCCAATCGAGCACATCTGGGACATCATGTCTTGTTCCATCCACCGACGCCACGTCGCACCACATACTGTCCTGGAGTTGACTGATGCCCTGATCCAGTTCTGAGAGGAGATCCCTCAGGAGAACGTCCGTCGTCTCATCAGGAGCATGCCCAGACATTGTAGGGAGTGCATACAGGCATGTGGAAGCCACACACACACACCACTGAGCCTCATTCTGAATTGTCTTGAGGAATTTACACAGAAGTTGGTTCAGCCTGTGATCAGATTTTCCACCTTTAGAGTCTGATTCTGAATCAAGACCTCCATGAGTAAATGATTTTGATTTCCATCGAACATTCTTATGTTATTTTGCTTCACTTATCCCACTTTGTAATGATTAAAGATGTTCAAGTGGAGTGTGGTATCTAATGTTGAATATCATTAATTCCTTAAGTGATTGCTTTACTGACAAGACACTCAAGTTACATCAACGACCTACCACCTAGGTAGTTACGAAAGGCGCGTGTGTGTGTGTGTGTGTGTGTGTGGTGGTGGTGTTGGGTGGGGGGGAGGCGTATGCTTCAACACTCCACTTAAGACAGATTCAGGGGCAGATACGACCTCACCATCTGTGTCCCTGCCTGCCACGCATGCGCCATGTAACTCTCCATCATCTTAAATAGAGTCTCAGAGTCTATGAGAACCAACAGAGGCTGTGAACTAACGGGTAAGGTTCATATTCTTATTTCCGAAAGGTCAAAAATGCACTTATTCTCGTTTTATTATTATTTTTTAAAATAATGATAGAATCGTGCGTTGTCGGTACGTGCATGCTCAGAAAACGATGCTTGTGCCACCGTTAGACATAGCGACTAATAGTAGAGCGTCTCCGGAACGCAACGGTTCGCGTTGCCTTGAGTTATCTGCTGGGAGCCCGCTAGGCTAACTGTGCTACCTCGGCCTGGCCCTGGCCTCGCCAGCCCCTTGGCTCCAGATCCAGCTTGTGCCGAGCAGCCCACTGGTTCTTTGTTTTCGCGCTGGGACACGCAGCTGTATTGTGCGTTGAAGCGGCAGGTTTCCGGGCTAAAAGAGACGAGAGTGTAGCGACGCCAAGACCTTTCCCTTATCAGCGGTTAGCCTGTTAGCCGTACGGCTAACCGCTGGAGAACTGAGTCCGGACGTGCTAACCTGCAGCTAGTTCGGATGCGTTCTCAAATGAATCACTGCTCAATTAAAGTGCACCGATTGTGCACGTTGACACCGTGCGGATTTTCTTTTTTATCACGGAGGACGCACATAGCATACTCATGTTTCATGCACCTTGCACTTCAGTCAAACGTTTTCATTTTCTCATTCATAGAGCCATCACCTCGGTCTATGAAGCAACACTTGGTGTGTTGGCACTCTTCAACACAGTAGCCAGTTGTATCACGTTGGTCACACCGATCGTTTTGGACTGTTTTGACAGCATTAGGGGCTTACTGACGTGCTCGCCTGGTTGGATGTTGAACTTTTAAATCAGTGTGACGGATGCAATTTCCAGTCAGGTAAACATGTCGGCTGCCCTGTCCCACTCCTGCTTGCTAAGTGCTGGACACTGGAAGACCTTCTGTAAGTTTGCCTATTCATGCCTGTGTTTTGAAGTTACTAAATAGACGTAGAAGCTTTGTACAGGTCTAGTACTAGTCGTTTTCTAAATGTTCAATAAATACATAGTGTGCACAATTATAAGTCAAGTGAGGATCATAATTTGTATGCATATTTTCCAACTCCAAGCTGTATTAACTTGAGTGGAATTGGTATTAAGCATAGCAGGTGATTTTTGTGCAATGTGGGAGGTTGTGGCCTAAAGAGATCAACGCACTATATCAAGGTGTGCATGATCATTAAGCAGGTTCTGTTCCTCAGACAAAAGTCTACAATTGTTGACTGATTGGGTATTACATTGGTTGCTCTCCCATTGCAGTAGTTGAAATTAAGTCTGGCATGACAGAAGTGAAGTTGATATTTTGTTGGCATAGTTATTAACTTGGAATTTCCAGAAACAATTTTCTGTGTTTTTGAGGAGCCAACTAGGAGGTGTTATGCTCTATAGCTTTCTTCAAAATGTTTATAAACATTTTTTAAATATGTACTTAAAAGTTATAATTGTCAGCAGAAATATCAAAGGTACGGAAATCTGAAAAAAAAAAAAAAAAAAAAAAAAGGAACCCATTGCAATCTTGGAGGCCATGGTCGGACAACTATAAAAATGTGTGTGTGTATTTTAAGAGCCTTTTGAAATTTAAAAGTTTAACTGTTGGGTGGAGGGGGCGGGCAAATTGGTTAGGAGTGGTCTAATCTCAGATCCAGCAGTCCTACTATGTAATAGCAGAACTTCTTGGAAAGACTGCTCAGACTGGGCTGGAAACCAGAACACAGAACACATTTGTGCATGGAGGAATCTTTCAAAAGGGGACATGAATAAGGAAAAGAACAATTATAAGACATCTTTTAAAAGTTTTGTCTACAGTGGCCAGTCTACACAGTGTTGACCTGAAACCCTCGCTAATTGTATAAAGTGATATCTTAGGCCCTCTGTTGTTGTAACCTAGGCTACAAATAAGCAGAACCGGTGGTATTAGGATCAACTCTGACCAAAGCCGCCCCGTGTTTGGGTTAGCGGTGCGACTGTTTCTGTTCTCCCTGGTGGTGGGTTTACTTTGACTCTGACCCTGCATGCCCTCGAGCTCCTCCCAGGTCTGGCGCTGACCGGATTGGCTGCGGAGCAACCGCGCGCACGGCAGATGAAGTGAAAAAGAGAGAGAGGAAAAAAAAAAAGATTTTGTGAGAAATGGTAGTATTCATTTTGTCTGCAATGCATTGTGGCGCAAAGCCCTGACCTCAAACTCTCTCTCTCTCTCTCTCTCTCTGTTGTGCGTTGTTTAATTTTCACCCCCGGAACTATGGGGGGAAAAAACCCATCCACACCATCTGTGGCAATCAGCATGTTGACGATAAGACGGCGCCTCTCCACCATCACCGTCCCGGCATTCCGAAGGCGAGCTGCGGTTGTTTGACGTCCCCGGGGACATAACAAGACGCACGTGAGGGACATCTGGAAGATACGGGAAAAGCGCGGCTGCTCACCCTGCCGCCGTGCCGGTCCTCGTTGACCACGAGGCACCAGCTGCACGGGCATTTTGAAAGCACGGCCCATGTTGCTGAGTAGACATGCCGCGTTACAGCTCAAGGGGTAGGGTCTCGTCGTGAGCCTGGTCTCACCCCTGCACGCCCCTCCCCCGTTCTTCTCCCCCCCCCCCCCCCCCCCCCCCCCACCCCCTTCTTCTTCCCCCCCCCCTTTCTTACCCTCCCACCACCTCCACCTCCACGGCATTGAAGATGACTTGTGTTGCCATGGCACCGGTCAGCGTGTGATACATATACATATATATGTATATATGCATGTGATGTATATGTATATATACATATAAATGTATATGTGTATATATGTACCCGTGAGGCGCCGAAACGTCAAAGCGGTGGAGAAATGAGTGGCGGAAACATCTTTGAGGCAGGAGATCAGCTCCACGTCGCTCCTGTCCAGGTTCCCATTGGCTGGCAGCGCAAGGCGGAGCCCAGTGAAGGCGTTCTCTACATAAGGTACGAGCGCGTTGCTGTTGTTTGTTGCTTCGGAGGGTGTGTGTGGGGGGGGGATGGAATCAGATTTTGTCTTTGTGGTATTTTGATTGACTGATTGAAAATGTTACCACGCTCAAATTTACCCCCAGGTGCGTCATTTTAAAGTGAAGAAAGAATGTTAAACACATGCTCGCATAAACATAAACATAACGCCAGCAGTGGGGGTGTATCCTTTGTTTTTTAATCTTGTTGCCTCCTCCCAATTTTATTTTAGAATGCATTTGTCATGTTTGTCAAAAGCAGTTATTTGGTTGATAAGAGGCTACAATGTGGATTCATTCGGTCACCAGAGCAGATCGCAGATCACACTACAACCACAACAGTCACTACCATCGCTGTGCGTCCTGTTTGCTTTTCATATCCGGCTCTCTTCCATCATGCCCTGTTCTGTCTGTCTGTCTCCAGCCCCAGTGGCTCCGTGCTGGCCAGCTATGACGATGTAAAGGCCTATGTGCTCTCCGATGGCACCTGCAAGTGTGGACTCGAGTGTCCGTTCTCCCTCCGCAAGGTAGGTCCTCTTCCTGGGGCCGACGTGGACGGCCCAGACGGGAGTGTTTGTGTTACCGAAGGTTGAGTCGCAAAGGACGTCAAGCGCCCGTGCTGTAAATCCTCTTGCTTTGTATTGGAGAGGAAGTGACTAAAATCGTGGCGGTATGTGTTTTTGTCGGTGAGAGCCCAGGTGTGGCCTGTTTATTAACACACAGTGAATTACATACACCTACATACGTAACCGACATGCGGTGACGGGGCGACAAGATTACTCTGGCGGGAGACGGGGGGGGGGGGGGGGGGGGGGGGGGGCTCTCATTTTCGACGTCACCCCCGGCAACGTCTTCCCCTTGCCGACCTCCCCCCCCCCAGGTGTTCAACTTTGACCTGGAGGCACCGGTCAAGCAGCGGACGGCAGAGGACGTGAGAGCGGACGTGCACGTCACCAAGCTGTGCACCCACAAGAGGAAGCTGCTTGCGGTGACCGAGCTCCACAGGAGCATTGAGTCGCACCGGCCACTGAACCCCATGGGTACGCCGCCGCTGTTCCTCGGTAAGTCCTGCGAAGTAGGGCTGTTGATTGTTGGTTTGCGCGTGAGGTTGTCCGTGCGCGGCCAGATCAAACTTGTTTTTTTTTTTTGTTTTTTTTTGTGGTGTGTAGTGTATGTGTATGTCCGATGTGTTCCACATGGTGATTGGTGCTTGGGTTATTTTCCTAATCAGGATTTTGGTCTGCTGCACAATGACTCTAAGCCCAATATACTGTACTGAAGATCTATCCCTCCTCAGCTGTCATCAACTATATCACGCTTGTGGTCTTGTAGATGACAATGAAAAAAAAATGTAATGTTAAAATATAACTATTATTGTGAAAAAAAATTTTTGTTGTAATCTTGTTTTTCATGTATGTGCACTCAAATGTGCGTTATGTTCTACCTCAAGGTGCAGCACTCCCGGTCACCCCACATTGCTCTGCCACGCAGGACACAGGGACCACACCCCACGTTTGCCCACATTGCTCCACCACACCGGCAACGGGGACCACACCACACGCTGGCCCGCCTAGCCAGGCCATGCTCCCATCTGGCCAGCAGCACCAGCAGCAGAGGCCGTACTCGTCCCGCGATGCGGCCGGGGCCTTTCAGCCAGATCCCTTCCCAGTCTACCAGAGACAGCTTAGGTTTCTAGAATCTGGATCCCAGTCACCCTACAGGGACAACTATGGGGGGATGCTGAGCCAGCCCCCCTTCAGCTCAAAGTCGTATGGCGACGGCTTGTGTTCCCCCGCCGCGGATGCCCTCGGAAGCCCCAAAGGCTTCCTGGGTCATCATGGGTCCGGCCAGGGCGGTTTCCCCGGGGCCAGCTCTGCCCACGGGAACACGGGCGGCCCGTCGGCGTGCGCAATGGCGGGGCGGACCAGTACGCCCCTCTCCCCCATGGCAGTGGCCAAAAGCCCCGAGGTGAACACGCCCCATGGGATGGAGGTCCCCCTGGCGGCTTTCCCCCGCAAACCACAGCTCCCTTCCCTCACCATGCAGACGAGGTCGATGACCTCTGAGAAGGACCCCCTGGGCATCCTGGACCCCATCCCCGACAAACACGTCGGCCAAGTGTCCGCCATCCCCCCTAACCCCTCCAGTTTTCAGCCCAGCCTCCACTCTCAGGTACCAGTGATGAATGTAAACGCCCCCCCTCCCGCCGTCGTCCCCTTGCCGAGTAACCTACCTTTACCCACGGGTAAGCCTGCGTCCGTGGGCCACATGGGCCATGTCCAGAGGTCCCAACAAGCCGCCCCCTCCCCCTCCATGTCCCCGTCCCCCGTCGCCTCCCCGGTCCACGCACAAGGCCGAATGGAGGCCTCCCCCCACCGCTCCCGCCCTGCGTCCGCCTCTGCCTGCACCTCCCTAGACCACGGGAACTTTGCCGTGCCCTCTGGCCACCAAGCCCACCCCGGAAGCATGAAGGTCCCACCGAGGTCCCCCAGGTCGACCATGGGCTCCCCCCACTTGGCCATGTCCTCCAGTCCCTCGCCCAACGCAGCAGAGCTTCTAGACCAGCTCCTGGAGACCCAGATTACCAACTTAGTCGGAGCCCAGCCCCACAACAACACCGTGTACTCGCCCACATCCTCCTCATTCTCCTCTCAAAGTGCATCCCCGAAGGGCCATTCGGGCCTCGCGGGCGTGCCCCTCAACCAGATCCTCAACCAACAGAAAGCTGCCCCTTTCCCAGCCAGCACCCTCCTGTCAGCTGCAGCCAAAGCACAGCTAGTAAATCAAAACAAGCACGTCGCCGCGGACAACGGCACCGGTGGTGACGTGAACGAAGCGGGCGGCAGCCAATCCGGCCTCCTGACCGGCACTGGGGGCATGGAGGGACAGAGCACTTTAAACCCCATGCTGCCCCCAAACTCCACCGTGCCCCTCAACACGTCCGAGCCCCAGAGCGGCAGGGCAATGCTCCGGGACAAGCTGATGGCCCAGCAGAGGGAAGCCTCGCGGAAGCGCAGGCTGTCGTCCGGCGTCAGCGCCAGCAACCTCAGCGACAACGTGTCCTACAGAATGCTTAGGCAGCACGGTATGGGAACTCACCGGCGTCCGAGCCCCTCCGAACTGCTGTGGCAGGTGAGCCGCACGGGGGCCTTGCCTCCCAACACTTCGATGGCTCAGCTCCTCCAGACCATGAGCAGCCCGGGTTATCACAACATGGCCGGCCATGACATGAGTGTCTCCCAGGGACCTCCGGACCCCGCCCCCGCTCAGAAAACACCGCAGGGCCCGGGGCCGCCCCCACTGCAGCACCACCAGAGCATGGACCAGGAGATGATGACCCAGATGCAGGCGTCCTCCGTGGGGAGCAGTGGCCCCGTGAGGCCCGCCGCCGGCCCTGACGGCATGCCGCTGGGTCACGCCGCCTCCTGCCCTTCGCCGGTGGGTCACGCCGGCTCCTGCCCTTCGCCGCTGGGTCACGCCGGCTCCTGCCCTTCGCCGGTGGGTCACACCGGCTCCTGCCCTTCACCGCTGTCCTGCCCGGGCCACTCCCCCCAGCAGCAGAGCCTCCTCCACCACGACGTGAGACGGACCAACATGGCGGCCATGGCCCATGGCGTTGGCGACGGGAGCTGTGGACCGGTCAACACAGGTGAGACCCTTCGCCTCGGAGGAGAGTTATGTCAGAACAGCTTAATGAAGGGAGAGACGCCATGTTGGGCTATTGGATAGGGGATGGGTTATCGTCGTTTTGGATTCCCCCCCCCCCAAAAAAAAGGTTAAACCAATAGAGAGGCCTCTGGCCAAGAAGTTGGGCTCCTATGCAAATGAACTGGGTGTCCTGACCGCTGCGGGCTAATTGACATGCGGCCAGTGTGCTCCTCTTGTTTTGTTTTATTAAGGGGAGGACGGCTCAATGGGATGTTTGGATACTGCTTAGATAGCCTGTGAAAAGATCTGCGTTCAGCTAGCTGGTAGCTATAGTAACCGTGAAGCCCGAAGTGTGTGTGTGTGTGTGTGTGTGTGTGTGTGTGTGTGTGTGTGTGTGTGTGTGTGTGTGTGTGTGTGTGTGTGTGTGTGTGTGTGTGTGTGTGTGTGTGTGTGTGTGTGTGTGTGTGTGTGTGTGTGTGTGTGTGTGTGTGTGTGTGTGTGTGTGTGTGTGTGTGTGTGTGTGTGTGTGTGTGTGTGTGTTAGCGGTCACATCATTTTTTTTTTTTTTTTTACAATCTTTTGAACCTGCCCGGTCAGTGGTTTTATTCAATTTAGTATGAGCACTGTTTGCCTTCTCTCTCCCCCACCTCACTCCTCGCCTCCCCTCTTTGCCGACCTTAAGTACATTGCGGCTTAAGTACCTCCACCCACACACACCCTCCACCCCCACCCACACCTTCACTGTCATATCAGCCTCGGAAAGGCTGGCGAACAGGACCCCACCACCGTATGGCGCCGATCATATCAGTGTAAGGTGGGGAAGTGTACATCACCTTAACACTCAGCGCCAGCTGCCACCGCTGCCCCCCCCCCCCCCCCCCCCCCCCCCACACACACACACACACACACCAGGGCAGAAGGCTTCTTATTTGATTGCTCCTGAGAAGAAAAAAAACAAACCTGTGGCTTGTGTCACATAGTGCGGTCCATGTAACCGCTGGCCAGCGCAGACAGTGATAAGCCGTTGACACACTGAAACGGGGTCGCTTACTAAACCAGAATCGACCCGACAATAACTAATAAGTTATTGTCGGGTCGATTCTGGTTTAGAATAGTATAACTTATCATTTATGATAAGCGGCACAATAACTACTTATAAGCGGCACAATAACTAATAAGTTATCGTGCTGCTAAGTGCCAATTGCATCCACTGTGTAACCACTGGGTCGAATAGTTGTTGGGCTAAAGTCTCGGTATGTATCTCCAGTATAGCAAGTACAACTCAGAACTTACCAGACGTTAAGACATGCCTCTTTTTGAAGAACGTTGAGAGTGGACGCAGCGCTAAACTAGCTTGGCTAGCCCACAGTCTTTGATGTCTAGTTGGTCTTGGAAGCTAATAGGCAAATTGTGATTTACAAAGGTGTTTTCAGTCACAACTTACCCGCCAGAACCCGCTTTGCTGTTACCACTAAGTAAGCTGGTGAGTTAGTGGCCACATCATCATGTGGTTAAAGGCCACATGGTCATGTGGTTAGCGGCTGCATCATCAAGAGGTTAACAGCATGGACATTTAAAAAAAACATTTTAACCTGTGTCTGTGGTGGAGTATAAGTACCGATCACATCCTGTGCGCGTGCGCGCGCACACACACACACACACACACAGTTTAACAGTATAAAATAAAAAAATTGATGCACTGTTCCAAATTATTATGCACATCAGTGTTTCAAAACTATTGGTTGTAAAGGAATGAAAATGGTCATTTGTTGAATTTGCAGCGTGAGGTCATATTTACGGAAATCAAATGCTATTTCAATCAGAAACAAGTTACATGTTAACATAGGACCCCTTCTTCGACATCACTTTCACAGTTGGGCTCCCTGGCAAACTAATTATCACAGGTGTATTGAGATTGATTTCAGTGATCCAAAGAGCCCTGAGACACAATACCATCTATGAGACAAATTAAATGTTTATGACACAATATTGAACGGCAAACAGGTTCACCTTACCCCTCCCCCCCCCCACTCCCTCCAAAAGGACAAATTCCGCCAGGACTGAGCTGCGGTCCGGATGGCATGCAGTCACTGGGCAACAGCAGCGGCGGAGCACAGATGTATCAGCAGCCGGTCCCGCAGCACCAGCAGTTCCAGCAGGGGGTGCCACACCCAGCCCAACTCCCCGCCCTCCCCTACCAGGGCCAGCAGCACTTCCCGGACGACCCACCCTACCCAGACGGCACCATCGTCGACCCCATGACCTGGGCTTACCAGAACTACCAGGTGAGACGCATGCATGGCGAGACCGGCAGTTTCAGTTTTGTGCGACAAATGGCGCCCCAAGTCCGTCACCCACGCCAGGCGGTCACTCGCTCCCGCTCTCTATGTCCATTTTGTGGGCCGTCTCCACTGCGCTGTTCATTAGAGGGCGAAAGAAAGGATCAACACAAAAATGAAATAAAACCGATAAAGGCCCCGCCCTGGATGTCTCTGTGTGACCTGACTCATGTGTGTCTCTCAGCAGGGAATGATGGCCAACCACAGCCAGTACGGGGACGAACAGCTACAGCTGCACCAGGAGCTCTCCACCCCGGTTGAGCGGCTTCCGGCGGTGCCGCTGGGCAACGACGGCTTCCCCGATGGCAGCAATTGCTCACAGGCCATGGACGCCATCTACCGGGCGGTGGTGGACGCTGCCAGGAAGGGCGTGCACGTCACCATCACCACCACGGTGACCGAGACCACGCAGGCCACCCCCCTTGTCCGCCCTCGGCACCTTCGCTGCCCCGGTCAGCGAGCCTGCGGGGCCCCCCCCGCACCGAGGCCCCCCTAAGAAGCAGGCGGGCCCAGATGGCCCTGCCTCAGAACACCCTGGACCCTGCAGCGGGGACGCTGGAACTCGTCACTGGTCCCGCGGCCGCCGAGTACTTTGGCTCCCCGGGCCATGGGACCCCCAGGGGACTGTGGGACAGCGAGTCGCAGCAGGGCGGGGGGTTCGACGGCCAGAGCTTCGGCATCGTGGCGCCGTGGGGCACGGAGGAGTTTCTGGAGTGTTCCACGGAAGTGAGGAGCGGCCCCTGCATGGAGAGACCCGCCAGCCTCGTCTCCTCACCCCCCGGCCCCACGGAGGCCTTCTACGACCACCTGAAGGGCTACCCCGGCGGCGCCAGCGGCTACAACAACTTCAACATTGTTCCGCGGCAGGAGCTGACCGGAGACGACCGGTCCCCGGGCTCCTCCACCAGCCTGGACGGGCCCCTGGCCGTGGGCAGGGAGTACGGCCGCTACAACGGCCATTACAGGGGCACGGCCACCAGCCCCTCCGACACCAAGAGCCTGAGCAGCGAGGAGGAGCTGCGGCATCCCGACTCGCCGGCCTCGGAGCTGCTACCCTACGGCACCAGGAACATGGGAAAGTTGATGTGGGGCCCGCTGAACGGTTTCCCCCGCTGGCGCTCCAGGCTGGCCGTGGACCAGCTGGCGCACGGCAACACGGCCCTGCTTCGGCGGGAGGAGGGCATGGTAAGGGGCGGTCCCTCGGATGTCCGCACGCCGTTTCTTTTATGCGGGGAGCCGGGGGGGGGGCGGGGGCAGCCATCTTGGCTGTGTGCTCCCATTGGGCGCTCCTCTGGGCAGTCATTGTATCCCACCCGCCCCCACGTTAGATAAAGAATCAAGATTGGCCAGACCCGGCTGGGAATGTGTCTGAAGTAAAGGGGGGCCAGACGCACATGCCGAGACACTGAAACGTGAGCTCACAGATGAGGCAGTGCGATGGCGGCCGCATGCTGTATAGATACGTGATACGGTGCTTGGGGATGTATCCAATGTGCTCCATGTATCGCGGCTCGCTGTATTCAAGGAAGTAGCAAACGAGACTCGCTTCAGTGTTTCTCTTCTCTAGCGCCCTGCAGGCCCGTCCCCCGCTGCCCTCCAGATGCAACGACACGCAGCCATTCATCACATACTTGTGAAAAGGATTGGCTTTTTTGTGTGTGTGTGTGTCTGTGTGTGTGAGCCCACTGTTTCAGCTGTGTGTGTGTGTGTGTGTGTGTGTGTGTGTGTGTGTGTGTGTGTGTGTGTGTGTGTGTGTGTGTGTGTGTGTGTGTGTGTGTGTGTGTGTGTGTGTGTGTGTGTGTGTGTGTGTGTGTGTGTGTGTGTGTGTGTGTGTGTGTGTGTGTGTGTGTGTGTGTGTGATGAGCCAACGCGTTCCTTGCCCAGACCCTGATCTCGTTTCTTGTCCCAGGTCGAACCAGAAAACCTTAAAACACTAACGCATGAAATGGGAGCTGTCGAACGTTCCGCCAAAAGACCCAGGAGGTGAGTATGAAGACAAGCTCCTCCCCTTTAGTTTTGTTTTTTAGGCCAGAACTGGACCGGGACCAATGTCTTCCACTTTTCCATGTCTTCCATGTCACTTGTATGCATTGACGAGACGTAGAATGTGCTTTTTTTTCTCCAAAAGTGATCAGTGGCAGCCCTGTGTTTTGCAACATTAAATCTATTCATGCTCTATAACGCTAATTACCCCCATTTCCATTATGTGATTTGACCAGTGGTGGACAGTAAAGAAGTTACCCTACTTAAGTAACTTTTTAGCGTATCTGTACTTTACTTGAGTATCATTATTTTGTGAGACTTTGTACTTTTACTCAACTACATTTCGGAGGGGAAAACCTTACTTTTTACTCCACTAGATTCCAAAAACCTGTCGTTCCTTTCATCGTTCCTTACCAGTTTCCACGATGTGCATGCGTGTCGTAGTAGTGCAGTAAAGTGACAGGTCCAGATAAGTGCACGTGCACCACAGCTCTAC
>JAXIVH010000029.1:3289084-3296296 GCA_036785325.1 Urophycis tenuis | reverse complement strand
GCTTTCATAAGTCAAATCCTTAAAGGGTCTTAAGAAGTGCTTTGACCCGAAGCAATCAGACACCTGCCTTGGGCCTAAAGAGGGGTTCGAATGACGGCCCTAACGAGACGCAGCAAAGTGGCCTTTGAGTGGGCTTTCGGGTTGGGCCTTCATGTGTTCACCATCTCCAGACAGAGATGCTTTTCTCTTGTTGCACTTCCTAAACAGCGGAGAGTCAGAGCCTGTCTGGTTTATGACGCTCAACGCTACATCAAACCAATGGCGGTTTTAAGTCATGCTCAGTTAAACCCATAACTCCGGTAAGCGTTTTTCCCCCCTGTGAGTCCGAAGATATTCATCAAGACCTGTTATTAAGTGTAATGGAATGCAATCCATTGGAAAACGGCAGGGTGATAGATCCTTGAGTTTGTCTGGATCTATAATCCCCCGTGGTTCTGATGGGGCAATCTTTGGTCACGGTCCCGTGTGGCTGGGCTTGTTGTTCCCCAGGGAAAGCTCCACAACCCCCAGCTGATGGGCATCATTCCCCGCATCTCCCACGACATCTTTGACCACATCTACTCCATGGACGAGAACCTGGAGTTCCACATCAAGGTAGCAAACATGGCCGCCACTCACTTTGGCTCGACACCCCGCGACGCCAAGCGCTGCAGCCTTCCCACAAGGACGACACCGTTGCATGACATACGTCCACTGACAGACAGACAAACAGACAGACAGACAGACAGACAGACAGAAATACTGAGGGAAATTGGATTTGTTGCGAATACTCCAGTTGAATGTTAAAAGGGAAAAGAAAGAAAAACAGTATAGAAGTAAAAGTTAAAAAAAAACAGTATAGGAGTGCAATGAAATAGAAATAGAAATATATGATATAAAAATATGTAAAAATGTACATAAATATACGTAAATTTAGGCATACACTATAGAAAGTAAATAGCATACACAAAGAAATAGCATATAAAGGTAAGTTAAGTCAGTGAATGTCAGTTATAAAGTGACCACCAAACTGATAGTGACCAAACAACCAATCAATGGTGGTTGCTTGTTTGGATGTTAACCATGTCAAACACTAGATCCCCACCCACACCAAACAGCTATTTGAAACAGCATTGCGGCAGCAATACTCTGAAGGTTAGCATCAAAAACACAGTGATGACAACACTACCACAATACACTTGTCAAAGCAACATCAAACCTTTCATTTTGCATGCTTTTGCTCTTTCTTCCGTGCTTTCCGCGCTTAGGTTGTGTATTAAAAAACAGGATTTAAGTAAAACCCTGCAAGAATGAAGCAAACAGATAATAATAGATAAATCGTCTTCAACATGTAAACATCTATTTTGCTGTACAGGTGTCCTATTTTGAGATCTACATGGACAAGATCAGGGACCTGCTGGATGGTAAGCAGAACCTCATACTAGCCTCAGTAGAACCCACCCAATATGTCCTGAATGACCTCACTGCCCAGAATCTGAGGTCAGAGGTCAGTGAAGATACAATTCTGCACTTTGCTTAAATACTTTGTAGCCTTTATGTGGATTATGTACCTGGGTTTAGATTTAATTTCATAAGTAAAATACAAACAATTGGATTATACTTTCACATATTACAAACTGTCCTTTCAGTTCAGTGTGATTGCAGATGTATTAAGGATACGTTCTTACAGGAGGTTTTCATAGACATATGTATATATTTCTGATATATTTGTATATTTCTCCTATTAAGTGTCCAAGACCAACCTTGCTGTACATGAGGACAAAAACAGAGTCCCGTACGTAAAGGTAGGTGGGGCAGCGTTTTGTCAGTTTGATTCAAGTTGTGAGGAAAGGACAGAGTACCTCTGGAACAATGACTCAATTATTGTAAATTATCAGATGATTGAGAGAAATGCATTCTATTTTTGTTTTTTTAATAATCGTTTCTGCAAAATAACAATGAAAATAAAAGGAAACTGGTGCCACCTTCAGAAAGGTTTTTCTCCACTTTAGGTTATTCAATCAAATTTAAGACATTTGCTTACTCTGGTAACTGTGGAAGGCCATTCGACTCAATATTAAATAAATACACAAATGAAGAAAGAAATGTGGCTTTGAAATAAATACTGAATTAAATGTTAATACAATACATTTGTCAATATAGTGTTTTGCTTAATCGACATTTATGTATTTTTACCCTTTACATGCCTCTACCTGCAACGCGACTGCTTTCATGACTTCTCTTATGCAGGCAAATTGCCGTAAAAGCGCTGCAGGGACACACTGCATGTGTGAGAGGGACTTAACCGATGGAAATAAAGAGGGCTTGGGAAATACATTCCCCTGAAATGAACAAACAGCAGCAGAGTGCAGAGAAGCGGCTGCGTTTCCACGGTGTCGTGGCCAACCGAGCCATCACGATGACTAGATCGTTCTTAACTCGGAGGGGTAGAGGTGTAGATGTGCCAACTTGGTTCTGGGATGGCTCTGTGTTCCCCAGCACCCATCGGTTCTGCCCGTCTTATAAAAGGGGCATTTAGCAGACGCTTTTGTCCAAAGCGACTTACAATCCAGTACATTTGTGGGGTTCCACGTGTGGATAGTTGAAAGAGGGGGGATCAAGGGTCGGATGGAACCGCCGACCCTACGGTTAGTGGGCGAGCCGCTCTGTCCACACGCTCTATCCACTGAGCTACTGCCGGCCCACCGCCCTGTCTTGTCTTCCAGGGCTGCACCGAGCGCTTTGTGTCCAGCCCTGAGGAGGTGATGGACGTCATCGACGAGGGAAAGGCCAATCGGCACGTCGCAGTGACCAGTAGGTGTCTCCGGGGGCGGAGTTAAAACATGTGATCATTACCTGTTATTGGCCTTGGGAATAAGCCCTATGTCTCTTGTGTGAGCTCATCGAAAGTGAGGACTGTCTTTGCCTATATTCATTCTGAAGAAGACGACCATGGCAACCTATTGCTGAAACGTGCGTGTATGTGTGCGTGTGTGTGTGTGCGTGTGTGCGTGTTGCAGACATGAATGAGCACAGCTCCAGGAGCCACAGCATCTTCCTCATCAACATCAAGCAAGAGAATGTGGAGACTGAGAAGAAGCTCAGTGGGAAGCTGTACCTGGTGGACCTGGCTGGCAGCGAGAAGGTCGGCCCCCCTGAGCCTGCACACAGCAGACCTCTCACCTCTTTTCATCATCCTCTCTCTTCTTCCTCCTCCTCCTCCTCCTCCTCTCCTTCTTTCCACAAACCTTTCGCAAATATCCCGTTCCCCTTCGTCATCTCTCTCGGAAATGTATTCTGTTGTCCCACATGCCCTTCACCTCACTCTCCCTCTCTCTGTCTGTCTGTCTCTCTCTCCCTCTCTCTTTCCCTCTCTGTCTCTCTCTCTCTCCCTCTCTCTGTCTGTCTGTCTGTCTCTCACTCTCTCTCTCTCCCTCCCTCTCTCACTCTCTCTCTATGTATGTATGTCCCTCTCTCCTCTCTCTCTGTCTCTCTATGTATGTCTATGTCTCTCCCTCTCTCTTTATCTCTCTCTCTCTCTGTCTGTCTGTCTGTCTATCTGTCTGTCTGTCTGTCTGTCTGTCTGTCTGTCTGTCTGTCTGTCTGTCTGTCTGTCTGTCTCTCTCTCTCTCTCTCTCTCTATGTATGTCTATGTCTCCCTCTCTGTCTGTCTCTCTCTCTCTCTCTCTCTCTCTCTCTCTCTCTCTCTCTCTCTCTGTCTCTCTCTCTCTCTCTCTCTCTCTCTCTCTCTCTCTCTCTCTCTCTCTCTCTCTCTCTCTCTCTCTCTCTCTCTCTCTCTCTCTCTCTCTCTATGTATGTATATGTCTCTCTCTGCGTCTCTCTCTTTATCTCTATGTCTCTCTCTCTGTGTTTCTCTACCCCGGGTCGCCCCTCAAGGTCAGTAAAACAGGTGCAGAGGGAGCGGTGCTGGACGAGGCGAAGAACATCAATAAATCTCTGTCGGCGCTGGGCAACGTCATCTCTGCGCTGGCCGAGGGAACAGTGAGTTTCCCACAATGCACTGCTCCCCCCACCACTGTGACGCATCCCAGAGCTTGTTAGATGCACAGATGCAAGCCTGGACTGGCGCCATCGCGGTTGTCTTTTAAATGTTATTGTTCGTTAACAGTGTCCTTGATTTGGAAAAAAACATTGGGGAAAATATGGATTGCTCCAAATGGTGGTGGTCGCAATAATTATCTGAACTAGAAATGGAGTCGCTGGTGAAGAAATGAGGACCATACATGTAGAGAGAGTCATCATTTATTTCAGATAGATATCGATAGACACTCCCGATCGATGCCTCAAGAAGCGACAGGGATCTGGGATCGCTTTGGATAAAAGCGTCTGCTAAATGCCCTCAATGTAAATGTAAATGTAAACTCGAAGAATCAGCTCGTTCCTCAAAATGTCCACCCCGTCGATCTGTAAGGCCAGGACCCCCCCTTTGGGACGACGCGGTAACACCTCTCGTTGTTGTCTTCAGAAAAGCCACGTCCCGTACCGGGACAGCAAGATGACCCGCATCCTGCAGGACTCCCTGGGAGGGAACTGCCGGACCACCATCATCATCTGCTGCTCGCCCTCCATCTACAACGAGGCTGAGACCAAGTCCACGCTCATGTTCGGACAGAGGTACCCCATGCTCGTGCACCCATTCGTTAATTCATCCATTTCATCCATCCATCTGCTCTTTCCATCCATTCATTCGTTCCTGCATCAACCTGTGCAACTACCCATCCATCGATTCATCATCCATCCAACTCACCCATCACACACGTGTATGTGTGTGTGTGTGTGTGTGTGTGTGTGCGTGCGTCCGTGCGTGCGTGTGTGTGTGCTTTCCGCAGGGCCAAGACCATCAAGAACACGGTGTGCGTGAACCTGGAGCTGACGGCGGAGGAGTGGAAGAAGAAGTACGAGCGTGAGAAGGAGACGAGCAAGAGCCGCAAGAAGCTCATCCAGAGGCTGGAGGCCGAGCTGAACCGCTGGAGGAACGGTGAGGAGATGGAGGAGGAGGAGGAGGAGGAGGAGCAGGGAGAGAGCTGGAAGGGTGGACGGAGGGAGGGATGGATGATTAATGGATGATGGGTTGATGGATTCATCCAACCGGGGTGGACCCCCGGTTGGATGCATGGCTGGATGGAGCAATCACATCTTCTGCCTCGATGCCCTGCTACCTCTGTGCGTTCATCATGCATGGGACGGGTCTGACAGGGTTTCTCCTTGCCCCGTGCAGGAGAGGCGGTGCCCGAAGAGGAGCAACAGCCACCCCGCAACGCCGACCAGTGCGACAACACCCCAATCATCGACAACCTGCCCCAGTCCACCGAGGGGGGCCTGGAGAAGACGGCCGTCTGCTGCCAGGAGAGGAGCAAGTACGAGGAGGCGATCGGCTCCCTGTACAAGCAGCTGGATGACAAGGTCAGCCGCGCCTCCTCTCGTCAAATGTGCAGCATTTCACTTGCAGTCATACTGTACAATTAAATGTATTGGACGAGGTCCGTTCCAACACGAAAGGAAAATCAAAGAAAACAGTTAAATTAAATTAAACACAATAAGTCTAAGAGCAGCAATGGAGCATGAAAGATGGATAATGGAAATAAGCAGCAATGGAGAATGATTTGTAGGTAGCATTGTAGAACTATAAAGTGCATACTGAAAGCATGTAAGTATTTACCTCATACATAGACTGGAGGGTTGTACATGTGGTTTGAAGCAGTGGTAGAATATGACACCGTACAGATATACATACATACAGCCAGGGGACGGTTGTGGAGCAGGAGAACTTTTGGGAGTGATCTTTTGAGGTGCTGACGTCCAATCACCCCCTGTGCACATGTGTTTTGTTAAATAGACACGCTTATCATTTGTAGAGATATTATGATGTTTTATTTGGAAAATGATGTTCCTGTGAGAGAATGCAAACCAATGCAGGACATTTCTGCCACTTTGCCAATTCTTCGTTTTGCCCAATGCCACTTTCACTTCGGCTGCTGGGACAGTCCAACTCTGTCTCAGCTTTAACGGACGCAGTGCCTTATGTCATATTAAGTAGTGATGCATCAGCACAAAACACCAAAGATTTGCAAAGCACAGTTGTGTAACGTTTCACTGCAGAGGGTTGAAAACCTGAATTTCCTTGCCGCAATTTCTTGTCACACTGGCGTGAAATGACTTGGATCTTTGTCTTTATGAGTTTGATAACAAAAATGTCTAATTTTGACATTTTAAATGTAAATAATGCCTTAAAATTTACACTTGCTCCGACTAAACAAATGAGAAAAGGCAATTCAAGACTTTACATTTACATTTACATTTATGGCATTTAGCAGACGCTTTTATCCAAAGCTACTTACAAAGAGTACATTTGTCATAAGGTGAAACATTTCATTGCTGTTAATACAGTGAGAAGGTCACCAAGTTTCAAGCATTTCAATTGCTAGATTAACCATTGCTTTTATACAATATCTGTGACTAAGTGCCTACAAAGAGCGATCAAAGTGCCAAATTACAAAGAGTGATTAAAGTGCCAAGACTTACCTTGTATATTTGACTCCTATGGCGACTCTGCACTCTGTCCAGTTGGTAAAAAGGTTTATAACCTTTTACTTGAATTTTGATCATCTGCTTCTACTGTTATCAGTCTCACCTGAAGGTCACTCTGACTACAAGTATCTGCTAAATGACTAAAAGGACATTTAAACTTTGAGTACCTTTTTAATATACAATTTATGAATGTGGTATTGGCATAGTATATAGTGTATATATGGCAAGTGTTCAGGGAATTGGGTGGATGCTTACCTTACATCTTTCATTTGCATTTCTGTTATTGCAGAGGATGTTCCTTTAGTTCCTTAAGTCTTGAAGGAGACTTTATGATGCTTGTGTGTTGGTTCAACATTCTCAGTTTGGTTTTTTGTATCTGTGGCAGGACGATGAGATCAACCAGAGCAGTCAACTGGCAGAGAAGCTGAAAGAGCAGATGTTGGACCACGAAGAGGTCTGACTTCTCCATACCATTACTTTAAGAACTTTTGAAACCCACAGTCAGTTTTTTTTACATTTTAACTATGTGCATTGTCTTCCCCCTTCAATCGAACCATATTTAAAAGAGTGCAATCTTTGTTTTATAGACCAACTCACTAAAACTCACTGAAAAAAACGGTGTGTAAAACGCACAGCGAATCACAGAAATGTACCTTATGGTTGATGGTTGTGGATGCCCTGGCC